>JAZKJV010005323.1:0-230000 GCA_037367405.1 Ottelia alismoides | reverse complement strand
TGTGTGTGTGTGTGTGTGTGTGGGGGGGGGGGGGGGGGGGGGGGGTGCGTGGTGTGTGTGTGGGGGGGGGTGGGTGTGCGTGCGTGCGTGGCGGCGTGTGTGTGGTGTGTGTGTGTGTGTGCGTGTGTGTGTGTGTGTGTGTTGCGCGCGCGCGCGCGCGTGCGCGTGCGCGTATTTCTAATTAGAGGTCCAGTTCGCTCTTACGTTTGTTTTGTCTTTCCAAATCTACCTTTAAATTTGCATATGATCAGGTTATGCATGGATGTATTAGATGAAATAATATTTGATCAAATTCAAAATGATTAAGAAACTATGCAATAATTGGAAACATAATAGGAATTTGCATTATTAAAATATACTTTGCATGTTAGTGTGTGTGTGTGTGTGTGGGTGTGTGTGTGTGGTGTGTGTGTGTGTGTGTGGTGTGTGTGTGTGTGGGTGTGTGTGTGTGTGTGTGGGTGTGGTGTGGGTGTGGGTGTGTGCGTGCGTGTGTGCGTGTGTGCGTGTGCGTGTGCGCGTGCGCGTGCGCGTGCGCGTGCGTTGCTGCCCCCACCTTATTTTCGCAAATTTTTTTTGAAAAATATCACCATGTTTATTCATCCCTATATCCCTCCTGTATACCATATATCCCTCATATATACCATTCGAATTTCGTCAGAAACAGAGACTCCTACGGCCTCCATCCAGACAGTCATTTTTTTAACGGTAACATGATTTTAAATCGACACCATCTCGATGGAGGCTGTAGGAGTCTCCATTTCTAACGAAATTCAAATGGCATGTAGGAGGGATATAGAGATAAATACACATGGTGATATTTTTCAAAAAAAATAAAAAATTTGACGAAAATAGGGCGGGGCAGCCATGTTTGGCTGCCCGCAAGGGGCAACCCCATTTTTTCCTATATATATATATATATATATATAAAGAGAGAGAGGGTATATCCAGATAGCACAGTGCCCATTTGGGGTTTTTGAGCACCAAACGTGAGCTCACCACGTGTATGTGATGGTTCTATTTGGAAGGGGACGGTTTTGGTAATAGCAATGTACTTTGCATTATTAACATAATAGGAATTCGAGTTAAATCATTTCCATAAAAATAGGTGGTCGGTTTTAGTAAGATAAAAAATACATATTTTAATTATTGCCAGCATTCGATCTATTTATGGAATGATCATTCCACGTATAGATATGTAAAATTCTAAATTACTGATTATAATTATTGATTACGTCAGTTACTAATGTCCATACAATAATTACCGATTACAAATATGCATATTACTGAATGTATTATGAATGTTACTGAAGTTATAACGTTCATATAGCAATTACTAATTGCAAATGTCCATACTGAATGTTACTGAACTCTTTGTAATTGTTACTGAACTCCCAATGCATATGAATGTTACTTGGCTAATTACAAATGTCCATACTGAATGTTACTGAACACATTATGAATGTTACTGAACTCATTGTAATTGTTACTGAAGTTATAGTTACTAATATCCGTACATCAATTACTGGTTATGTAATTACTAGTGTCCATACAATATTTACTGATTACAATGTCCATATTACTGAACCCATTCTGATTGTTACTGAAGATATTATTTTATTATTACTGATCTCATAATAGCCATTACTTGAGAATTGTATATACATTATTGAACACACAACAAAAATTTACTTGAGACTGTTATATATATTACTTGAGTACTGTCTCTAAATTACTAAATTGTATTCAAATTAATAACACATATGGAAATTACTGACCATTTGTTATGGTTTTACTGACTTCACAACAAGCACTTACTTGACCATTGTATTCATATTAATGAAATATGTACCATATAAACATGTGCTATAAGATATAGATATATACATTACTGAACAAACAACAAAATTTACTTAAGATTGTATATATATTACTTGAGTACTATCTCTAAATTACCAAATTCTATTCAAATTAATAACACATATGGAAATTACTGATCATTTGTTATGGTTTTACTGACTTCACAAGAAGCACTTACTTGACCAGTGTATTCATATTACTGAAAATATGTACCATATAATAAAATGAATGTAAATTACTAACCATTGTTTGGATATTACCAATCTCGCAACAACTATTTACTTGACTATTGTATATATGTTACCGATTCCATTTGAATATGTTACGCACAATATATAAGATGTTACTTATCGTTCTTACAAATAGGACGATGATCTATAAGTTACTTACGTAATTTAAACAAGTTACTTGTTATACACATCATGTTAATGATATTAATACAAAATTTACTTATATTGAAACAAAGACTGTCTGATTATATCTAATGATATCATTTTCAAAAGATGGAACAACAGAATCTCGTGTTTATGTGGATGTAAACTTCTAAGCAATCATATTGCTTTCATGATCTAAATATAATTGATAGTCATCCATCATCGTTCCTTCTCATATGATATTCTCACGATCGAAATCCAACCAAGAATCATCATTCGTCATTGCTTCTGAGATTTCATGATTCCAAATCCAATGACAAATCGAGCATCGCGTTTGAATCTGAAATCAAAATTATAAAAACAAACGATTAAACTGAGATCATAATATGAACCAACAATGACAACTCACGAGCAAAAATAAGAGGAAACATAAATTTTGCAATGAACGATTGATTAAAAAAAGTTCTACAAAAATACCTTCAAAGAACGAAGCTCCTGCAATTTCAGAAGCTTGGTCGTCGCGCGAGATCAACAAGAATATGTTCGAAATGACCATATCAAACACAATACGAAAAGATCAGCGGACGCTAATTTTAGAAAGTCTGAAAATACCATTTTTAAATAGACACCAAATATTGTGGCTTCTGACGTGATCCTAAAATTTAGGGATTGATATTGGTAATCCAACGGCTGTGAGGATGGGCTCATTCCATTCAAATGGGCACAGTGCTCTCTGGATAAATTCCTTATATATATATATATATACATGGGTAAAATGGAGCTGCCCCCATGGGGGGAGCTAACTTAGCTCCCCCCGCGCCGTTTCGCCGCCTTTTTATTTTTTTTCAAAATTTCTACCGTGGATTTTCATTAATATATCCCTATATGTCATTCAAATTTTACATGAAACAGAGACTCTTACGGCCTCCATCCAAAAGGGTCATTTTTAACAATTATGATACCGTTAAAAAATGACTGTATGATGGAGGTCGTACGAGTCTTTGTTTCACACGAAATTTTAATACCATAATAAAGGGATATAGTGATGAATATTCACGGAAGAAATTTTCAAAAAAATAAAAAAAACGGGCGAAATAGCGCGAGGGAACAAAGTTAGCTCTCCCCAGGGGCAGACCCATTTAACCCCATATATATATATATATAGAGAGAGAGAGGAGTGATCCTATGAGAGCCAAAACTTGTGAGAGCATGAGAGCATGCATTCTGGACCACATGATCTTGTCTTCTCTCTCATGACCTTCTCTCTCCTGGTTGGATCATGTGGTCCAGAATGCATGCTCTCATGCTCTCACAAATTTTGGCTCTCATAGGATCACTCATATATATATGGGGTTGATGGGGCTGGCCCGCCCCATTTTGGGGCAATTTTTTTATTTTTTTTGAAAAATATTGTCATGTATATTCATCCATATATCCCTCCTATATGCCATTCGAATTTCGTCAGAAACAGAGACTCCTACGGCCTCCATCCAGACAGAGTCGATTTAAAAAATTCTGCGACTGTTAAAAAAATGACGTATGGATGGAGGTCGTAGGAGTCTCTGTTTCCGACGAAATTCGAATGACATATAGAAGGGATATAGAGATGAATATACATGGTGATATTTTTCCAAAAAAGTAAAAAAAATTCTGCGAAAAATGAGGTGGGTGCAGCCATGTTGGCTACCCCTAGGGGGCAGCCCCATTTTCCCTATATATATATATGTATGTATGTATAGGATTTCTTTCATATAGGACGCAGTCCTTCCATAGTTAAGGAAGGCCAGCCCCTTTTTGTATAAAACAGGATGACTTCGGCAGAATACATATACAGTTTTGTATTATAATGTGCAGTTTTAATGTTTGTATTATAATACACAGTTTTATATGCGGCTATGTATCTATAACGTGCACCTATAATACAAATTGTATATGTATTCTGCTAAAGTGCTCGTTTTTATACAAAAAAGGGGCGGCCTTCCTGAACTCAGGAAGGACTACATCCTATTTAAAAGGCTCCCTATATATACATACATATATATATATATAGGAAATTTATCCAATGCGCACATGGCCCATTTGAGTTCGGATGAGCACCCAATCCTAGTCGTCCATCCCAAAAAAATAGGAACCGATTTTCGTATGAAAATAAAACAAAACCGGAAATTAGGACATTGCTAAAAATAGCTTTGCATTTCTGGAAAGTAGAAGGCGCGTGCATTTGATTGCTAAAATATACCATTTCATTTCAAAGCAAGGCAGGGGGGTTCAAGGGAGGAACATGGCGACGGAGCAGGGGGATGAAGTGGGCGTAGGGGGAGGAGGAGGTTGTGGTGGAGGATGAGGCTACGAAGGAGGAGGGGGCGTAGGGGGAGGAGAAGGTTGGGGCGAAGGAGGAGGAGGAAGACATTGCAATCCTTTTTTTTTATCTAGCCCTCCTTGTGTCCCCAAAGTTAGCGTCCGTTTGCTTTGGGGATGGACTACATTCAACCCGAAGAGCACAAGTGATCATTGGAGAAGAAGTTAGGGACTGAACTGGTATCCAAAAAGGAAGGTGCATAACTGGAATCGCAATATCTCAGAAGGGCATAGCTGATAAAAATCCATAAATCTATATCTAGACACATATATATACCGAAGTGATATATGTATATGTAACCATTTTGAAATAGATAAGTATCTTAAAATGCATATAAAACATAGATTGAATCCGATCAAATACATATATGCCCATGTCCTTTTTCCATATTGAAGTTAGCATAAAGGATATCTAATTGAAATAAAAATACTTAATATATCTATTTTATTACAATTATATCGAACATAGTTTAAGAAATTCAAATATATATCCAATTATTGAATGTATATACCATGCATATATATATATATATATATATGGATTTCAAAGTGACTATTATTCGTATCCATTTTAAAATAAGTGCGTAATAATAACATGCCGGATATTGCTGTATTCATGTTATTTTCCATAAAAGAAATTTCAATTGTAGATTTTCCCGATTTTATACTATAATACAATTCAAAAAATCTCTATTAATATAAATATAAATATTGATACCTTATATCAAGTAATATCAAATAGAGAAAAGGGATCCTACTCCATGGAGTAGGTAACTTACCTGCTCTATTTTCTTCTTTTTCAATTTTTTTTATTTTTTTTGAAAAATGCTTCCATGAATTTTCATAACTATATCCCTTTAATATGTCATTCAAATTCCGTCAGAAACAAAGACTTCTACGACCTCCATCCAGACAGTCATTTTTTAACGGTCACAGATTTGCTGTATTTTTCATGTTCTGGATGGAGGCCGTAGGAGTCTATGTTTCTGACGAAATTTGAATAACATATTAGAAGGATAAAATTATGAAAATTCACAGAAGTATTTTTTTTAAAAAATAAAAAAGTAAAATAGATAAGTTTTTTTTTTGGTAAAATAGATAAGTTACTCCTGAAGTAAGATGACTTTCCTCTATAAATATATGAAAAATCAATTATGAATAACAGAGGACCCAACCTATATAAAAGCAAAGGTCACGAGGAGGGTCTCCTCTTCGAAGTTGTTTGCCCCCACCATCCTCCCGCAACATCGACACCGCCGTCCAGTTATTCCCCCGCCATCCTCAGCCCTTGTCAACTCGGCAGCCGCCAACCTCCGGCAGCCCATCCGCAGCAGGCGCCGTTCCCGTCGCACGGTGCCATTTCCTCCTTCCCTACAGTCCTCGATCCTTAAGTAGTTTGGGTTACTCCACTTATATTGGTCATTTGAGTCTAGTTTCGGGCAGTTCCTTATTTTTTGGGTCATTTTTTTGCTCTCAGTTCTGTGTTTGCTTTTATTCGATTCTATTTATGAATGGACTCCTTATTCTCCAGACTCCGTTATTTGTTTTTCTTAAAACCGGAAATTGGTTTCGTCCTACTGGTTCATCTTTTCCACATTCTACTGTATTGCTATTGTGATTTATTTATGAACTCTGCTCATTATTTTTGTAGTTTGCAATGTGATTTTCTCTGTTCACTTGAGATTACAGCAAATATTCTCAGTACTAATCTGATTGCTAATTTTGTTACCTAATCTCGCAAAGCTTTTTGGTCCCCTTGTGCAGCCGCCGCAAAGTCATCACCAGAAGCATGGCCGGTGAGGGAGGTGGATACGTGAAGAGGAAAAGACCCTCCTATGCATCCCACGCGCCTAAGCCCCATCTCAAGAAGCCGAGACGTGTCCTCCCCGATTCCAAGCCTCATCAACAGCCAATCGCTTCAGAGAAGGACCGGACGGGGAAGAAGCCCTTCAAACCCAAGAAGCAGTTCAAAGTCGCCTCTGAGAAGAAGAAACCATCCTCCCCAGCAGTGAAGGAGCCGATGTCCAAGAGAGAACTTCGCTTAGCTGCCAAGGTATATTTATTTATGCAATTGATCTCTTTTTCACGTAGATTGAAAATACAGAGTTTATGTCGTTAATCTTAGTTTTCACCGTTGAATGCCGATGTTTAGTTTGTATCAGATTGTGGTTTGATGTAACCTCTGGCGGGATGCTGTGACTTATCTTGGAACAGTGGACACACTGGAGTTAACTACTGGCACAACTGGGTGGTGCTTGCTGCACTGCAAGCACGCACACGGTAGAGTTTGTGATGATGCTTTAGGATTCCAATGTGATGCGTCTGACCATCAAAACAAGCTTGTCAACGGATCATTGCCATCCCGTTCGTCATGTGAGCTGGAGCACATCCATCTTATCCACTTTTCGTAGGTCGAAGCACTAAAAGAGAAGGATCGGGAAAGGCAGTATCGTAGGAACCGTGAGACCCATGAGGGAGAAATCACTTAGTATGAGATACATAATCCTCGTAGTAGGATGGGACAACATTCGACTAAGAGTGGGCATCCTTAAGAAGCTGTGACCAAGACCTTTTTTTTTCTTATTCCGTAAGAGTGACATAAATGGAGGTCTTTGCCGACATTCCATGAGAAAGCAAACACTAATACCTTCCTCGTAGGCGTGGGGCTCCATGCATTGGTAAAAGGCTTTTGTGATGATGAGATGAAGACCGTGCTTGACGAAGTGAACATAATATAAGGGTAGTCAGGTGTGAAGCAATTGCGCCCGTAAGAGGGAAGAAGAAAATGGCCTGTTCTATTAACTTACACATCCATTAACTTGAAACTCATAGAGTATGTAAATACATGCCCGTCCCCATCACGATCGAAATGCAACCTTTCTTTCTAGTGTGCTACTTTTTACGGAACCCCGACTGATTGAAAGAAAGATGGAATGACCATTTTTTGTCTATTATTACATTTTGAAATACCTACAATTGCCGGTGGGGCATCGATTAACACCCTAATCTCATATATCTATTCCTCAAGTGAAGCCATTCATATTATTTAGTGTATTTGAAGTAGGAAAGTGGTAGGAGAGGAAGCTGCGAACCTCCGTATTTATATTATTTAGATCACAATCTAGGAAAAAGAGAAAAAGATGTGCCCTTACTCAGACTGCCAAAAGAAAAGGCTCGCTCTTATGAGTGGTTAATCATTGATGAGGTGTAACTTAGTTTCACAGAGTTATTGCAATGTTTTGTTATTTTGGGTAGAAATAAAAAAAATCCATTGATGTATTTTACTTGCAACATCCCTTTTCAAATGATGCATCTTTAATTGCATTTTCTTCTTAATGAAAGATTACATAACCTCTTTTATAAATAGGGGATTAATGCATCATTTTTCCATATCAGAAGTATCAATTGAATGGAGTATTCAATAAAATCTTCTTCAACCATCCCCTCCACCCCCTGGATTCTCTCACATTTTATTCCCTTTTTTTCATTCATCTAACATCTACTTCTCAAACCCAAATGTTCCCCCTCACATCTTTCCCCAATTAATGTACGTCAATTACATCCCTTTCGCATACTTATCCACTTATTCTCTCTCAACAGTTTCTTCCCTCTTTTATTCCTCCATTCATCCTCCCTCACTAATCGACCATTCCACCGCCGATGCACCTTCCTCTCCTGACTTCCTCCCTCTCGTCCCTCATGCCTCTACTAGGTCATCGCTACTTCGACCTCGATATTCTTGCCCTCTCCTTGACCCTACCACACCAGCTTGTCCAACCCTTCCCCTCTCATCGCCGCCACCTTGTCCATCTGCATGACATCGGGGCCCTACTGCTTTTCACACATGTGGTTTGCTCACTGCCCTAAATTGATGTTGCCACCACCGCTACATGTGCATCACAGTTCCACTTGCACAACTCTTGATGTCGCCACCTATCACTAATAGTGTCACAGTATCAACCTTCTACCACCACAAGCCATCGAATTCCAGAATTGTCGCATCAGGTATCATATTTCCCAGTTATAACAGGTTGGCTAAAATCTCAAATCACTGAGTTTTATTTGGTCTTAAAAAATCCAATGCATGTGAAATTGCAATATTTCATTTACTCGTTTACTGAGGTTGACCTATGTTTTAACCAGTGTTTCAAATTTTGCGAAATTTCGGTTTCGACACTCCATTGAAATCGAAATTGAAATCTTGATATCGACCCTTCCTTCACAAATTTAGGCCGATTTTGGCCGAAATTGGCGAAATTTTATCGAAATTTCAAAGTTATTCTGTCTTTTACCATCTCGAAACGGAATCAAAATCGAGATTTAAAACCTTGGTTTTAACATTGAGATTGATTCCACCAATCCCTCATTTTCTTATATATTGCTTAAGTTACTAATTCGCTAATACTATTGGATTAAAGGTTACGTTGCGTTTATCATGTGGTACCAACACTTTTTGCCTCATCGACTTAGATCAATCATGTTAATTGCAGTTGCTAGTCACATATACTTGTGGAGGATCATAGATGATTAGAAGTTGTCATTGAGGATCGGAGTCTAAGCTATAATTTTGCACACATCAAGAATGTGGGCGATCATGTCAGCACAGGTACAAATATGTGACAGAAATGTCAACTTGATGATGCTGAGGCATCAAAATCAAATGAGGATAGGTTAGTTAACTTATGGTGGCATGAAAGATTGCTTAAAAATAATCAGAGATCTAACCCAATGGTACATGGCATTGTGAGCATTCCCAGAATCCCATGGCAAGCAATGCACCTAAGGGAAAGTGATGGAGCCTGTACTTCATTGCTTTACATACAACTGAGAGAGAACACGAGCTCGCATTCTAAATTGGAATAGTACAATGGAACATGTAGAGATAGTTGATCGTCTTTTATGTTATTTAGTATTTCAGTTTCTTTATGTACCTCTCATGTAATTTACCCAAGGGCTCTCTCCCTATATAAGAGACCCGAGGGCTCTATGGAATAAATCATCTCAGTACTCTTTTACCCTAACATGGTATCAGAGCCCTAACCCTAATCTAGGGTTTCTCTCCACCGCCGCCCCCCCCGCCGACTCTCTCCTACCGCCGCCGTCCCCAGGGCGCCGCCCAGGGCTCCGCCGCCGCCTCCAGGTTGCCGCCCAGCCCCCAGTGCGCCGCCGAACAGTCCCGAGACCGCTCCTCGTCCCGCACGCGCGCCGCCGGAGCTCCCCCACCTTCCGCCCCGGCTCCCTCCAGCCGCCTCCGGGGGCTGTCTACACCGTCCAGCCCTCTACCAGCCCCCGACCAGTCCCTGTCCAGTCGCCATCTTCCTTGGTAGAGGCTTCCGGAGCCTCTACTTGTTGCCGGGTGCCGCTACTTCACTCGGTCTCGGATAGAAGATGGATTCAAGTGCATAACGTCTACATGTGCACTTGAATCCTTAAAGTCTTGGTAGACAACCTCTTCTTCGTCTATCAATAGTCGTTCTTCTCCGGCATTATGCCCGAACAAAAGCTCGATATGCCCGCCATAGGTGCGTTCAAAGGTTCTGCACCGATCGTCAAAATGGACGGGACAAACTACGAACTGTGGGCGATGCAGTTCCTCAGTCTCATGAAGTCGTGTGGTAAGAAGCATATTCTTACCGAGGATGAACCGCCGGAGAAGACAGGAGTCTATGCCTCATGGGAGGCTGATGATGCGTACGCCAAGGTTTGGCTCTCAGGTATGCTCACGACAGAGATAGCGAATGATGTCCTTCACCAGCCCACCGCCAAGGCGATGTGGGATATTTTGGCCATGACGTATTCTCAGGTCCGCAACGAGACGAAGATGCTCCAGTTGCAGCATGATATATTTACCACGAAGCAGAATGGGAGGCCTCTTCATTCGCTATACACGTCGCTTCGTGGGATGTTCGAGAAGCTCTATAGCACCATTCCGCTTACAGCCACGCCGGAACAACAGAAGACGTTCCGCAATGCCACTATGGTTGGCGTTTTACTTGCTGCCTTAGACCCGGAGTACGAGGCCGCACGCTCTCAGATCCTAGCAGATGCCACTATCCCGCCGATGGAAGAGGTATACAGGAGGCTCAGTCGTGTACCTGTTCCATCTACTACAGCGACTGCACCTCCGTCTGCAATGGCAGTTTCCAGGGGACGTGGTGGTTCGTCCTCGTTTCGTGGCAGAGGAAGTGGTGGACGTGGTCGCGGAGGTCGCATACGTTCCACGTGTTCATTCTGCCGCCGTACTGGTCATTCGGAGGATACTTGCTATTCCAAGCACGGCTTCCCTCCTTCTGCACGTGTCGCGGATCATGTTCAGGGTCCTTCAGCTCCTGCTACAGACCACAGGTTCGAAGAGTTGGTGGCACGACTTCGTGATATCATGCCACAATCGTCGCCAGATGGTACTGGAGTTTCTGATGTTGCAGCCTCGGCGTCAGCTAGTACATCCGCCTCTGCCAGTGCCTCAGGTAGTCCTTCAGCCTCACCTCATTGTCATGATCTCACAGGATGGATTGTCGACTCTGGAGCTACCCATCATCTATGCCGTGAGAAAGATATTTTGCAGTCCTACAGGGCTATACAGCCTGGTCGCTCTGTACTCATAGCTGATGGCACTCATTCTCCCATCATCGGTCAGGGGGAGACGGCTTTGCTACCCTCTATGCACTTACAGAATGTCCTACATGCACCAGAATTCTCTATGAACCTCTTATCCATTAGTCAGATTACATGTGATTTGCACTGTCGTGCCATTTTTGATCCATCGTCTGTTATTTTTCAGGACATACTGACGGGCAGGGTGATTGGCTGTGGTTCTGAGCACAATGGCCTCTATCGTCTAGTCCGTAACTCCTATGCTGGCGTCTCACTGCATTCCCAAGGCGTCGTATCTCCGTACACCTGGCATCTTCGGTTCGGTCATCTGCCCCTGCAGAAGATGCGTCACCTACTGCCTCAGATCTCTCCGAGTTCCTCCTTTCGCTGTGAAGCATGTCAGTTAGGGAAGCACCATCGATCTAGCTTCCCAGGTCGTCAGAGTCGGAGCAGTCGCTCCCCGTTTGAATTACTTCATTTAGACATTTGGGGTCCAAGTCGTGTCCCAGATCATCAGGGGCACATGTTCTATTTAGTAGTGGTTGATGATTTCTCTAGAGTGTCCTGGACTTTTCTTCTTAAAAATAAATCTGAAGCAGGAAGTGTTATCCAAAATCTTATTAGTGAAATCCAGAATGTTTTCTCTTCTACTGTTAAGTATGTGCGAACTGATAATGCATTGGAGTTCTGCACTCGCTCTCTTGCTACCTTCCTTTCTTCAAAAGGCATTGTTCATCAAACCACATGTGCTTACACCTCACAACAAAATGGGGTTGCGGAATGAAAGCATCGACATTTTCTTGATATTGCTCGCACATTACTCATTCAATGTTGTGCTCCATTATCTTTTTGGGGAGATGCTATACTTACAGCATGTTATCTAGTCAACCGAATGCCTACAACTGTTCTTGGGGAAAAGTCCCCAATCTCTGTTCTTTTTCCAGACAGAGATTTGTTTGCACTTACACCTCGGGTCTTCGGCACTGTTGCGTTTGTCCACCGCTTATCTCCAGGACTTGATAAGCTTTCTCCTAGGGCTATCAAGTGTGTTTTTGTGGGTTACTCCAGGACACAGAAAGGATATCGTTGCTATGATCCTGTCCATGACAAGTACTATGTGAGTGCAGATGTTACCTTTTTCGAACCTGTCATGTATTTCTCACCTGCGGGTGACAGATTGGCCTCCTCCACTTCTCCAGATTCCAATGTCTTTGTTCCACCACCGCCAAGCCTAGGTCAATCCTCTACTCCACCAACACCACCACCACCACCTCCTCCAGTTGTCCCTTTCACTAAGTTCTATACGAGGCGGACAAGCCCTGCTCAAGCTACAAGTCAACCATCCAACACGCCTCAGGTTTGTTCTGAAATTAATACTAACGATGGCTTAGATAACGCACCTGTGCAGGAACCTTTACTACAGGAGGAGGAGCAACCGGTCAGCACAGTCTTGGATGATTTAGACCGGCCCATTGCTCATAGGAAGCAGCGCAGACAGTGTGCCACATATCCCCTTGCCTCTCAAGTCTCCTTTCATCGACTCACTGGGGATTTCCAGAAGTTTGCAGCTGCTGTATCGTCAGTTGAGATTCCACGAACCTATCAGGATGCCATGAAGATTGACTGCTGGCGTCTTGCAATGGAAGAGGAAATGCGTGCTTTGCAATCTAGGGGAACTTGGTCTCTTGTCCCCATTCCTCCAAGTGCCTCAGTAGTAAGTTGCAAGTGGGTTTTTACAGTGAAATATCATGCGGATGGCCGTCTAGACAGATACAAGGCCAGGCTCGTTGCACGGGGATTTACCCAGACATATGGTGTAGATTATTTAGATACCTTCTCACCGGTGGCGAGACACTCTACCCTTCGCATCCTTCTATCGGTTGCAGTGGTACGTGACTGGACCATATTCCAGCTTGATGTTAAGAATGCTTTCTTGTATGGTGATCTACAGGAGGAAGTCTACATGCAGCAACCACCCGGGTTTGCTGCTGAGGGGGAGACTCAGAAGGTGTGCAGACTTCATAAGGCTATCTATGGCCTTAAACAGAGTCCTCGAGCATGGTTCCAGAAGCTCTCCCAGCTTATTGAACGACAGGGGTTCAGAAGATCAAATGCGGACCACTCACTGTTCGTCCGGAAGACCCCTAGAGGTACCATTGTTATGGTATATGTTGATGACATATTGGTTACTGGAGATGATGCACAGGGGGTTGAGGTAACCAAGTCTATGTTGGGCAGCCAGTTCATTACAAAGGATCTAGGCACAATACGATACTTTCTGGGGATAGAATTTGCAAGAAATGCACAAGGAATGGTGATGACTCAAAGAAAATATGTCACAGATTTGCTAGTTGAAACAGGAATGACTGGATGCAGACCTTCAAGTACACCTATGGACCCGAGTATGAAGCTGTACGATGATGATACCGAGGAGGTGGACAGGAGAAGGTACAGAGAAATGGTGGGGAAGCTCTTATACATCACTATTACTCGACCGGATATTGCCCTTGCAGTAAAACCGGGTGAGTCAATTCGTGGAGCAGCCGAGGCAAGTACATATGGATGCCTTGTACATGATATTGAGATATCTGAAGTCTTCCCCAGGCACAGGGTTGCTATTCAAGAAAGGTACAGATCTGTCTATTTCAGCCTGTGCAGATGCAGATTATGCAGGATGTCCAAGGGATCGTAAGTCTACTTCTGGATTTGCTATCTTCATAGGAAGCTCTTTAGTCTCTTGGAAAAGCAAGAAGCAGACTGTTGTGGCGAGATCCAGTGCCGAATCCGAGTACAGAGCCATGGCACAAGCAAGCACAGAAATGATGTGGGTTAAAGCAGTCTTAGAAGATCTGAATGTTGATGTTCCCTTGCCTATGAACCTTCAATGTGATAATCAGGCAGCATTATTTATTGCCAACAATCCAGCCTTCCATGAGAGAACCAAACACATAGAGGTGGATTGTCATTACACTAGGGACATGATTCAGAAGGGCTTCATTTCCATGTCTCACGTCAGTTCAGAGGACCAGACAGCGGACATATTCACTAAGCCATTGCTCAGAGGACCTTTCCAGAAATGTTCTTCCAAGCTGAGCATGATAGATATCTATGCTCCATCTTGAGGGGGAGTGTAGAGATAGTTGATCGTCTTTTATGTTATTTAGTATTTCAGTTTCTTTATGTACCTCTCATGTAATTTACCCAAGGGCTCTCTCCCTATATAAGAGACCCGAGGGCTCTATGGAATAAATCATCTCAGTACTCTTTTACCCTAACAGAACACAATAGACGTCCATCCCTCTTTCACCAGGGAAAGCATTGAAAAATAAATAAAATCGTATTTTTAAACAACCGTCGCATGGGTGGGCATATACAACAACAACAAAGCCTTTTCTCACAATTAAAGGCATAGACCATTTCTAGGTTGTTCCACGAACCACAGGATATATGAATATAGCTTTAGAGATGAACAAGTTTCACTCGTAGGAGACATATATTGTAGTTTTGACCGTATGCTTTGTTGCATGTATCCATATGCTAATGAAATATGAACTTGGATACAATGAAGAATCATTCTCCTTTCATTGCATGTTCAAAGATCCTTCTTAAGGATCTTCTTCATGTATCTTGTTCATGTCTCTCATAATCGATCATCTATCGCAAACTCGAAGTATGCTCGCAACTTTGCTTCTTGGAAGATGACATGCCAATTGGGGAGTGGTAGGGAGAGTGGGATTGTGAATCCAAAGAAAGAAGAATGGATAGAGGTGTACGATGAAACCCAAAGGCTGGGCGACCTACTAGCCCAATAATTCCACGGATTCTGAATCTAATTCTCCAATTTGATCATTGATCCGCTAGAAGCGAATTTGCAGAATCAACCTATGATTCAATGATACTTATTTCAATTAAACTACCACGATTCACTAGTCTTGGATAAAGATATCTCAGATACATATGTATCCTTATCATATTAGATATCTTGATGTGCAATAAACACATATACTTGGAAATTTAAATAGTGAGCTTATATATCAATGTATAATGGCATAATATCAGATCAAATTCAATATTAGGGATAATAACCGCCAAATTTTTCAAGAAATGTGTTTATTTACTCATAACCTCCTTGTATTATGGGGGTTTAGGTAACCCCTTTATTTCACAAACTTCGAAAAATTATAAAAGGTGCCTTTCAGGAGTTAACATGTAAATCAAAGGAAAATCAAGAGGAAGAAGAGAACATTTATAATCATGAAGCATTTCCCAGAAGATGAATATTGCCTTTGAAATCTTTTAGATTAGTCTCATTGCTAATAAGCCGAGAAGATGTATATTGATTCTCATCACTATTAACATGTATGATACAGACACACTTCCAGAAGACGGACATTGAATTTCGTTGCTAATAAACTTGGACTCTTTCAGATTTTTAGGTCAAATGATGACTGCCCATCTCATAATAGTCTAGGATACACGACTTAGCAAATCTCAATTTGAGTAACACTTCAACTTGACAAGTTCAACAATTTTGATTCATCGTTTCCATGCATAGGTCCAACATCAAGAGTATCCTTTTGAATAGTGGTATGCACGAAAGATTGCCGTCTTTTTCAGATTGGAGTTCTGTTGTCGAAAATAGAATTGCATATCATTGAAGGGATCCGAGGGCTCTTTTATATAGGAGAAAAGCCTTGTGTTAATTACATAAGAGGTACATGAAGAAAAAAGAAATGAATATAAAGAGATATAAATATCTCAACGCTCTCCCTCAAGTTGGAGCATATATGCCTATCATGCTCAGCTTGGAACATCTCTGAAATGGACATCTAGCAAGGGCTTTAGTAAATATATCATTAGTTTGATCTTCAGTAGAAACATGGGAGGTGGATATAAGACCCTTCTGGATCATGTCTCTGGTATAGTGGCAATCCACCTCTATATGCTTTGTCCGTTGATGGAAAGCATGATTATTGGCTCTGTACTCAGACTCTCCACTGGATTTAGCAACTGTCTGCTTCTTGCTTTTCCATGACACAAATGAGCTCCCCAAAAAATAGCAAAACCAGAAGTAGACTTTCTGTCTCTAGGGCATCCTGCATAATCTGCATCTGCACAATCTGTCACCTCAAAAGATGTACCTCTGCTGAATAAAAGGCCAGTACTTGGTGAAGTCTTCAAATATCTCAGAATCATATAAACATCATCCATATGAACTTTCTTGGGCTGCTCCATAAATTGTCTCACCTTACTTATAACAAAGGATATATCTGACCTGGTGATAGTAGCATAAAGGAGTTTCTCAACAAGCTCCTTGTATCTCCTCTTGTCTACCTCCTCAGTGTCATCATCATATAATCTCATGCCTGGATCCATAGGGGTAGTTGTAGGCTTGCACCATGTCATCCTTGTCTCTAGTAGAAGATTAGCCACAAACTACACTGGGTCATCACAAGACCACTATGGTTCCTAGAGAACTCTAGCCCAGTGAAGTAACGGAGATTACCAAGATCATTAGTGACTAATTGCTGACCTAAGAACTTCTTGGTGGCATGAATGCCTTGCTTATCATCACATGTGACAATAATATCATCAAAATAAATCAGAATGGCAATTGTACCTCTCTGTGTCCTCTAAAGAAAAAGCGAATGATCCGTAGTGGACCGCACAAACCTTGGTGCTCTATCAACTCTGATGGCTTTTGGTACCAAGCTCTCAGACTATGCTTCAGGTCGTAAATCGTCTTATGGAGCTCACACACCTTCTGAGACTCCCCCTTAGTAGCAAATCTTGGTGGCTGCTATATATATATATAACTCCTCCTATAGATCTCCATATAGGAACACATTCTTCACATCAATTTGATAAAGATGCTAGTTCCGAGCCACAACAACTGATAGAAGAATGCATAATGTTGAATGTCTGGCCACTAGTGAGCAGGTATCCTGATAGTCCTCCCCATAAGTCTGAGTGAACCTATGTGCTACAAGCCTTACCTTGTAGCGATCAACACTGCATATGCTGTTGCTTGACTGTAAAGATCCATTTGCACCCCACAACAGAGACAACTGGAGGAGCATAAACAACACTTTAGGTATAACGAGACTGCAAAGCGACCATCTCCTCCTCCATGGTAAGTCGCTAACTACTATCTTGTATGGCTTCCTTGTATGTTTGTGGGATAGTAACAACAGAGAGTCCCATGACAAACCTCCTGTACTCCTTTGAAAGATGATCCAAGGAAACATGAGCAACTAGAGGATAAGTGGCATAGTTACGGCACGGCTTCCTCAAGGCAATAGGTACATCAAGGTCATCAGCCTCTCTGTTATATGCTATCAGCTCCTCTTGCACAGTATCCTGTGGTACAAGTATCCATCGCGGTCAGTAGAAAAAAATTGTTCAGTACATACCTGAGGTGTGCTGGATGACGGGGAAGGCACATGAGCAGAGGGGCGAGTAGAAGACCTGCGAAACCGTGGCAGGAACTGTATCAGGGTAGATGAAGGTGGAGGTGAAGATGACTGGGACTCAACATGAGGTGGTGTTGGTGGAGATAACGGAGGTGGTTGAACAAAGACATTCTCTCCAAAGTCAGAGTTAGACAACTTGTCACATGTAGGAGAAAAATATATAATAGACTAAAAATATGTGACATCAACACTCAGCCACTCACATAATACTTTCTCCCTACTGGATCAAAACATCTATACCCTTTGGGTATGAGAATAGCTAACAAACACATATTTGACAGTCGGAGAGAGCTTGTCACGACCGGGAGTAAAATTGTTGACAAATGCCACAGATTCAAAGACCATGGGAGTAAAGGAGAGCAGGTCTTTATCGGGAAACACAATCAAGAAATGAACCTTTTCTCTAAGGACAATGGAAGGCATGCGGTTCATCAAGTAGCATGCAGTGAGGACAACATCACCCCAGTGAATGAAGAGTTTGACTCTGATTCAAAATAGTCCTCATGACATCCAGAAGATGACGGTGTTTGTGTTCAGCAACACCATTCTGCGGCGAAGTGTAAGCACAAGAAGTTTGATGAACAATACTAAGAGATCTGAGAAATTCAGACAACTGTAAAGTGGAAAATTCCATGGCATTGTCAGTGCGAATAAACTTCACGTTCGCAGAAAAAATGTTCTTAATTTCAATAAGAAATAATTTTAATGACACACTCAACTTCAGTCTTATTCTTTAACAAGAAAACCCAAGATAATCTATAAAAATCATCCACAACAACCATATAGAACCGATGTTCCTGATGATCAGGAACACAACTAGGATTCCAGATATCAAATGAAACAACTCAAACGATTGACTACTGTGACGACTCTGATGACTCAGAAAAGAAGAACGATGGTGCTTCCCAAGCCGATATGCCTCACACTCCAAGGTAGTACGAGTAGAGATCTGAGGGAGAACATGATACATCTTCTGCAGAGGAAGGTACCCAAAACAAAGATGCCACATGAAAGGAGAAACAGAGCCAAAAGGAATGGTAGAAACACTAGCACACGAAGGCTGGACCAGTCTGTAAAGACCTCTCTGCTCACGGCTACATCCAATCATCCCCCCGTGAGTATGTCCTGAAACACAAGAAAAGGGTCAAATATGACACGACAATGTACATTATTTGTCATCTGACTAATAGGCAAAAGCTTCATTTGAAATGCTAGAGCATGTAAGATTTTGCTGCAGATGCATCGAGGGGGATAGGACAATTTCTCCCTAACCAATAATGGGTAGATGAACCCCATTATCAACCACTATTGATCTACCAGAAGGGATAGATCTGTAAGAAGTAAACTGAGCTCGATCTCCACACATATGATGAGAAGCTCTGGATTCCATGATCCAATCAGTCAAATCTGATTTGCTACAACTAATAAGTGCATAAGCAATACCTGACGAACTTGTAGAAGCTCTGGCAACATCTGCAATATCTGAAGATCCTGGTGCTGGGGTGGGCGATGTAGTCATCATCTCTCTCAATCTAGAGACAATATCGTCAAGCCTCGCATCATGAGAAGGAGCTGGAGTAGGCTCTATCTGCTCAGATACATTGGTAGTCGCAATATATCCATGCTTCAGATAACATGTCTCCTTCGAATGTCCTGGACAGTGGCTATGTGTGCAAGGGCCACGCTGACTGTAGAGAATTACTTATGTTACGTTTTAAGTGTTTCGTAATTACTACTTATGTTTTGTAAGACTCTGTAATTTACCCAAGGGTTTTCTCTCTATATAAGAGACCCGAGGGCTCTATAGAATAAAATATCTCAGTACTCTTTTACCCTAACATGGTATCAGAGCCATAACCCTAACCCTAGGGTTCTCCACCGCCGTTCCCCCCCCCTCTCTCTCTCTCGCCGCCTAGGGTCTCGAACCCCACCTCCCGCCGCCGCCTAGGGCTCGCTGCCTCCTCGCTGCCCTTCGCAGCCCCCAGCGGGCCCCTCCAGCACCCAGCCCCCCTCCCAGCGGGCTTACAAGCCCCCCAGCGGGCTTCCCAATCGCCGCCAGCCCCTGCCAGCGGGCTCCCACCGCCGCCGGGGCCCTCCTCGACCAGCCGCCAGCCCCTGCTAGGCCTCCCCATCGACGCCAGGCCCTCATCAGCCGACACCGGGCCCCTCCACCTGCTGTCCAGCCGCTGATCGTTCCTTGTCAGCCGTTATTTTTTGCCAAGTAGAGGCTACCAAGGCCTCTACTCGGTGCCGGTGTGCCGCGTTCTTCCTAGGACTCGGCGTTATGTTTGATTCAAGTGCATAATCGTCTACCTATGCACTTGGATCATACAAGGTCTTGGTAGACAGTATTCTCTTGATCTATCAGTAGTTGATCTTCTCCGGCGTCATGTCAGATCAGAAGCTTGATATGCCCGTCATAGGTGCCTTCAAAGGTTCGGTACCAATCGTCAAGATGGACGGGACGAATTACGAACTGTGGGCGATGCAGTTCCTCAGTCTCATGAAGTCGTGTGGTAAGAAGCATATTCTTACCGAGGATGAACCGCCGGAGAAGACAGGAGTCTATGCCTCATGGGAGGCCGATGATGCGTACGCCAAGGTTTGGCTTTCAGGTACGCTCACAACAGAGATTGCGAATGATGTCCTTCACCAACCCACCGCCAAGGCGATGTGGGATATTTTGGCCATGACATACTCTCAGGTCCGCAATGAGACGAAGATACAACTGTTCTTGGGGAAAAGTCCCCGATCTCTGTTCTTTTTCCCGACAGAGACTTGTTTAATCTTACACCTCGAGTCTTCGGGTCTGTTGCGTTTGTCCACCGCTTATCTCCGGGACTTGATAAGCTCTCTCCTAGGGCTATCAAGTGTGTGTTTGTGGGTTACTCCAGAACACAGAAAGGATACCGTTGCTATGATCCTGTTCATAACAAGTACTATGTGAGCGCAGATGTTACATTTTTCGAACCTGTCATGTACTTCTCCCCTGCAGGTGACAGATTGGTCTCCTCCACATCACCAGATTCCACGGTCTATGTTCCTCCACCTCCTAGTCTGGGTCAAACCTCTCCTCCACCGAAACCACCACCACCTCCAGTTGTCCCTTTCCCTAAGTTCTATTCAAGGCGGACTGGCCCTGCTCAAGCTACAAGTCAACCATCCAACACGCCTCAGGTATGTTCTGACGTTAACACTGATGATGGGTTAGATAATGCACCTGTGCAGGAGCCTTTCCTACAGGAGGAAGATCAACCAGTTAGCACGGTCTTGGATGATTTGGACCGCCCCATTGCTCACAGGAAGCAGCGGAGACAGTGTGCCTCCTATCCTCTTGCCTCTTACGTCTCCTTTCATCGTCTCACTGGGGACTTCCAGCGGTTTGCAGCTGCCGTATCATCAGTCGAGATTCCACGGACATATCAGGATGCCATGAAGACTGACTGCTGGCGTTTAGCAATGGAGGAAGAGATGTCTGCCTTGCGATCTCGCGGGACTTGGTCTCTTGTCCCCATTCCTCCAGGTGCATCCGTGGTGAGTTGCAAATGGGTATTTACGGTAAAATATCATGCGGATGGTCGTCTAGACAGATACAAAGCAAGGCTCGTGGCACGAGGATTTACTCAGACATATGGGGTTGATTATTTGGATACTTTCTCCCCGGTGGCGAGACACTCTACTCTACGCATTCTTATGTCTGTTGCTGTGGTACGTAACTGGCCTATTTTCCAGCTTGATGTCAAGAATGCTTTCTTGTATGGTGACCTACAGGAGGAAGTCTACATGCAGCAGCCACCCGGGTTTGCTGCTGAGGGGGAGACCCAGATGGTGTGTAGACTTCATAAGGCTATCTATGGCCTTAAACAGAGTCCTCGGGCATGGTACCAAAAGCTCTCCCAGCTTATGGAACAACAGGGGTTCAGAAGGTCAAATGCGGACCACTCACTGTTTGTCCTGAAGACCCCTAGAGGTACTATTGTCGTTATGATATACGTTGATGACATATTGGTCACAGGAGATGATGCTCAGGGGATTGAGAGAACCAAGTCAATGTTGGGGAGCCAGTTCATTACAAAAGATCTTGGCACAATACGTTACTTTCTGGGGATAGAGTTTGCAAGAAATGCACAAGGAATGGTGATGACTCAAAGAAAATACGTCACAGATTTGCTAGCTGAAACAGGAATGACTGGATGCAGACCTTCAAGTACACCTATGGACCCGAGTATGAAGCTGTACGATGAGGATACAGAGGAGGTGGACAAGAGAAGGTACAGAGAAATGGTGGGCAAGCTCTTATACATTACCATCACTCGACCGGATATTGCCTTTGCAGTAAACCGGGTGAGTCAATTCATGGAGCAGCCGAGGCAAGTTCATATGGATGCCGTGCATATGATATTGAGATATCTGAAGTCTTCCCCAGGCGCAGGGTTGCTGTTCAAGAAAGATACAGATCTGTCTATTTCAGCCTGCGCAGATGCAGATTATGCAGGATGTCCAAGGGATCGTAAGTCTACCTCTGGATTTGCTATCTTCATAGGAAGCTCCTTAGTCTCGTGGAAAAGCAAGAAGCAGACAGTTGTGGCGAGATCCAGTGCCGAATCCGAGTACAGAGCCATGGCTCAGGCAACCACGGAGATGATGTGGGTTAAAGCAGTTTTAGAAGATCTGAATGTCAATGTCCCCTTGCCTATGAACCTTCAATGTGATAATCAGGCAGCATTATTTATTGCCAACAATCCAGCCTTCCATGAGAGAACAAAGCACATCGAGGTGGATTGTCATTATACTAGGGACATGATTCAGAAGGGCTTCATTTCCACATCACATGTCAGTTCAGAGGACCAGACTGCTGACATATTCACGAAGCCATTGCTCAGAGGACCTTTCCAGAGATGTTCGTCCAAGCTGAGCATGATAGATATCTATGCTCCATCTTGAGGGGGAGTGTAGAGAATTACTTATGTTACGTTTTAAGTGTTTCGTAATTACTACTTATGTTTTGTAAGACTCTGTAATTTACCCAAGGGTTTTCTCTCTATATAAGAGACCCGAGGGCTCTATAGAATAAAATATCTCAGTACTCTTTTACCCTAACACTGACGTCCTCATCCTACGCGATCACGGCTCCTCGCCCGCGAAACTGTGAAGTACCCCCTCTGCCACGAGAAGTTGCCATCGCAGAGAGAGTCTGGGCCATAGTAGTAGACGAAGTAGTAATCCTGCTTAGCCTCTTGTAGACCTCTTCCGTTGGTGGTATCGTCTCTCTAGTAAGCAGTTGAGTATGTGATGCATCGTACTCAGAATCACAGGAGAATAGAAAGACTCCGATCATAGTGGCATTCTGGTATGCCTGCTGCTGCTTAGTGCTAGTAGTAATGGGCATAAAGCTATGGAGTCGCTAAAACATGCCTCGAAGACGAGAGAAGTGGGCATGAAGAAACCAATCATTTTGCTTGGTCGAGCATATGTCATACTGCAACTGGAGGATCTTGCAATGAGGCGATTGAATCCGTGGAGCCAAGGACTTAAATGTCGGTTTCGGTCACCATTTCGGTATCGACCAAAACAGAATTTCGATGGAATTTCGATCGAAATTTCGGTCATTTTGGTCTTTGTACTAGGACCCCCATATTTCGGCCATTTCGGTCGAATTTCGATTTCGACTGGATATCGATATTCGACAGAAATTCAACCGAATTTCGCTGAAATTTGAGGCCATGCGTGGAGCACCTCTTCTTTTCGTGCTCCACGGTCACTCAAATTTGGCAGGAGGCTGACTTGGCGTGGTGCTCCAATGGCGACCTTCAGTCTTTCTGGAGTGCGATCCAGGCGAATAAGGATAGGCCAAGGAGGGAGTTGCTCTATTCGATGGCCATTCTGTGGGCGGTTTGGCGGGGAAGGAATGACTTGCTGTTCTCGGGCCAAAGATTCTATAAGGAGAACGTGGGGTTGTTTGCCAAACGTATGGTGGAGGATTGGGTGTTGTAATGGACCTATGGTGTAGGCGTGCGTTTGCTTCTCCCCCCTTGTATTTATTTTTGCTTTTTGAATAAATAGCCGTGGGGCGAGCACCATCGAGTGCTTCCCCCTCTTTTTTGGATTTCAAAAAAAAATATGTGTCAGCTAAGATGTCCTACATAGCCTTGGCTGTGGGTTGGTTGACGATGTCATTGACAATCTCCGTGGTGACTGGTGAGCGTCTCGGAGAGCCAAATTCGTGCATAGGCATCATCTTGCTTCCAAGAAGCATTAGCCCCAGTCTTGTCCGTCGGTCCAGAATCAATCAAAATGTGCTCCTTGTTATGGCATTGCATAAGGGTGTGAAAATGCTTGAACGACAACTCGTAGTTGGTCCCATCCATCTTTACGATGGGAAATGGGCCCTTGAAAACACCGGACGATGGAATACGTCACCCTTGTTTTTCAACATGATGAACAAATGATGAAAATCCAGAACAAAACTGGGGAGTAGACTACTCTGAGCGAGTCTACACAATCATATGGAGAAGTGGTTGTACGTGTAGACTCATACAACCATCCTCTTCAATCTTTGTTGTAGTCTAGAGCCCGAAAACGTGATTTACGTGTCTGAAATCGCAACTTCCGGTCGAGATCAGACCTTATCCGGCTGCAACAGTGGCCGGATAGCAGTCCGATGGAGATAGGACGGCAGCCCGCAATCGTACGTCCGGTGACAGCCAGCTGGAGGCTGCTGCAGATGGCCTGCGGCGACAGCAATAGCTGGCGGCGGTCGACTAGGTTGCTGGCACGGTCGACGGGCTTGCGGATGGGGCCCGGAGCGGCGGCCGGTTGGGCTGCCTTGGAGGGTTAGGGTTTGAGATACGGGAACCCCAGTCTCCAATACCATATTGTGGAAAATAGAATTGCGTATCATTGAAGATGCTCAAATGCCATGTTGTGGAAAATAGAATTGCATATCATTGAAGAGACCGTATAGCTCTCTTATATTGTGGGCTAATTACATAAGAGGTACATGAAGAAAAAAGAAATAAGAAATGAATATAAAGGATAAATATCTCAACAAGATCGATTTATTTGATAACATTATCTGAAGTTTGTCATGTCCTTGATCCAACTCTTTAGATTATCAATCATCAAACTCTTTAGATTATCAACTATTCAACAACATTCCTGCTGTGGCCATGGTATAGAACCCTAGCCTTATATAGAGATCCGACTAACGAACTCAAATGTGCTTTGTTTTAGATATTAAATGTTACAGATGCAATAACATGATCGCACAATGACTTGCTACGGATTCACATGTTTAATACAAGGTGAATCTTCCAAGAATCACGTGGGTACTTGGCAAGTGACCTGTTTATGCAACTTCATTTTAAATCTCCGTATACATGTGCAAGTATCTCCCATTGATCACCCCCACACATCTTCGATCACAAATTTGAGTTGTGAGAGTACATCAATGGCTTTACCATGTATTTTCCAGGGTTCAGACACTTCTTTTGGATGGGTCCCCCCATTGTTTGGCTTTGAACGATGGATGATCCTTCAGGTTGGAACACGGACTCATCTTTGAGACAACTACGCCTTCTTACATTCGTCATGATTATATCTTCTCTTTCAACCTCTTTACATCTCTATTTGGAATTGTGCAATGTCATTACTTGAACATGCGAAGTAAAAAAAATCCGTGGCATTTGAAATGCCTTGTATCTGATTGTTGCGAAGGTGCTGGCGCGAAGGCTTGCAACGGTGCTGGATGAACTCATTCATCCTACGCAGGTGGCGTTCATTCGTGGCCGCCAGATCGCTGATGTCACGGCGCTTGCGTCCGAGATGGTTGCCAGCTGGATGAGATATGGGAAGCGGGGAGTTCTTTGGAAGGTGGACTTCGCAAAGGCTTACGATTCTCTGGACTGGAGGTTCCTCTGGTCTGTGTTGCGGGCGCGGGGCTTCCCAAATGTATGGATCTCTTGGATGCGCCGGTGTGTCACTACGGCTTCCTTCTCACTGTTACTTAATGGACGCCTTGCTGGGAGCCGCTTTCAGCCTAGGAGAGGTGTTAGGCAGGGGTGCCCTTTGGCTCCCATGCTCTTTGTTTTAGCTGCTGATGTGCTTCCAAGGATGGCGGATAGGGTCATTTCGCGTGGCCTTTCATCGGGATTCCAATGCGGCGTCCACAATATCCCAACGCTCCAATTTGCGGATGACACCTTAGCTTTCATCGAGGGGGGTCTGGATGAGATCAGAGGGATGGCAGTGACTATGTCCATCTTCTCTGAACTATCGGGGCTCCGGATTAATCAAGCAAAATCAAAGATGGTCCCTCTCGGATGGGATGATCGGTCTGCGGCGGAGTGCAGCGTGCTTCTGGGGTGCCCCCCAGCTTCTCTCCCTATCGACTATTTGGGTATGCCGCTGGGTGTGACCAGATCAAAATTGATACATTGGAAAGGGGTGTTGGACAAAGCGGAACGGAGGCTCGCTGGCTGGAGCGCGGCTATGTTGTCCCGTGGGGGCCGTCTTGTACTTATTAGGTCGGTTCTTGCTTCTATTCCCATTTACTTTCTCTCCAATTGGGCTTTACCGGTGGGGATTAGAAGGCGGTTGGAAGGCCTTATGCGGAGATTTCTCTGGGGGAAGAGGGGCCAGCGGTCGCAGGGCCTGCATCTTGTGGCTTGGGAGGAGGTGGCGAAAAGGAAGTGCGAGGGGGGGCTAGGCATACGTAGACTGGATCTTGTCAACGACGCACTAATGCTGAAATGGGTCAACAAGCTTTGGGGTAACGATGGTGGCTTCTTTTCCTCCATGCTGCGGAATATTCTTTCGTTGGGGGTGGACATGAGGCAGGTGGCTATCTCTATGCGTTATGGAACCCCTTTTTGGAAGGGGATTGCTTCGGCGTCTAGGCGTTTCTCTCATTTGTTCCAACCGGCTTTGGGGGATGGCACCTCCCTCTTGTTTTGGAGCGACCCTTGGACGGGAGATGCCTCTCTCGCGAGCTCTTTTCCTCGGCTTTATGCTCTTGCTTTAAATTCTGATGCGTCGGTGGCCTCGGTTTGGGGCGGGGACGACTGGTTCCCTTCCTTTGCGGGATTTCTCTCCGATGAGCGCTTCGATGATCTACTCAACCTTCTGCGGCGGCTGCGGGAGGCGCCGAGACCCTCCTCGGGTAGGGACCACTGGCTGTGGCGCGATGGCGCCTTCTCCTCGAGACGGGCTTTCAAGATGCTCTCGCTTCAATCCAGCCCTGGCAGGGATCCCCTTTACTCTGATCTTGGTTGGCTGTGGCGCATTAAGCTTCCGGAGAAGGTGGTCTTCTTCTTTTGGCTTCTGCGGCGTGGGAGGATTCTCACACGGGACAGGTGTGACAAATTGCTCTCACGTGTTGACTGCGTGGACTGTGTTTTATGCTCTGGCGCTAGGGAGACTTTACAGCACCTCTTCTTCGATTGTGCGACTTCTGCCTCCGTCTGGGAGGACCTCGGCGTCGCTTGGGTTAACGTTTCCTCGGCGGACTCGTTTTGGGATTCCTTGCGCTCAAATGCTGATCATCCAAGGAGGGAGCTTCTTCGCCCTTTCGCTTTCATTTGGGCGCTTTGGATTGCCAGGAACACGAAGATTTTCAAGGGTCAAAGATTCTACAAGGAAAATGTCTTAGTTCATGTGGACATGCTTTTGAGTGACTGGCTCCTGCTGTAGTGCTGTGGACGTGTGTTGCGTGTTTTTGGTGTTTTGGGGTTGGGATCCTCTCGATCCTTGCTAGCTGTATTTCCTCTCTTCCTCTCCCTCTTCGTTGCTTTTGATCAATAAAAATTTGGGGCGAACACCTGGTGGTGCTTCCCCCGAAGTGCCTTGCTGTCAAAAAAAAAAAAAAATCCGTGGCATTGATAATATGATACAATTAACGTTCAAGCGATTGCTTTTTGTACAGGAGAAAGCAGAGGCTAGAAAAAAGAAAAGAAAGCCACATTACAGCTTAGAACTGGTGAGGTTTTTTTCTTCCAATTTTAGTGACGTTTTTTTATGACATTTTATGTCTTTGCATTTAATGCATGCTTTCTTTCCCTGCATTACATCATAGAAATATAGTTTTTTCTTGGACCCACATGATTATTTTGCAGTCGAAATATTCAAATTCACCTACATACACTCAAAATGCATAAATAACTGTCAAAATGCCAAGCCAGATTTTTACCCCTTTTGCTATCTATCTCTAGCAGAATCGATTTTTGTGTTTAGGGAAGATTGCAGAGACAAGTGACAATGCATAAAAGATCTGTTTGAGGATAAATTCTGGCTTTTTATCTTCAATAATTTGATGCAAGTTAATCTTTAATAGAAGAAGTAAATTAAAGGCAAAAAATATTTGAATTTGCTTTCCCGTAAGTAAATTAACTTGAAGCCACCATTGGTCTAGCTTTCTCTTTAGAATTGTAACCTCATCTGCATGTTGACCATACCTTATCTTTATATCTGTTATTGCTCATACATTGAAAAATTGCTTTAATTCTCAGTCTTTAAGATATATTAGAAGTTAGAATGCAACTACTGGATCCTGCATTTACTTTCATACGTAGATTCCAAAGGTTTGTGGTTCATGAACTTAGTATGGATTGGCGTCTGGCATCTAAGCATGCCGGAACACATGAGTTCACACGTGGCATACAAATTTGACAGTGTTCACATTTTTTATCTAGTTGTAATTTCTGGTACAAGTTGAATATGCATTCCTACGGATAAATAATGTTTGCCATTATAATCAAGTTCACATATCCTAGAGTAAATCATGATTTGTTGATCACAATGCCTCTGAACTCACAACCGAATAGTTATGAGTCGCTAGATGCAAACAATAAATATGTATCAAGTACCTATAACTATTAAAAATGTAAGCGGAAAAAGTTACTGATAAAAAATCAAACGGTGAAAAAATACTTTTGACGATGGAAAATTTGTTTGATGAAAGAAATTTAGAGAGGAGAGGAAGAACGAGAAGAACGTACCGACTGCGCGGGATTTTGGAGATGAATCATGGTGATCTCGTGGAGAGAGAGAGAGAGAGCAAGAGAGCGAGAAATAAATCTCATTTTTCACATATTATGAACGATCTAAACAAAGGACTACTATCATCTTTATACAAGAGAGGTGACATTACAAAAAGAGAAAGAAGATAACATCAAATCAAATAAAATTCTAATTGACTCTAACTGACTCGCTAACTATTTAATCTACCATAAATACTGAGATAAATTCAATCTCAATTTTTTAACGTAATTAAAATGAACCAACCAACTAATTTCAGACGAAAAATCATAATTCTAAATAATTCTCAAATTCGTGATGGATTCAATCCAATTCAACCCGTTAATTTGGGAAATATTGCATCAATTCTCCAGTACTTGAATTCGTCTCCTGACGAATTACTTGATCTTCGATCCGACATTGAAGAATTCAATATGAAATCATAACTTCAATCTTCCTAATTTGAGCAACTTTCCCTTCCTTTCTGTGTTGTGTTTATAATTTTTTCCACCAAGAGGCGTGATTGCAATTTTCTACCCCTTCACTTAAATAAAAGCCTTCACATATGCCTTGTCCAACTTTAACCCATTTCTAAAGTAATTTTGGGAGAGTGGCTTGTTTGAAAAATCCTCAAATCTATCATCAATTCTTGATTTGGTGGGATACTGATCCAGATTGGGAGACATCTTCCTTTCTTGAGAAAAGCCTTACGAGAGTTTTCTTCCTCCACATCCAACGGTGGTAGCGGATTCGACTTCAAGTGGGACGACAACAACAAGAGCTCTCCAAGGGCTACGGTTGTGGCCCGATCGTGGGTCACGACCGTGGCCTAGGTGGCAACAACAGTGGCGACAATGACACTTTTGTTGGCGCCGCTACGGACCTGGGATATGAGCCTTCGGGGGTGGATGGGGATGGCTGTAGCGAGGCTGGAGCAGTGGTTGGTGGGATGGCTTCGAGGGTGCGGGGGGACGATGGGGGTGCTGGTGTGGTCGGATTGGATGTTGGAGAAAATGGTGGGGCTGGTTTGGTGGAAGGGGGGCTCTGTGGGTTTGTTAGGGTGGTGCATGGTGGCTGTGAGGGGGCTTGATGGAGGTGGTGGCGGCAACACAAAAGCCACCTGGACAACAACTTCACCTGTGGACAGAACATGGACATTGGTTTCTTCATCCTCAGGACTCTCGTCGAATAAGCCATATCATTATGGTTCTCTTCATCTTCTTGTTCATGGACAACAATTCTGACTGCTAAAAAAATGATGATTTAATGTCCTTCATCCACACCTTCGTCAAAAATTGGTCATGTATCTTCATTGTTTTGTTCTACAACAGTTGTATCAATAATATTTTCTTTGGGATTGAAAATACCTTCATTTTTATGATCAAAATCAGGTTGCAAACTTGACAAAAAAAACCCGGTTGCACAGAAGGTGCGACGATCTGATTTTTGTTGTTGATGAATGATTTTTCTCGATTAACATGTCCAACCATCCTTGAACTTTGAAACTTGCTAAGAGTCAATTCTTGAACTTTTGTTGACACGAACGCGAACCACAAGAGAGGCGGCTTAGATCGAACTTCAAGCACCAATAATCGACATGATCATCGAATCGTAAGAACGATTTGGTTGCCTTGCTCTGATACCGATCGATGCAGGTAAAAAATCCAACGGTGAAAATACGTTTGACAGCGGGAAATTTATTTGATGGAACCCCCTTAAAAATGTTTGATGGAAGAAATTTAGAGAGGAGAGGAAGAAAGAGAAGAACGTGCCAGTTGCACGGGATTTCGTAGATGAATCATGGTGACCACATGGAGAGAAAGAGAGAGAGCGAGAGATGAATCTCAATTTTTCATATATTCTGAATTGCCTAAACAAAGGACTACCATTCTCTTTATATAAGAGAGACGACATTACAAAAATAAAAAGAAGATAACATCAAATCAAATAAAATCCTAATCGACTCTAACCGACTCGCTAACTAAATTAATCTACCATAAATATGGAGACTACAATCAATCTCAATTTATTTATCGTAATTAAAATTAACCAACCAACTTATTTCGGACGAAAAATCCTAATTCTAAATAATCTTCAAATTCGTGATGGATTCAATCCGATTCGACCTGTCAATTTGGAAAATATTGCATCAGTTACACTTGTAGAATTTTGGCTTTTTTAGTTTGAGACTTCATAGTAGCATCTGGTACAAAAAAAGATGGATAGTCAATGTAATTGCATCCTCGGCTATTTTCACGCTCATCCTTAAACATAATATATGTTTTTCTCACTTGATGTTAGTCTGATGCAATACATCTATCTGGAACTTCTCTATTTAGGGGGTAAAGGGTAAAGATACCTTTTTTGCATGCATTGTCTGATGATGCCAAAGTTTTGTACACAGGAACTGGCATCTTTGTGGGAGAAAATGAGACGTCGGGACGTTGCAAAGGAAGAGAGATCAAAGTATGTAAATTTGCATTTAAACAAAAGTATTCTTTTTTGTAAAAGGTAATTTCCATTGGTCTTTTACCATTTCCATTACATTCGAAATCACTTTGCTTAGGTTGATCAGCGAAGCTTTGCGTAAAATGAACGGAAAAATCACTGAAATTGCCACTTCTCACGTGTCTTCTCGTGTCCTTCAGGTAATTGTTTCCTGCAACTTACCTATCGAATTAGACTTTCTTTACCTGTCCAATTATGCTTTCTTTTGCAAAGATCTTAAAAATTTCTTTCTTCTATTTTTGACACTCCTTTGCCTATGCTTTGACATTTGATATTGTTCTCATTGCTTGTTAGACTTGTGTGAATTACTGCTCTCAAGAAGAAAAGGATAAAGTTTTTGAGGAGCTTCGCCCTCATCTTCTTGTGCTTGCAACTAATCCCTATGCAGTCCACCTTGTAAAGAAGATGTTGGATAACGGTAATGATTTCAGGCACGGGGTAATAAATTAATTGATCAATTAGCATCAAAGTGGTTGCTCTTGAATTCACGTTGTAAATTAATGTTGTTTTCATACTGCAGCTAGTAAGAGCCAGCTTGAATGGTTCATCTCCACTCTTCATGGGCATGTTGCCTTTCTTCTTCGCCACATGGTTGGATCAGTTGGTATGTTTGATGTCGCACGTATTATTATATATATTCAACTAATTCATCTTCTGCAAGCAACGGTGAAAGTCCTACTTATTGACTCATCATCATGTTATGTTGCTTATATTTTGTATTGATTGCACTATCTTCGGACTTCATTAAATCAGTTACATCAACACCATTAGATTGTCATTTCTTATGATAGCCAACTTTAACATGGCAATATAGAGAAGATAAAAGTTTATGTTATTGACTAAGGTTGGCCTTTGACGAAGGTGTGAATCGAACTTTAGATGCACATGGAAGACCAATGCTCTCATTAAGGTTAAGATCCTACTATGGATGATAAGAATGGAGTTGCTCGTCATCAAAATCTAAAAGAAGATAAGCAACTATGGGCTATGGCCTGACATTATCTGTCCATTTTGCGGTATTAATAAGGAGGGCATCAATCACCTGGTTTTTCTGTCCTTTGGCAAAGGTGGTTTTGGAGGGGTTGACATGGCTTGGCTTGATTCTACGTCAAGAGGCTCTTGGCAGTCTTTCTGGGAGGTAGAAGATGGGGGAAACATGTCATCTCGGCCATGAGTTGTGATTGGTCAAGACTGTTTGCGTGTGACCTTGGCAATTTGGCTTCCGAGGAATAGTGTATTTTTTTGTTCTCAAGCCCGTATGTGAAAAATGATATTTACTCGATCTCACACTATTAAAGGCGATTCGGTTGGGGGGTTACCCCTACTTTGGGTGGGTTACCCCCCCAAACCCATATATCTAACTCACTAGTGGGTCCCACTCTCTCTCTCCACCAAAAAAATTATATTATACCATCATATCAGTCTAAAAATCATAAAATACTCAACTTCTACTCATTATTCCAAACTTCAATACAATCACATCACAACTACCACTTTTTCAAATTCCAATACAATAATATCATAATAACTACTCGCGTTTTCAAATTTCAATATAATCACATCACACAAATCCTTCCAACCCTTAACCCACCAACCAAACACCAAAACATAAAAGCAGGTTATCCTCCCCCAGATAACCCACGAACCAAACACACCCTTAGGATCCGTTTGGTTGCAGGTTTGGACAGGGTTGGGTTGGCCCAACCCGGGGTACCCCTCCTTCCAACCTTCTCAATCCTCCTTACAGTTTACTATTCACAGGGGTACCCCAACCCAACCCAACCCTGCCCAACCCTGCAACCAAACGGACCGTTAGAGTTTTTGGGAAGGGGAGGCTTAATTTAAACTGTGACCTTTGTTGGTTTGTCAGTGAAATATGATGATCTTCAACCCGAATTATCATCTTTTTGCTTTTAAAACAATGTTGCACCCCACCTAGCAAATGTGCAAAATTCAAAATATATAGTGGTCCTGATGCATTTTTAAGGGACCTGATTTCTACTCATACACATGAAATTTAGCTAAGTTTCTCCAAAGATGGAGCTTTTTTATCATAGGGTTGCTGTGTGGTTTGGCTAAGGAATCCATCTTGCTGTACAAAATAAATTGTGACAACTGCTATTTGTGCTTCTTGCCCAATTTATCGAAACTCTTTAGCAATCACCGTCGAGGTAAATGCGTACTCTTTATCATTTAAACATGATGCCACCCTTGGGCATTGCAATATTATATACATGCATGTGATGTGATAACTGGACTACAATCAAGCCATTACCTTGAGCTCACGTACCTTTTCCTCCGAAAAAGTGCTCGTCCATCATGGGGTGTCTCTTCTATGTTTTCTTTATATATCGTCCTCCCTGCATTTCGGGGGAGCCGAGTCACATCGAACCACCTTTTTTTGAATCAAATCGAACCACCTTTTTACTAAATGCAGTAGGACTTACTCTCGTTTGGTTTCGCTTCCATTCTTCCTCTTTGATGCCCACTTTTCTTTAAAGCAGTTTGTCATGTCCTCGTCTATGTACTCCATACCCAAGGACTGTAACTCCTCGAAGTGGGTACCTTCCCTCTCGGATACCACTATCCCCCACTTCTTTCTTGTCTTGGCCCGACCGACATGCTCCAATCCTCATCTTAATGATTGAGAAGTTGTTGATTTTCTGAAACAGATAGAGGGGTCAGACGAATAAAATGTGGGATTGTTCTTGCGGGGCCCGGAAATACATTCACAACCGATGGAATATTGATGATGCTCCATCCCGCTAGGTTTTCTAATCACACACACCTTTACTTCATTTTTCTGTAATCAATCCTAGTCATTGTAATGGGATTAAGGATTAGATGTGACTTGATAGGGATAAGTTGGGGTTTTTGTTTGGGAATTTTGGAATATGAGGCACACCAAACATATGGTTCCGAATCCTCAGGCAAGGAACTTTTTTTTGTAAAAAAATCAAAGAATAGATGTATTTTCTCGTGGCCATGATGCCGTCCTTCTCTTCATTGGCCTAGTACAGGCTTGTTTTAGAGTTTTGGCACATTGATATGTAAAAAATCAGGATGGTGTTCATGTGCTCAAGAGATGTCTCTGATCTGGTTAGAAACCAATAATTTTTCTGATGTTAACATGCATGTTGAGCTTCTAGTCTGCAGACCATGTTGAGAGTATTGGTGGTGGCATGTGGGACTGGTATTATGGAAATGGATGGTAATAGTGGCCGTGCCTTTTTTAAAGGTCAAAGTCTATCTGTTTCCTTGCAAAACTGTAAGAATTTTTTGATACCTACAAAAATAATGGTCGGGAGTTTGTTTTTGTAGGGATAATCTTGTGGCTTTGTTAGTATCCTAATCCATTACATTACTTAAATCATAATCTTAATCACGAATATTATTTATTTGAATTCATAATAAATATTTATGTTTTATGAGTTTTAATTTATCTGTTGACTGCTGTTACTTTGCCTGGTTTCATTGTGTTTTTTTTGTAGAAAAAACGTTTGTATTTTGTATAAATTTCACGAAACACGGATTGCTATTTTAATACAGTCGTGGAGCATGCATTTCAGCTGGGGAATGGATATCAAAAGCGCCGCCTTCTTCTGGAACTGTACTCTACAGAGCTGCAGTTATTCAAGGATTTGACCTTAAGCAAGGATGGAAGGTATGGAAAATTGTGTTATTAATTTCAGTCAACTTGCTAGCATTCTAGCATTAAGTTTGGAATTTTGGAGCACTTGTCAATAGCTTTATGTGATTATTCCAATACCAATGACCCCCTTATATATTCGTTTCCAGACTTCTTGATATAATTTCAAACCTAGGTCTACAACGATCATCAGTTCTACAACATATGGCTGGTGTTCTCCAACCAATATTGGAAAAAGGAATTGTTGATCATTCCATAATTCACACTGTCATAGTGGAGTATTTTAGCATCGCTGACAAGGTGATTGTTAGTTAGAGTTGTTCATTACTATTGCTAGGTTTTCACATTCTCAGTTTGTTGTTATATGTTGGAATGCAGTCATCTGCACTGGATGTTCTCCAGCAGCTTTCTGGCCCGCTTCTTGTTCGGATGATTCACACAAAGGATGGATCTAAAGTTGGAATACTTTGTATCAAGCATGGTACTGCAAAGGTGTGTATGATATTGTTGTTTCAACCCAACATTCAAAATTTATTTTTTCTAATATTTGTCTTCTGAATTTTTAGTAAATCGATTTGTTATTAATGATATTCAGGAAAGAAAGAAGGTCGTCAAAGGCATGAAGGGTCTTATTGGAAAGATTGCTCATGACCAGTACAGTTGCTTGGTGAGTTATTCCTGTTATGTTAAAAGATCACATCCCACAAATGCATGATTCAAGCTCCAAGGCATTATTCCAATCCTTCCCCATCATAATCTCAGTAGCTTTCCCCCTCAAATCTGAGTTCTTTCCAAAGTTCAGAGGAGATGACATTGGCAAATCCCAGTCATTGAGCTTGAGAACACCTTCATCCAAGTCAGAACTCCCATTGCTCCCTCTTTCAGGCACTGACAAACTTCTTGCAGTTACCAAACACAGATTTCCTCTAAGGTAATCTGTCAAGCACCTGGGATGCAAGAAACCGATCCACAACCTCCCTCCATAAACCAAAGCCACCCCACAAAGTTATTAAAGGCCAAAAATGCTGAAACGTACAGTTGCCCCCCCAGCAACTGATAACTGATCTAGCTCAAAGAAAGTAGACTAAAACACGGGGAGGATCCTCCATCTGTAGTAGCACCCAACCGCAGGTATGGAGCACAAAATGTCAAAATCAAATCCAAACGAGAAGTGTGGAATACGAAAGCACAAAGATGCACAGCTCCAAAGATGTAGCAAGCCAACTACACTTCACGCCAATGGAGCAGGATCCGGGTCGCTCAGCAGCAGCACTCATCATTGAACCAAGCAGCACACAGATTGGAGAGAGGCCAACTGCTGCTCAATTCTCACATCCCGATCAAACACTGTCAATGTTCAGGAACTCCAGAAAGCCCCAGATCTGTTAATCCTTCTCAAGAGAAAAATCTCCGGGGTGAAGGAAATTTTATCAAGGGCTTAATTGGAAGATCTTGATGCAGTGAAACAAATGCGTAATCTAAGGAAATCCAAACATCCGAATATGATTTGGGGATGACAATGGTGGAAGGTATTTTTTTTTTGTGGGGGGATGAGATCAAGAAACCTTTTTTTTTAAATTCCGGTCACGGAGACTTACATGAAAATCTGATTGAGCTCATAAGGATGCTAGTTTTTAAGCAAGATTTTAAAAAACGAAAGACGGAACATGTTTTTCTTAGAATCGAGGCGAGGGTGTATCCTCGAGACGGTAGAGGCATAAATCTCATTTTATAGAAAAACACACGATAAAACTATAATTAAATATATGTTGGTGCAATTACATATTTTCCGACCAACATATAATAAACAATTTTATATTCAAGGAGGAGAGATTTTACTCAGAGAATCGATCATGCTAGATTTCCTTGTAAGAGTTGGCGTTTGATTTTGTATATAACTTTTTAAGTATATATATTTTTTGGATGGGTCTCTAAACCGGCTCCTTCCTATCTTTTCTTAAAAAATATTATAAATAACAATAGTGATATATGATGAAATAGTAGAGATAAGAACACCAAAAGTGAAGTCATAACATATGATGTATGACAATATGAGAAGTCTTATTGAACTAACTAAATATTCTGCTGAACACAACTGAAGAACTGTTTCTTTGCACCCTACACAATAATGGCCGATGAAGCCTGCTACCATACTATACTAGACGTGGGTCGTGTTGTCCGGTCAATGAACCCGGGGGAGAGGGGCAACATCCTCGACCCTAAATGAAATTCTATTTAGGCAATTTGATCCCTTTGTTTTTTAAAGAAAAAAAGCATCCACCGTATATGCTTATATGCCCCAAAACATCACCATTATTCACCAAAAAATAATTACAAGTCGATCATATGGAAAACTAAAGCACACATTATACACTCCAACTGTTAACTAAAACCCTAGCATGCGCCACTTGAAGAAAAGGTGGTCCGCACATTCTGCCTTCTAATGACAACGACAACAGATCAGGTTTGCCTAGACAATCCCCTACCAACAATCTCCCCCTTCTAAACAACCGCATAAAAACCTTCACGTGCGCTAGAATTTTTCATTCTACATTCTTCTGCAATCGGCCATGTTAGAAAATAGAGAATGCGGAAGCGGAATGATAAACAGAGCATAATCTAGAAAGATAAATCGGAAGAAAACAAAGATTTTTACGTGGAACCCTACTCTCTAAGGAGCAGGATGAAACCATGGGAGAAGGCCTTAAAGGGTTAGGTTATGCATTGCATTTTCTCATCTGACCACAGGGAAGCACGCCGTGGTGTTCGCCCCAAATATTATTAAAATCAAAAGGAAAGAGAAGAGGGGGAGGAAGAAGAGAGGTACAGTCACAAAGGATCGAGAGGATCCCGCAGCACACGCAACATGAATTACATTAGCAACCAGTCACTCAGAAGCAGATCAACGTGTGCTAAAACATTCTCCTTGTAAAACCTTTGTCCCCTGAAAATCTTAGCGTTCCTAGCGAGCCACAACGCCCAAATGCAAGCGAACGGGCGAAGCAACTCCCTCGTTGGCCGATCAGCACCAGAACGCATGGATGCCCAAAACGAGTCAGCCGAGGATGCGTTGAGCCAAGAAACGTTGAGGTCCTCCCAGATAGTGGCAGAGCACGGGCAATGGAAGAATAAGTGTTGCAGAGTCTCCACATTTTCGCCACACAGCACACAATCCATAGAGTCAGACCCCGAGAGAAACCTAGCACATCTATCTCGGGTCAAGACCCTCCCACGCCTCAAGAGCCAAAGAAAGAAAATCACCCTCTCCGGAAGCTTTAAGCGCCACAGCCACCCAAGATCTTTGCATAGAAGGTTCCGGTCAGAGGTCAGGTGTTGCGAGATGACGTTGAAAGCCCGCCTTGACGAGAAGGTGCCGTCGCGCCAAACCCAATGATCCCTGTTAGACGTTGGCTTTGGCGCAGCCGAAAGCTGTTGCAGAAGCCTTAAGTAGTCATCAAATCGGTCGTCGGAAAGGTTGCTAGTAAAGGTAGAGAACCAATCGCTCCCGCTCCAAGAGGACGCCACCGACACCCCAGAGTCAGAAGCCAGTGCACTAAGACGGGGGAAAGAAGAAGCAAGAGAGTTGTCCCCTGCCCATGCGTCACGCCAGAAAAGGAAAGAGTTACCATCCCCCAGCGCCGGCTTGAACAAATGAGAGAAGCGCCTCACCGCCGAAGCAATCCCCCTCCAGAAAGGGGTACCAGAGCGCAAAGAGTCGGCGTCCCGCATCATGTCCACCCCGATGGAAAGAACATCCCGCAGCATAGAAGGAAAGAACCCGATGGCGCTACCCCAAAGTGTGTTGACCCACTTAAGCATCAACGCGTCGTTAACCAGATCAAGCCTTTGAATGCCGAGACCACCATCGCATTTTCTTTTGGCCACCTCTTTCCAAGCCACCAGATGGATGCCCCGCGACGCGTGACCCCTTCTTCCCCACAGGAAGCTCCGCATAAGGCCCTCAAGACGCCTCTTAATCCCCACTGGGATCGCCCAATTCGACAGGAAGTAAACTGGAATGGATGCAAGGACCGATCTGATCAGCACTAGACGCCCACCTCGGGAGAGCATAGCCGCACTCCAACCAGCAAGTCTTCTCTCCGCCTTGTCCATCACCCTGTTCCAATGAACCAATCTTGGCCTTCTCGCGCCCAGCGGCAGGCCTAGATAGTCGATCGGAAGAGAAGAAGGGGGACTTCCCAACAACACGCCACACGCCGTCGCGGACTGGTCCTCCCAATTGAAAGGAATCATTTTGGACTTAGAATGGTTGATGCGGAGCCCCGAGAGATCACTAAAGATCGACAAAGTGACCGCCATCCCTCTGACCTCCTCCAGACCCCCCTCGATGAAGGCGATGGTGTCATCCGCATATTGGAGGGTTGGAGTGTTCTTGTAGTCGCAGGAGAATCCTGATGAGAAGCCACGCGCGACCACCCTATCCGCCATCCTTGGAAGCACATCCGCCGCAATAACGAAAAGCATGGGTGCCAGAGGGCACCCCTGCCGAACGCCCCTCCTAGGCTGAAAAGGGCTACCAGCGATACGACCATTAAGCATGATAGAGAAGGATGCAGTGGTAACGCATCGGCGCACCCAGGAGATCCACACATTCGGAAATCCACGAGCCCGCAGCACGGACCAAAGAAAGCTCCAGTCCAAGGAGTCATACGCCTTCGCGAAGTCCACCTTCCAAAGAATCCCTTGCTTCCCCCTCCTCACCCAACTGTCGACCATCTCAGAGGCAAGGGCCGTGACATCAGAGATCCTTCGACCAGGAATGAAAGCCACCTGCGAGGGATGGATAAGATCGTCCAGCACCACCGCAAGCCTCCTCGCCAACACTTTCGCAACAATCAAGTACAAGGCATTAGAAATCGCGATCGGCCGAAAGTCCTCAATTGCAACCGGAGAATGAGATTTAGGGATAAGAACAATAAGAGCCCTATTAATCCCATCAAAGCCCAAGTTTCCCGTACAAAATTCCGTAACCACCTCCCAGACCTCGAAGCCCACCACCCCCCAAAAATCTTTGTAGAAGGCAATAGGGAAGCCATCGGGGCCAGGCGAGGCATCGGCATTAAGCTCCCAGACAGCAGCCTTGACCTCGTCGAAGGAGATCTCCTTAATCAGCTCCGCACAGCTCGCGGACGAGAGCATCGAGTCCTCCTCCCCCAGCCAGCACCAGCGACGAGGTAAACGAACCGAAGAGAAGGCCCTGTAGTAGTCTGCCGCCGCATTCCCAATCGCCTCCTCGCCCACCACCTCGCGACCCCCGAAGGAAATCGATCGAATCAAGTTTGACCGCCTCCTATTAGATGCGACCCTGTGAAAGAAGGAGGAATTTGCGTCTCCTTCCTTGATCCACTTCAGCTTCGCTCTCTGGCGCCACTCCGCCACCCTCATTCTTTCCTCCCTCTCGACCGTGGCCACCGCCGCAGACCTGGAGACCAGCTCCTCCGTGCAGAGCTCCCTCAGCCCCTCCAAGGTGTCCAACTCGGCAACGATGGCCTCCGCATTCTTCCTGGCAGACAGCCTAGCCTCCCGTGACCTCTTCTTGAAACTGGACAGGACGCCTCTGAGACGCACAAGCTTCCTCCGAAACCTTTCCACCGCCGACCGACCCTCGCAAGCCTCCGCCCAAGAAGAAGACACCAGCACACGGAAATCATCCTCAAGCTGCCAGCACCTCTCATATCTGAAGAAGCCAGCCGCCGGAGAAGACATCTTGGAATCCCAGATGATCGGAGTGTGGTCCGAGAAAGCACGGGGCCTAGGGAGGACCACCGACAGAGGGAAGAGCTCCATGAAAACCATCGACGCGAGAAATCTGTCGATGCAAGACTTGGAGGAAGAATTCCTCCAAGTGAACCTCACGTCCGATGCCGTTAAGTCTTGAAGAGCCAGGCCGTTGATGAAGTCCGCAAAGTCCTCCGAGCCCGAGTCGTAGCCACCCCTGGACCGGGGCCTATCAGACGAACGTAACGTGACGTTGAAATCCCCCCCAATTAGCCAAGGCAAACCCTCGTTGTCCAACGAGATCTTGCGGAGCTCGTCCCAAAGGTCCTTCCTGCGAGCCGCATCACAAGGGCCGTAAGCGCACGAGAGAAGGAAAGTTTGAGAGTCTTCCTTCCTGGTGAGCAGAACGGAGAGAGAGTGGTTGCCCGTCACATTAGAGACAAGGGAGAACCGAGATGACTTCCAAGCAATAAGCAAACCGCCAGCACTCCCAGTTGCAGATAAAGCGCAAAACTGATCAAGATCCCCCGCCGCGAGAGAGCGCCAAACATCATCATCCAAAGAGGCCAACTTGGTTTCTTGCAGAAGAATGACGTCGCACCCCCATTCCTTGAATCTGGACCCCAGGATCTTTCGCTTAGCCGCATCCCCCATGCCCCTGACATTCCATGAAAGGATCTTCATTTAGTAACCTTGTTGAAAACCCCTGAAGGCACCACCCCCGCTGCTTCCGCCACCGCCTCCTCGAAGGATTGACATGAGTGGTGCTCCCTTGACAGCGAACGAGCGCTTCGCCTTCTTCTGTAGCGCTTGAAAACTCTGGTCGAAACACAAGAATGATAGGGTCCACGACAAAAGATGGCATACATGTGCTCATCTGAAAGAAGATCGCATACATGTGCATGTCTGAAACTGAAGACTTGGAGCTAATCGTCGAGTCTGACTATCTGATCATTTGTAGAGTCTGGAAAATCTGGCTGGTCTGACATGATGACATCTGAATCTGCAACAGACTTGTGACTCTATGTAATACTCCTCTTTCTCTCATACTTGTCGGAAAACGTGGACGTCGACCAAGTTGGGAGAAGACAACAATGACAGGGAAACATGAACATTCTCAAAAATTTCTTGCAGCTTTTCTTCAATTTTTTATAAGCCGATAATATATATATTTCCCCCATTTTTTTGAAACATTTTTTAAGCCATTTTACATTTTTTTCGGCTTTCTTTGCAAGATTTTTTTTCCAGCTATTTTCAATTTTCTTTTTTTTAATAGCAAAAAATAATCCGTTCATTTCCCTTCTTTTTTTAGCGGCTTTCCTTTTGTTTTCATTTTTGGAACAAATTCCTTTCTCTCTCTCTCTCTCCCTTTTTTTACCTTCACCCCAACCTTTTTTAAACAAACTCACATTTCTCCCTTTTTTAAGTAGCCCGTTGGGCCTGCTTTCTCTCCTCTCTCATTTTTTTGATTTTTTTAATACATCCACAACCAGTTTAGGGCTCCCCTTACGAGAACCTTTATTACAAACACGAAACCCCCTTCGACGGGGATCTGCCTCTGTCGCCCCTCGAAGGGCAAATTCTGCCGCTGCCACCACCGTGGATGTGCGTGCGCGAGGGTCACCGCCTGCGTGCCCTTGTTGCTGAAGATGGTAACCCATCAAACCCTCGCGAGATGGGGTTGGATAGCCGTGATTGGAAGAGAGTGGATCGTGGGGTGCGACATCACCAATCTGGAGGGCGCGATCTGAAGCCTGCGCGAGACAAGGGGGAGGCCCGTCAGTGCCGCCTAGGGCTACGACAAGACAGAGGGTTCACCTGCGACCTGGGTACCATGGGGAGATGTAACCTCCTGGTTGGAGTGAAGGAAGACGCTGGAGCGTGGGAAGCACGTTACCTGGAGCTTTGCTGGAGGGGGGGGGGGCTTGCGGCTTAATCGATGATGTCGTTGTTGGGGCTTGAGAGGGTATGTGCATGCAATTGTGGGCTGGTGCGCAGATGAAAGGGAGCATGGCATGCACCTGTTCGTGATGAAGGGGAGCATGGCATCGTTGCTTGTGCAGCCGATGGCGTCGCTGAAGGGTGCGTCGCTCGAAGGGCTTGCGGATGGAAGAGGGCGGCGCCACCTGGGGATGACGAGCTCCTTCTGGAGCTTTGTTGGAGAGGAGAATCGTGTATGGGGCGGCGATGCTTACGCCAGGAGCCTTCGTTGCTCGTGGGCTGGTGCTCGCACGGGAGATGAAAGTTACAGCCTGGGTGTCCTGGAATCGCGCAAGGGTTCTGCCTGGATTACTGTTGGTGCCCTTGCGGGATGAGTTGTCGCTGCCTTGGCCGATGCTGCCGTGCCATTGGAGATCTGCTTCATACTGGAACTCTGAACTGCGTGCATGGTTGCACAATGGTTGCATAATCTCGAATAAAAGTAGGGTTTTTGTGTCAAAACAGTAGATTAACACAATCTGGAAGGGGCCTGAACATGAATAGAGATTAGGGTTCCAGATCGGAACCCTAGAATTTGGATCTTGAACTTGATAAAAACTCTTCTCGAACAATCTTCAAGAAACAACCGAATCTCGAGAAAAAATAATGAACATAAAAAATCCCTGAGAATCGACCCACTCTGATACCATGTTAGAAAATAGAGAAGCGGAAGCGGAATGATAAACAACGAGTAATCTAGAAAGATAAACTGGAAGAACACAAAGATTTTTACGTGGAACCATGGTTTTAAAAAACGTGAGGTGGATCGAGGCGGTTTCCTGTGAATGAGGCGAGGCGTAAGCCTCGAGGCGATCGAGGCGTAAGCCTCAATTTTTAGGTTAAAAACTATACAAATATAGAACTTTGTATAAAAATGCTAGAAATAAGATTGCATTAAAGTCATTAGCATTAAAGTTACAATAATTATTAACGAAATAAGAAAGTTTCTAGAGTCCAGCATATGAAAATAAAAAGGAGACAAGTTTCAAATCCAAAAATGACTCAAAGTCTGAAAGTATTAATCTAGGCTATCTAGCTAAATATCGTCACTCGTCAGGAGCAATTTCCGCCTCAATATCATCTTGCCCATCATCTTCGTCATCATTGCTGCTTATTGGGTCCTCCAGTGAGTCGTCATTATACTGCACGATCACATCCTCATTATCGTCTTCATCAGTATGTCCCTCACTTTCTTGGAATTCATCTTCATCAACATCCACAACTCTTTTTCCTATTTGAAAGTAGTAAAATAAAAAATAAGATTTGTCCTTAAATTGTCATCAAGGAAGCAACAACAAAATAAGATGTGTTACGATACCTTTCCCATGATGGTTCTTTTGCTTCTTCTTTTGTCGTCTCCTTCCGCCTTGTTCCTCTACAATGTCTTCATTTAACGCGTCATCTTCAAGAGGAATGTTTCCATCAAGTTCATGAAAAGCTTCAACTTCAGTTTCAGTTAGTTGGAGTTCAGAAATCCATTCATCATCCGAATCGACATCATTCAAGCAAAGGGGATCTTCCAAAGACTTTTTTCTCACTTCCTTTTGCTTCAGCTTTAAGTTGAACATGCAGAAGACGAAGACCAGGTCATTGAGTTTTTCTTGTCTCAAATTATTTCTTCTTTTGGTGTGGACCTATCATTGAGCAATCAAATGTTACATGATACATCTATTGTAAATTTAGCATGCGAATGTAAGTTATACCAAGCTTGAGTAATCACCTGATTGAAGGAGCTCCAATTACGCTCACATCTAGATGCACTACCTGTCAAGCTTAAAATGCGCATTGCAAATTTCTTCAGTTCAGGAGTTACATCGCCATAGAGTTGCCACCAATCCACTGTAATTGATTGCAAAGTTATTGTTAAGATAAATTTGAAATGAACTTATAATATAGATATGGAAAAAGTTAAATACTAGGGCTTCTTTTCTTTCGTGTCTCGATGGCACCTGACCAGCCAAACAAGCCTCTTGCATTGATGAAAGAACATACTTACAAATCAATTTTCAGCCTTTCCTCCCTGTCAGCAACCAATCTTTCCACACAAGATAACCATCCAACTTTCACTTCATAATCATCTCTAAATGATGGATCATATTGGCATTGAGGGTTGACAAAGTATGCAGCTGCATGTAAATGGGTATGTAATTGCTTGTCCCACCTCCTGTCAATAATTTCCCATATTGGCTTGTATTTCCCCTCATTATTACCCAAGTTTCGAGAAATTTCTTCTTTGGCCCTATCCATGGTCTCATAAATGAACCCCATCGGTGGATACCTTTCAGAATCTACTATTCTAAGCACCATTACCAATGCCTTTGTTGTCCGGATCACATATGCCACACCAGGTCAGAATGATCTACTTTTCATGATAATGTTTTTTACACTTTTACCTGGAGCTTTCGTGGCATAGGAGTTGCTTTTCCATGTTTTTGAAGTAAAAAATGACTCAAGAGGATCTTTGGCATCAAACAGCCTCTGCAATGTAAGGAAAGCTGTAGCAAAGCGAGTGACAGCAGGTCGAACCAGATCTCCATCAACATGTTTCCTCACCATTGCTAAAACCCAACTATGAGCGTAAATGTAGTTGATAATCTTTTTTGCCCTTATAAAGACAGACTCATGCAAGGGCAATTTCAAGATATCCTCCAGCATGAGATCAATGCAATGAGCTGCACATGGAGTCCAGTATAAGTGCTTTCTTTTCTCCATCAACATCTCTCCAGCTGCCTTGCAAGCGGCAACATTATCAGTGATGACTTGTATGACATTGCTTTCTCCAACCTCCTCAACAACCTCATCAAGCAAATTGAACAGGAATGTGGCATTCTTGATTTCTTCAGATGCATTAATGGATTTCAAGAACCATGTGCCCTTAGGGTTATTCACTAAGAAGTTAATCAAAGTGTGCCCTTTAACATCCGTCCAACCATCCGACATAATGCTGCAACCTACCTCTCTCCAGGACGCCTTAGCATCATTCATCAGTGACTTTATATTGCTAACTTCTTCCCTTAAGATCCAAGTTCTCAATTCATGCATAGTTGGAGGTTTCAAACCCCTTCCAAAGTTGCCAATGTCTTGCACCATTGTCACATATGAAGGACTAGTGGCAATGTTGAAAGGGAGCCCATTTTCTATGAAAAATCTCCCTATGCTTTGGCAACACCTCTTCCTTTCTTCCTTTCTCCAAGACACATTCAATGTAATCTGTGCTGCATTACCTGGAGTAGTTGCACATCCACAGCTTCCGCTTGTCGTTCCAGCACCCCGTCCTCCCACAAAAAGATCCATAGGACCTCTTACTTGTTGAGCTCCACTTGATCCGGTAGGTACATGCTCACCAAAATCAGATCCTCCTTGCATGGCATATGCTCCCACTCGACGAACCTCCTGCATCTCTTCAAGTGATCTTTTTTTATCCAGCTCTTTCTTCATCAAAAACAACTTGATTTCATTCTCCACTTCTGGCGGTACATTTGGGCAACCACTAACATTCTTGTGACTCCTCGCCAAATGTTCTTTTAATCTTGCAATACCACCTGTGATGATCTTGCTACAAAAGTTACAACTCACGTATTTGTATCCTTTCTTCTTTTGTTCTCCCGCTAACTCAACCTCTTTACAATATTTCCATGCAATATCCGATCTATCACGTCCACCATCATGTCCCTTTTTCAATCTTGGAGCCATTTCTGAAATAGGACAAGATTGAAGTTAACTATTAAATATACAAACAAAATATATTACACCCGTTGGCACATTCTATAGAAGTTTCAATGTATGTACTATGTAGTTCAATCAACTCTATACGACAGTTTTCAAGGATGCTTGGTGTTTTCTAAAGAATTTCATGCTCAGGGAAAAACAATACCTTCAACGGATGCGGGCTGCGGCACCACTCCTCAGGGATAGAGGCGACGACGAGCAGACAACGTGCCAACTACAAAATCCGACGAAAAGGATGAAGAGGATCAGCCGAAATCTTTGGGAGAGGAGATACGAAGTGCAACATTGTGAAAAAAGGGGGAAAGGCGACTTTACATACCCAGGTCCTCCGCCCGCGCCGGTCTAGGGTTCCAGAAAGGCTTCAGCGTTTCGTTCGTGGCTTTGAAATTTTCGGGTATTGGGCTTTAAACCGTTTCCAGATGAGGCGTACGCCTCAAATACGCCTCGGCGCCTCACCGCCTCGTGGAACGCCTCGTTCATTCGAGGCGTAAGTTGGCATTTCCAGTAACGCCTCTTGTGCCTTGAGGCGGTTTTTTGTGGAAAACGCCTCGAGGCGGTTTTTTGTGGAAAACGCCTCGAGGCGTACGCCTCAGCGCCTCGAGGCGCGTTTTTTAAAACCATACGTGGAACACTACTCCCTAAGGAGCGGGATGAAACCACGGGAGAAGGCCTCAAAGGCTAGGTTATGCATTGCACTTTCTCATCCAACTACAGGGGTGTGAGGCTCTATATATAGCACCCACAGAGTCTCCACATCTCCAAACTGGTAGATGCGGGACTAAACTCTCGATGGGGTAAATGGATCCTGTAGAGATCCATTTACCCATCTCTCATATAAGATGCATATAACAAATACTCCAACATGCCACACACCCTCCAGGATCAACGACCATTGGGCCTCCAAGGCTCTGTATGCTTTTCCCACATAAAAAAGACTTATCAAACCAGCTCCAGCAACCCTAACTTTCCGTGGGTCCTTCAGTGTCCCCTGGCTCCTACATTATCACCAACCCCTCGCTTATTTGATGATCTGACAACTCATATCTGAAATGGGGAAAACGAGTGTCCATCCCAAACATCTTCCACTGAATAGTTCAATACAACCGCAGTGCCAACAATTGTGAGAAGTGCGACCCAAGCACTCCTCCCTTGCTCCAATCATCAGTCCATAACTTGAATCATGTACTATCACCCACTAATAGCCTCAAGAAAAGGCAAATCGCCTGCACCACACCACAAATGCCTCTCCAGAAGAAAGATTGTGCATGTCCAAAGACCCTAGGGTTCGGTAAGGAGCATCCCAAGTCATAGATTCTTCTGAGCATAATACATACCAAGATGTCATGCTCCCTCCAGATACGAACAATCCACTTGCTGAGCAGGGCTTTATTCATCTTCTCGAAGCTGTGCACCCCAAGGCCACCATCATCCTTTGAGCATGACACCATTCCCCCATCAACCATCATCATCCCATTCGACTGTCCAGAGGATGACTAGAAAAACCGTCTCATGATGTTCTAAACCTCCTCTACACCCCAATCAGGAGAATCCTAGCAGCCAGGAAAAAGATAGGAATAACAGAGAGAATCGACCTTAGCAGCACCAATCTACCACCATGAGAAAGACATAGATCTCCAACCTGCCAACCTCTATTCCATCTTCTCGATCACAGGCAACCACTTCGCCGTACGCATCCTCCTAATAAACAATGGCACACTAAGGTACCACCATGGTAGTTCCCTACGAGGGCCGAGGGGACCTCAACCAACCTGCACGCCACCCAACCTCCTCCTCCAGATCAAAGGGCATAAGCTCTGATTTATCCCCTTTTAAGCCTCAGATAGAGACCTAATCGAAAATGTCTAGGATCACTGACAAAGCCCTGCAACTCTCAGAGCCTCCTTCCGCAAACAAGGTATCATTCATATTGATGCGGATTGGTTTTCGACGACGACGAAAAATAAAATATTCGACGGTGGAGTTTGGTGGAGAAGAAAATAGAGGGGTTGAGAAGAAGAAACACGCCTGTAGCGCGAGATTTGAGGAGGAAGAACCGCGTAGACCGCGTGGGAGAAAGAGAGACAAGAGAGAATAAATTGGAGGGGTTGAGAGGAGAAGCTCGTCAGGAACACAAGGGTGTGGAGAAAAGAAACGTGAAGACCACGTGAGGGGAGAGAGAGGGGGGGGGAGAGATAGAGAATAAAATCTCAATTTTTCATATCACTGAACTTATCTTTACAATAGGCTACCAACCTCTTTATATAGTAGAGGTGGAATTACAAAAATAGAAAGCAAATCAAATTTAAAATCCCACTCGATCCTAATTGACTCTAATTGATTTGAATTAAAATTCAAATCGACTCTATCCTAATTTGACTCTAATTCAAAATTCGAAAATCAAATTTAAACTTACTAATTAATTTCGAGATCACATACGATCTCTTTATTTAAATAAAAATGCGACGATTCGAATAAACGTAAATAAAAACATCAAGCCCTATATTTTAATTTTGTGCTGCATCAACTCTCCTCCGCTTAAAAAAATTCGTCTCCCGACGAATTGCTTGATCTTCGGGCTGTTGATGGAGAATTTCCTCATGGCTTGTTGGTTGAATCTCCCAATCTCGCTCCGACGAACGATGGTGTTTCGTCGCGTGTCGGTGCGAATGTCTGGATGGATCGTCAGATCGTGAGGACGATCTGTAGGCCATGCTCTGATACCAATTGATGCGGATTGGTTTTCGGCGACGGCGAAAAATAAAATATTCGACGGTGGAGTTTGGTGGAGAAGAAAATAGAGGGGTTGAGAAGAAGAAACACGCCTGTAGCGCGAGATTTGAGGAGGAAGAACCGCGTAGACCGCGTGGGAGAAAGAGAGACAAGAGAGGAATAAATTGGAGGGGTTGAGAGGAGAAGCTCGTCAGGAACACGAGGGTGTGGAGAAAAGAAACGTGAAGACCACGTGAGGGGAGAGAGAGGGGGGGGGAGAGAGATAGAGAATAAAATCTCAATTTTTCATATCACTGAACCTATCTTTACAATAGGCTACCAGCCTCTTTATATAGTAGAGGTGGAATTACAAAAATAGAAAGCAAATCAAATTTAAAATCCCACTCGATCCTAATTGACTCTAATTGATTTGAATTAAAATTCAAATCGACTCTATCCTAATTTGACTCTAATTCAAAATTCGAAAATCAAATTTAAACTGACTAATTAATTTCGAGATCACATACGATCTCTTTATTTAAATAAAAATGCGACGATTCGAATAAACGTAAATAAAAACATCAAGCCCTATATTTTAATTTTGTGCTGCATCACATATACTGAAGAATAGGTACCGAGATCTCCTCCCCATTGTAGCCGCTACATAAGCCGTTTGACATCGCTCAATCCACTATAATTGATAATGCATCCGCTGCAAGAACAAAAAGCAGGGGGGGCCAGTGGGCATCCCTGAAGCACGCCTTGCTATGGCTGGAAAAAAACCCCACTCGGTCGCCCATTCACAAGGATCGCACATGATGCAGTTGTAACATACCTCTTCATCCACGATATCTACTGATCCGAAAATTCTCTCCTAAACAGAGAAGCCCACAAGAAGCACCAATCCACACTATCATAGGCTTTCAAAAATCAACCTTCCAAATCACTCCTTTTGTTCTCCTCTTCCAATCAACCACGATCTTAGAAGCCAGAACAACACTATCTATTAGTTACCTACCAGATAAAAAAACACTCTGAGCCGGAGAGATGAGCGCATTCAAACCCTCCCTCAGTCGGTTAGCCAACAACTTGGCCACAATCAAGTAGATTGCATTGGAAAATGCAATTGGATGGTAGTCCTCGGTCTTAGTGGCCACATCATTCTTTGACAATATAAAAATCAACGATCGGTGTGCTGAAACCCAGAATTTCCGTCAGCAAAATCACCAACCAACTCCATCACCTCCTTAATGACTAGATCTCAGAATTTCGGAAAAAGAAAACGGGGAACCCGTTTGGCCTAGGACAACCATCCGTATTCAACGCAAACATCACCTCTCGGACCCCAGCAACTCGAATGGCTTTGTCAACATCTCTACATCGGATATGCAATGCATTTCACCCTCATGCCCAGCCATTTGGACCATGATATGGAGCACACCTGCTCATGCTCTTGAAGTATTTCGTCAACGCCCTCACAATATCCTCGTCTCCACTAAACTCTTCTCCCCTAACGTCAATGGAGTGAATCATATTCCTCCTTTCGCTTGCCACCGTATGGAAAAAAAATCTGGTATTCGCATCCCCCTCCTTCAGCAAAATCTGGCGCGAGCGCTGCCTCCACTTAAACTCACGCTTCCTATCCTCATCTTTCAGTATCTTCTGAACCATCCCGCGACTCTCAAACTCCTCAACCTCCAATTCCCTACAATCCTCAAACAAGTCCAACCTCACCATCTCTTCATGGGCCTGATTCCTTCGTTGCTCGCACACAATGCGAGAATCCTTCCTTAAATTGATCAATATCTGCCTCAATGCGTCCAGCTTCAGAACGAGCCTTACAGTAGTTGAACCATGTATGACCAAGTTAGTCCAAAATGATGCCACCATACCACAAAACCCCTCCTCTGATATCCAACAATGCTTGAATCTAAAATAAGAGGACTAGCCTCTACTGCTGCAGGTTTCGAAACACCCGGGCGTTTGATTTGATCGTGAACGAGGGAGAGAAGTAACATAGGCCGTGCTAAACGTCTCCTAAGCCTCGGTCGACAGAAGGAATCGGTCAAGCCGCGACCTAGATGAAGAACTCCTCGAATTATATTTGTAATTACCCGTATTCTAAACCTCCGAACCAAAGTCCTCTACCACATCGACAAACAACCCTGAATCAGGATCCTGCACACCTGTCCCAATCGACATATCTTTCGAGTATAACGTGACGTTGAAGTTACCAACCGTAATCCAAGCCAACTCCAGGAAACTGTTCCTCACCTTTCGTAACATGGCACGTAAAACAATATTATGGGAATTAGCCATAGCGCTATAGACCGACGTCACCAGCCACCATGATTGACCCCTCTTGCTGATCAAAACAACCAACATCGAATGCTCTATGACCACCTTGTTAACTAGGTCAAACATGGCATCATTCTAGGCAACCACGATCGCACAGAGCTACCAACCGCAAGTGCAACCTTGAATTCCGTGAGATGAGGTCCAGAGGTTGAGCTCTACCGAACCTAATCCCAAGAATAAACCTTCATTTCCTTCAAACATGCCACATCCACCCTCTAAGATGCGAGCTTAAAACCAACCGCCATCCTCTTTTTTGGTTGGCCCAGCTCGTGTACATTCCATGTTAAGCATTTCATCGGGAAACCGTGGGAGAGTCCCTCGCCACCTCCCCCACCATCCATGCCACCTCTAGATCAAACATCTTATGTGTCTGACACCCTTTAGCTACCATTTTTAGTTCTACTCTGGCCCCTCAAGGATCTCACCGACAGTAGGGGCTGCCTCACCAAGTCTTGTTCCCCCTTCCTACAATGAAATGGACCCCTCTTCCAAGCTTTCCCCACCTTCCTCCGATCCAGTAAACTCCTCCACCTCGTAGTTGTGCTCCGGCTGTCTAGTCTCGCAACCATGAATCTCCGCCCCAGGTCGCTTTCGAGAAAAGAACACCAACAACCGGTGCTCCTCACCCGTAGCAAGTAGAACCAGAAGCAACATGCGATCTGGGCTAAAAGTATTGACGACTCATCCCCCTTCCCCTTATCTCGTCGAGAGGACGTTGCCATCTTCCTTGCTTGGATTCCCCACCGACCCATGGGAGTAAGCTCCTCCCCATTGACTGCATCCTCCCTTTCTCCCCTAGTGCCGCCTACAATACCCCTCTCTGTCAAAGACTCCAGATCTCTCCTCGCACCACCATTATTGCTACACCACAAAGCCCCAACCTCCACAATCGGTGTAGATACCTTGGGATTGACATAAGTGGTTGGAGAAGCTTTTGTCGAGACCCCTACGCCACACGCCTAATCCTTCAAAAGATTTCCAACGACATGATTGAATGATCTCCTGTAATCGAGTCGGTAGGGAGGCATGAGGCCAACCCGATATAGGTGGATACCACTTTGCCCACCAGCGGACATATCATGTCTAATCGAGGATCCAAACTTGCTGCAGTGTTGTTCGAGCTACCCGTATCCATCGAGGAGACCATCAAGGAATTCCAATTTACCGAACCGTCCAAGTAGCTGATGAATTGGTAATTCATCATCTTTATTCATTCATTTTGGCTTAAAATCCCTTATAAAACACATGTAAATATCACTAATTCTCATCTATTATCGAACTAACATCATTTGTTAATATTGTATTATTATCATTATTTTGACTCGAAATAAATGAATAAAGAAGAAAAGAAAAAGAAAGAAAATATGGTTGTATATATGTAAAATAGATACAGACTGATCCTGACCTCGAGAGTAGATCAAGTATTGACCTAATCAATAAGGAATAAAGTAGGAGGATCACTAACTTATAAAAATCTCAGAAAATCAAATTCACATTGTATATATTCATTATGCACACATTTTGTACAATTGTATTTATCATCGAAACAAACATACTCAAATGAAAATGTTTCCCTCATGGAACTTGTAAAAAAATGTTCTTTAAATAATAAAAATATTTGCAAAAGTATTATAGAATAAATGGTGCAACACATGGAAAAATATGAAAAATCAGAATTGGAAGCATAATATCTCCTACATATGAATTCGAAATGAACCAAACTCTGTTTCATTGTGTTTAAAATAAAATAATCTTTATAATGAAAGTGATTTCCTAAAACCTTTACATTTGTACATCACTTGTATTTCTTGTATTCTTTGTATTTTTGTACATACTGTATTTTTAATTTATTTTAAATAATTTATATTTTTATATAAAATATAATAAAAATAACAAAGGTTAAAAATATCCAAAATAAATTAGTAAATTTATTGTATTGGTATAGTGTACCTATATTGTGCATATTATTTCTACCATTAAATTAATTTATAAAAATAAAACTACAAATTATTAATAATTCTTAAATTATTATTTAAATAACTAAAATTTAAAATAATGTATAAAAATAAATAAAAAAATATGTATACTCTATATATAGGTATTTTACTTTATACCAACAAATCCTTATATTTAATTAGTTTAACTATGTAAATTAAATTATTTAATTTATTAAAAATCGCCGTACATAATTTATTAAATTATACACATTTTGTGTGCTAATCATTTTTAATTTAATCTCATTTTCTATTTATTTGCTAATTAATTTTATTTATTGTATTTTCTATTTTGTCTGTAGTCGGACTGAGCTCCCATTGGCCCAGATCCGATTTGTTGACCCGGGTATACTACCCCCTTCACCCTCCAACCCGTTTCAGCATTTGAGTTCGCCTTCATCTTCATTTTCTCCATACGATTCCCATTACAAACCTACATGATTTCTTCACCCGAATAACCTCCTTAGATCTGATATTCACGCTCGACTCTTTTCTCACGTGACTTGGCCTTGGTTTGTGCGCCATTTTCACTTGAATTTCGTCTCGTCTTCTACGTATAAAACCTCCTTCTAGGTCCTTCATAGCTCTAGATCCGTCTTTTACCCTTGTTTCCTCGAGCTCAAGACCACGAATCGGTTTACCGGTGACAGGAGCTTCATCTCCGACGAGCATGAGCGCGAGAAAAGGCACAATCGGTGTGATCCAGGTACCAGCGTCGAGGTTCATCGGAGCTCCGCCATGTGAAGCTTCCAAGCATCCCGTTGACTTGATAACCATCCCTGATCTTTCCCTTTTCCTTTTAGGTAATCATAGTGTAGATATAGATTACACGTAGATGAGGGTGCACCTACTAATAAGGTGAAGTAAGTTCAACATCGAGGCCAAGGCATCTCATTTTATTTCGTTTCGATTTCTATCAATTTTAGATCTGTAGCATAAGGTTCCATCCGGCATCCGATCTGCTTGATCGGAGGTCCATACCTTCTAGTTTCGCCCCAATCCAAATCACAAATCGACCTCTATCCGATTCCACTTCTCGCGACCAAGGTTTAAAAAAGCACAAGGCGGTCCGAGACGTTTTTCCTGAAATTGAGGCACCGCGCTTACGACTCTATACCCCAACCCACTCTGGACCCCGGTCCTCCTGCCTCGGTAAGCGACTTGACGGTGAACCATGACCCTTGACCAACTAATCAAAGTCCATCTGATTGAAAGAGTTGCCCGTGGAAGCTACACATGACGCAAGGAAGGTGGCTATTTAGATTGGAGAGAGAGTGCTCGCTATTGCTCGCCCCAGCTCTATTTGAGCAAGGCGTAAGCCTCAATTTTTTGGAAAAAAATAAAATTAAAGAAAAATACATTGAAAAATATGATAATATTAAGTTTTCCAAAAAACACATTTAAGAATAGTTTAATACTAGTAAAAGATACAATACATAAGCGATGAAAGCATTATAGTTCAAAAAAAGCTACTAATATATGGAATATCAAGTTCGAACTCTAACTTCAATAATTCTATATGAGTATTGAATTAAAGTCTATACTTAATACTAAAGTATAATAGAAACCATAGTGTTTGAAGTAAAAAAATATTAACACACCTTGAATCCCAAGCATTTGTCTTCCTAGACGTTGTTGGAGAGACGTTATATGCATCATCTCCTGCCACATCATACCCCAACCGGTGTTGTCAAAGGCGCTCGCCTAGTCGCTAAGGCGAGGCGAGGCGAGCCCTAGGTGCCTTGCCTTGCTTCAGATGAGTTGTTTTGCCTCAGGCGCTGCCTAGGCGAGCGCCTAGCCTAAGGCGTCAAGCGCTTGAGGCGAGCCTCTGAAGCAAAACTGGGGCTTTTTGCTGAATTGTTTGTATTTTTTCTTTTTTAAATTTTAAAGTTGGATAAATATTAGTTCTGAGTAATATTTGGACATGTTAGTATATATATGCATACAAATACATGCATCAATTATACATACACTAGCAATACACACACACACACATGTATATACAAACTAAGCTCTATATACACACATACACACATTTACGCATGCATATTAGTTATAAGTATTACATACATACAAGCACATATATGTAGATATACATATAGACATATACACATATACATGTAAACATATGTATATGCATGCATATCCATGCATACACATATGTACACGTGTATATGTATACACATGTACACGTATTTACATGTACTACACATATATACATGTAATAGACATTCACTTATAAATATTTATGCATAAACACTTATATGTTAGTCCTTAATTCTGCATATGCAAATACATTTATACATGTTAGTTCTAAATTCTATTTACAAGTTACATTTATGTTAGTTTTAAGTACTACACATATATGTATATATATAAATAAATATACATGTACTTACATATATATTGGATTGATATTAGATGTAATTTATTCATGTTAATAATTAATTCTACATATAAGCATACATGTTAGTCCTTAATTCTATAATTCTACATATACGCATACATGTTAGTTCTTAATTCTACATATACATGTACATTTATACATGTTAGTTCAAAGTTCTATTTATATGTTACATTTATATCAGTTTAAGTACTATAATTGTAGACATAATATATACTTACATACACATGTATACCCATATATAAATAAATATACATATACTTACATATATATTGGATCGATATTAGATTGTTAGGTGTATGTATGTGTGTAATATTTTTTTTTGAAAAAATACATGCATGTACATATAAATACATACATACATATATGTATAGGTATATAAGATTATATTTACATAAATATATATAATATATAGCGCCTCGATTGTCTCAGGCGAGCGCCTAGCGCCTCAGGGGTTTTGGACTCCTAGCGCCTTAGAGCGTCTTACGCCTTTGACAATGCTGACCCCAACAAGACATGGGTCTCGTTGCCCAGTCAACAGGCTTGTGGAGGGGGGTCTAGGGGGGAGCAGATGCGCTCCCCATGGGGGTGGAGTGGGGGCAACACCCCTGACGATTTTTTCACCAAGGATATTATTTTTATTTTGCTATTCACAATCAAATGTAATAATTATTTTAATTCACTGCAACCTTGCTTCTTCATATATACGATAACCATTCTAAGATTTACAACTTATACAACCAAACAACATCAAGTTGCAAACTTGCAACTAATATAAAATATTTATTACAATTCAAACTCAAATCTGTGTGCAATAGAACTAGTATGTGTAGATGTATGATAAATTGAACATGATGTATACAAGATCATGGAGCTTCGCTTGTTTCAAGCGATCTCTTCTCTTTGCATGCAGCTATATATACAAATATGCAAGGTTTAACATGGAAACAAAAATACAAACATAAAAAATACATAATGCTTACGGAAAATAGGATCATGTGCAAAGTACATAACCAAAAAGGTAAATAAAGCCTCGTGCTCGAGGCTTACGCCTCCGCCTCGCCTCGAACGCCTCGTGCCTCGAACGTCTCATGCCAAGGCAAGGCGACGCCCCACCCAAAGGACTCGAGACGTGCGCCTCAGGGCGATTTTGGTCCGCCTCGCTTCGAGGCGTACGCCTTTGCACCTCGAGGCGGCGCTTTTTAAAATCATGCTTGCGACTCCTCACACAATCTTCTACCTCTGATCTTCAGATCGGAGCTTCGATCTTCTTCCACCACCTCGCTGGAGATCGTCACCCATCCATTCACCGTGGTTGCTTGTCAAATAACTATCAGGTTGGGGAGCTTCTTCTCGAGCCGTCGAATATCCTGCAGGTAACGTGAAGAGGCTGGAGCGACTTGGAGCATCATTGGAGATCATCCGCGTCAGGCCAAGTCTTCTTCTCTCCAGATCTCTGATCAACAAGATCTTAACATCGAGATTACTTCTGATCGGAGCGGAAGCCTTGCAGGAATCGATTGGACCCATCGCAGTGAAGTTCCAAACCTTATCGACTGAGCACGTTCTTCCCTGTTCTTCCAACGAGCTTTAGATCCGTCCGATCAGGAATGAAGGCCTCCATATCTAATCCACGCCGCACGTTCGCGTCCAAAAGAGGACCTCCGATCAGATCTGGCAGGTGCTACCTCAGTCGCACACTGCCTCCAGATCCTCACGTGCTTCGCACGTCATCGCCGGTGAATTTGCACCTTTTTTTGTCTTTGTTCATAATTGCTAACAAGTTCTGTTATTGAAATAACTTTTGTTTAAATCCTGATGTTTAGTTTATTTGCATTTTCATCCTAGCGAACTGTGCTCACACTGATCACCACGTGTTTTGCTGGATATTTTGCGAACCCTGTCCTGGAATTCGTGATGTGTTAATAAAAGCTTTTTAGATTTTGATTAATTACAAATTAGTCCCTGTCAGAGTTTCTTTTCTCACGTGGAGATTCACGTATTTGAGTGGTTAAATTGCAGTATCTGTCCTGAACTATTTACTTTTGTTAATAACTGCTCTGATCTTTTATTTTAATTGCATTTAGGTGCTTGTTCTGCTGATTAATTTTGTTATCTTTCCTTGCTTTGATTAATTAGTTCCCACGGCTTAAAAAGTCCACAAAATCTTATTAGGTTCCTACTAATCAGATATAACTCATATAATTTCAGTTTTGAAAATTAACTTCAACCTCTAATTTTAAAAATCCGAAAACATCACACATTTGACTGTTCAAATTTTAAAAATTCATAAAAATTGAAAACTTCTTGAAAAATTTCAAAAATATTCATGTAACTTAATTTTACTTTATTTTATCTCATATATAAAATCAAACAAAAAAACAAACAGAAAATCTTAAAAATTCAAATATTTTCAAAAACTTATAAAAATCATATAAAATCACAGAAAATTCATAAAAATTAGTTTTTGATCTTTTTTAAACTTTAATAAAAATGCTTTGATAAAATTAGTTTCCACAACTTTTGACTTTATTTTTATTTTAAAATTACCAAAAATAGTAGCTTATTTTACTTTATAAATTGTTTTGAAATTTAATTCAATTTAAAATCCATAAAAAATATAGAAAATAATAAAAAATCACTAAAAACAGAGAAAAATATTAGAAACACAAACATTTTATTTTCATAATTTAGACTTTATTTCAAATATTTGAAATATCAAAAAAGTTTTTTTATCATTTTTTGTATATATCTTATTCATAATTTGTTTTAAAAATTAAAATACATAAAAATTTTCAAAAATTAAAATCAATTTAAAATAAAAATAAGAAAATTATAAAATTTAGAACTTTTAAAATTAATTTAAAAATATATATATTCATTAATAAACCGATAAAAATTATAAAAACTATTTAAAATCCTGAAATTGTAGATAATTCGTAATTAATAACTACGCCTTCCACGTAATTAAATATTTGCTTCCTTGAGTTCGACACTCCATACACTTATAGCTATACACTTTAGTTTGGAGTAAAAAAAATCAAAAGAATATTACATTCTTTTTTTGTGAATCACACTTGGTCGCACAACAACATTGCTTCTTTTTCTAGAGTTGACCGAGATTTTCGTGACATCATCAATAGCCCACCGAAAAAACATGTTTCAAACATGTAATCGAATTAGGACCCGAAACCGAGCTCGAGGAGAGATTAGAAGACCTGTGGAGCACCACCTTCGTGAACGTTTTGGCGGCATTAGGGTTACACGGGATTGGCCGTCGAAAATCCTGCACCTTCCTTTGATTTTTTGAATTCCACATTTAATGGCATCGATTCTGCTCTAGGATTCTTCTTCGACAATCTCCGACGTGGCAACTACTCCTTCACCTTTGCCGATGCTGCCGCCATCAACGATTCCACCTTTGGCAATTTCCTCTACATGAACCAACCAAATGGGCACAACTCTTCGCCCTATCTTCATCTCGACATGAAACGACGACAAGGGCCTTTCCCCACTGTAGAGACTTATGTTTATGTATCTTTTCTTGTTTCGTACTTATTCTGTGGACTCTTATGTAATTTACCCTCAGGCTATTCTCCTATATAAGAGAGCCTAGGGTTTTATGGAATAACACTTTCTCTTTTCCTCCAACATGGTATCATATCCAAAACCCTAACCCTACCCTATCAACCCACACGCCGCCCATCCTCTCTCTCCTTACTCTCGGCGGCGTCGCTCGCCCTCTCCGCCGGGCCTCCCCAGCCCTCCAGCCCACCGCCGGGGCCCCTCCAGCCCACCGCCGGGCCTCCCCAACCCTCCAGCCCTCCTCTAGGGCCCCGTCCAGCCGCACTTAACTCCTCGCCGGCCGATATACTGACATGGGTTTGAGTGCATAAAGTCTACATATGCACTCAAATCCTATCCGGTTGATGTAGACATCGTCTTTTGTCTACAAACCCTAGTTTTCATCTCCGGCTAAATGTCAGAAAGTAAAGTCGACATGCCCTCCATAGGCGCCTTCAAAGGTCCTGCGCCAATTGTCAAGATGGATGGGACGAACTATGAGCTCTGGGCGATGTAGTTCATGAGCCTCATGAAGTCAAATGGTAAGAAGCATATACATACCGAGGATGAGCCGGAAGAGAAAACTGGGATCTATGCCTCGTGAGAGGCTGATGACGCTTATGCCAAAGTTTGGCTATCAGGCACACTATCGATGGAGATTGCCAATGATGTCCTCCATCAGCTCACTGCCAAGGCAATGTGGGATATTCTGGCCGCTACATATTCCCAAGAATGGAACGAGACCAAGATGTTACAGCTTCAGCATGATATATTCACGATGAAGCAGAATGGGCGGCCACTTCACTCGTTGTACACGTCCCTGAGAGAGATGTTCGAGAAGTTATATAGCACCATACCACTAACGGCGACTCCAGAGCAGTAGAAGACCTTTCGGAATGCTACCATGGTGGGCGTACTCCTTGCAGCACTAGATCCTGAATATGAAGCAGCCCGCTCACAGATATTGGCCGATGCAGTTATTCCTCCTATGAAGGATGTTTACCGAAGGCTTAGTCGCATATCTGTTTCCTCCAGCTCTTCTACTCCAGCCCCATCGGCGATGGCAGTATCGCATGAGAGAGGTGGTCAGTCTTCTGCCCGTGGACGAGGAGGTCGCTTTCACCAGCCATGTTCCTTTTGTCATCGCACAGGACACTCAGAGGAGACATGCTACTCCAAGCATGGGTTCCCAGCATCAACGCGTGTAGCCAAGCATGTCACGTCTCAGTCAGCATCCACTGCAGATAATCGGTTCGAAGAACTTGTGGCGCGTCTACGAGATATTATGCCTCAATCGTCTACTGATTCTCCAGGTGACCCTTCAGATATTGCTGCCACAGCCTCTGCTAGTTCGTCCGCCACTGCCAGTACTTCAGGTAGTGCCACCGCATTTACATCTTGTCATGATCACTCCGATTGGATTATAGATTCTGGCACCGAACATCATCTCTGTTGTGACAGAGAGCGACTTGAGTCATACAGGGGCATCCCATCTGACCGGTCAGTGTTGATAGCAGATGAGACTCATTCCCCCATCATTGGACAGGGGGAGATCGCCTTATCACCTTCTATGCATTTACAGAATGTTCTTCATGCTCCTGAGTTCTCCATGAATTTGTTATCCATTAGTCAGATTACGAAGGGATTGCACTGTCGTGCTATATTTGACCAATCCTCTCTCATTTTTTAGGACATACTCACAGGCAGGGTGATTGGCTGTGGTTCTGAGCAGAATGGTCTCTATCGTCTGGTCCGGAATTCCTATGCTGGCGTCTCTTCATATTCTGCCGGATCAGTTTCTCCATACACCTGGCATCTCTGCTTTGGCCATCTCCCGCTCCAGAAAATGCGACATCTCTTGCCTCAGATCTCTCCGAATTCGTCATTCCGTTGTGAAGCATGTCAGTTGGGAAAGCATCACCGGTGTAGCTTTCCGAGTTGTCAAAGTCAGAGCAGTAGCTCACCGTTTGAGTTATTTCATATTGATATTTGGGATCCGAGTCGTGTACCTGATCATCAGGGACACATGTTTATCTAGTTGTCGTTGATGATTTCTCTCATGTTTCTTGGGTCTTTCTTTTGAAGAATAAATCTGAAGCAGGAGATGTTATGAAAAATTTGATTAATGAAGTGCACAATGTCTTTTCTTCTACTGTCAAATATGTTCGTACAGATAATGCATTGGAATTCTGCACTCGTTCTCTCTCTCAATTTCTTTTGTCTAAGGGTATTATCCACCAAACAACCTGTGCTTACACTTCTCAACAGAATGGAGTGGCAGAGAGAAAGCATCGACACCTTCTTGATATCACTTGAACCCTACTTATCCAGAGTTGTGCGCCTATCACCTTTTGGGGGATGCTTTTCTTACAGCCTGCTATCTTGTCAATCGCATGCCATTGTCTGTTCTTGGTGAGAAAATTCCTCTGTCTGTTATTTTCCCTGATAAGGAATTATTCTCACTTACTCCTCGTGTCTTTGGTACTGTGGCATTTATTCATCACCTATCTCCTGGACTTGACAAACTCTCTCGTAGAGCTGTCAAGTGTGTCTTCGTAAGTTACTCTCGGACTCAGAAGGGTTATCGGTGCTACGACCCCATAAACAATAAGTATTTTGTCAGTGCTGATGTTACATTTTTTGAGCCCGTCATGTACTTCTCCTCTGCAGGAGACAGGTTGGTCTCGTCTTCTTCCGATGGTGATATCTATGTTCCTCCTCCTAGTCTGAGTCCACCTGAGTCCACTCCTACTCCTGTTGCTGCACCACCACCACCACCACCACCACCTCCACAACCACCTATCCCACCTTTACCTAAATTCTATACACGTCGGTCAGGTCCTGCTCAGACTACACGCTAGGCATCCAACACGCCTCAGGTATGTTCAGATGGCATTACTACTGATGGGTCAGATATTGTACATGTGCAGGATTCTTCATTGCAGGAGGAGGTTGCACCATCTAGTACAACGGATGACGATCTTGATGTCCCCATTGCTATTCAGAAGCAGAAAAGGACTTGTGTGTCTTATCCCTTTGCTTCCAGGTGTCCTTTCACCGCCTCACAGGGGACTTTCAGAGGTTTGCTACAGGTTTGTCTTCCGTGGATATACCTCAGACCTATCAGGAAGCTATGAAGATTGAATGCTGGAGATTTGCTATGGAAGAAGAGATGCATGCTTTACAGTCTCGTGGTACATGGAGCTTGGTGAATGCTCCATCTAGTACATCCATTGTTAGCTGCAAGTGGGTATTCACAGTTAAATACCATTCAGATGGCAGTCTAGATCAGTACAAAGCATGACTTTTTGCGAGAGGTTTCACACAAACCTATGGCGTAGACTATATGGATACTTTTTCTCCAGTGGCTCGTCACTCTACTCTTCGCATTCTCCTATCGATTGTTGTGGTACATGGCTGGTCTATATCTCAACTTGATGTCAAGAATGCCTTCTTGTATGGAGATCTACAGGAGGAAGTCTACATGCAGCAACCACCAGGGTTCACTGCTGAGGGGGAGAGTCAGATGGTGTGTAGACTTCAAAAGGCGATTTATGACCTTAAGCAGAGTCCACGAGCATGGTTTCAGAAGCTTTCCTACCTTATTGAACGACAGGGATTCAAAAGATCAAATGCAGATCACTCGTTGTTTATTCAAAAGACCTCTACATGTATGGTTGCCATCATGGTCTATGTTGATGATATTCTGGTTACAGGAGATGATGTTCAAGGAATAGAGAGGGCAAAAGCATTCTTGGGTCGTCAGTTTATCACGAAGGACCTTGGTACCCTAAGGGCCTGTTTGGTAGGAGAATAGACCCTGGAATAAGGGGTCAATTCTCCTCCCGACACGGTTCCTAATGGTACGACTATTCCCCATTATTCCATCTTATTTCACTCTTATTCCTATCTTTATCCCACCTTATGTCCCTTTATTTCACCTTATTCTCCTTATTCCTATCCTCCAGCCGAACGGAGAATAGACCCCTTATTCCCCTTATTTTCCATCCTTATTCCTGCTTATTCTCCTACCGAACGAGCCCTAACATACTTTCTGGGATTGGAATTTGCCAGGAATGCACAGGGTCTGGTGATGACCCAAAGAAAATATATTACAGATTTTTTGATTGAAACAAGCATGGCTGGATGTAGACCATCAAGTACTCCCATGGACCCGAGTATGAAACTGTATGACAATGATACTGAAGAAGTCGACAAGAGAAGATAATAGAGAGATGGTGGGTAAGCTCCTTTATATCACCATAAGTCGACCCGATATTGCTTTTGCAGTAAATAGGGTGAGTCAGCTTATGGAGCAGTCAAGACAAATTCATATGGATGCTATATACATGATACTGAGGTATGTAAAGTCTTCTCCATGCTCAGGGTTGCTATTTCGAAAGGGCACGGATTTATCTATTTCAGCATGTGCAGATGCAGACTATGCAGGGTGTCCTAAGGATCGAAAGTCTACGTCGGGATTTGCCGTTTTTGTTGGAAGCTCTCTGGTCTCGTGGAAAAGCAAGAAACAAACTGTTGTGGCAAGGTCTAGCGTCGAGTCTGAATATAGGGCCATGGCGCAAGCAAGCACGGAGATAATGTGGATTCGAGCTGTGCTAGAAGATCTACAAATTGTTGTACCTTTACTTATGCAGCTTATGTGTGACAATCATGCATCATTGTTTATTGCCAACAATCCAGCATTCCATGAGAGAACAAAGTATATCGAAGTTGACTGCTATTACACTAGAGACATGATCCAGAGAGGCTTGATATCTACATCTCATGTTAGCTCAGAGGATCAGACTGCTGACATTTTTACCAAGCCACTGCTCAGAGGACCCTTTCAGAGATGTTCTTCCAAGCTGAGCATGATAGACATCTATGCTCCATCTTGAGGAGGAGTGTAGAGATTTATGTTATGAGTTTATGTATCTTTTCTTATTTCGTACTTATTCTCTGGACTCTTATGTAATTTACCCATAGGCTATTCTCCTATATAAGAGAGCCTAGGGTTCTATGGAATAACAATTTCTCTCTTTTCCTCCAACACCCCCGAAGTAAAATCTCCACATGGGAGCCCTCACCAGCCCACACCCCTGTGCACACCAACTTCTCGATCTCCACCACATGAGCTAAAGCTGGCTGAAGGGATTCAAGGTTCCAACATCGGAGCAACACACCCACCACCTCCTCCAAGATGGAGCTGCGCAATCGGACCCGCCGTCCAAAAACGTTGCCTCCGCCACCGAACAAGAACCCTTAACTCCAAGGGACCACACTCGAACTATGTAATATTAAAAGTTTACTGAAGTAATTGGATACATTTAATACTAAATATAAAGTTATGAACACGAAAGAATCACCATATTTTAAGCATTATGTTGTTTAAATATATCCTAAAGAAGTAGATATTTATAAGCTTCTCTAACTACTGAGAGGAAAATTAACATCGTTCATAAAATGCTCCACAAAGAGCCAAATTGCTTCGCCTTGTCGCCAGGTGTTTCATCTCAGCCACTTGAGGCACGCACCTCACAGAATTGGATCGAGGCGCTCGCTTCTGAGGCTAAATGGGTTGACCTCGCCTCGAGTTACACCTTTCCTTACCATAATTTTACTGATAAGATTGTTGTTTTTGTTGCACAGACGTGTATAAAATAGGAATACTCAGCCATTTCAGATTATCTATCTTCATTGTCCTAAGGGAAAAAGTAGTTGCTAGCGCTGACGGACTTATGTTCATATTCCACTATCTTTGTATTAATAGTTGCCTTTTCCCAGGTATTGATGAGCATCCTTTCATCGGTTGATGACACGAAACTTTTAACAAAGGTCTGATGAGTTGTTCTTTCATTTCTTGATTTACCTATTTTTTTCACAGCGTGATGTTTTGAGTCAAATTCCTAAGTAGTACCTGGGAATTACTTAAATACCCAGGTTCTACGTAATGTTTTTTTTACTTAAAAACTACAGAGGTGTCGCATGTTGAACATGCGACACCCCTTAAGTTTTTTTTTACCCAGGAACTGCGTTAGTGTCGCATGTTTAATATGCGCTATAGATAGCGCATATTCAACATGCGACATATGTCCAGGGAATTCCTATCGAAATGGTCTGTACAGGTATCGCAGGTCTCGAAATTCACTGTATAGGTATCGCATGTTGTATATGCGACATGAAGGGATAACACATGTTTAATATGCGTTATCCTTTCAGGAAATTTTCATCGGAATGCCTGGGGCAGGTGTGTGCTTTGAAAATTGAACATATGACGCATGTTCAAAATGCGTCATCTTTACAGTAAAGTTTTCGGCGAAAATGGCTGTCCAAGTGTGGGCTTTGGAAGGTCAAGTTTTTAAAAACCCTTGGAAAGACATTTTTGTAGACATTCCCATGTTTTTAATGTAAATAGACATTTTTGTAAACATTCCAGACAATGCAAACACTGTAGACATTCCAAACATCAAAGAGGACATTTCAATATAGACTTGTTCATGAATACACTTTACATTTTTTGCATCATATTAAAAATTACATTGATTACAATTCAACGTTTTTTCCTCCGATGGTATGTAATCGTAGAATCTGGAGGATGGAACGGTAATAGACGGTTCGCTTCGTCTATCATGTGGATCTGAGAGGGTCCTGCGGCATCTTCCTCGAATGTAGGCATAGACGGCGGCGTTAGTGTGCAATAAGTTGGTCGTGTCTGGCTGGGGTCCAATCCTTGCCTCAACGGTGCTTGAGGCGTTGGCAAGTCCTCTCTTGGTCGCTCGGTGGCAGGTGTGAAGTAGTCTCCTTGAGAATTGCTTGTGGCTTTGTTGGGACAACCACGGTGTGTGTGACCCAATATTCCACAATAGGAACACGTATTTTGCCGAATCACGTCTCTAACATCCATTTCATTATGTATTCTTGTTGTACGTGGACGACCTTTACCGCGTTTACGCTTTGGGTCCGGTCGTAACTCAGGATATTCGAGGGGAGCCCATGTTTCACGATCACCGATGGGAAAAAATTGTCCTCCGTAAACCTGCAACTGTTTCTCCCAGGTGTACCACTCTCCAACATAGGAATCTACATCAGCCCGACGCTTTGAAATGACTGCAATGGCGTGGGAACATGAGATACGATATATTTGCCACTTGTTGCAAGTGCATTTCCTTTGTAGCAAGTTCACTGTGTACTGTTTGCGCCCGCGAATACCATTAGACGTCCGTCGAGCCCTGGTAGACACCTCGAATAATATTTGCGGTTGTACTTGTACCTGGGTAACTGTGTGTCCATTCGCAGCTGCAGTCCAACGGGTCAGCTTTGTGGATGCGTAATGCGTGAATTTTCGACCAGCAGCAATGGCTGCGCTTGCTTCTTCAAAATGTTGAATGAAGTATGCCACACAATTATAAAATGTCTTCTCAATTAACGCAGAGATTGGCAAGCAACGGGCATCTTTAAGAACTGCATTATAGCTTTCGCTCAGATTTGTAGTCATCTGACCAAACCTATACCCACCGTCATAGGCCAAGGTTCATTGCTCACGACGACAATCATGAGTTGAGAACCATCTAGCTGCTCCATTATTCCACTCTTGTAATTTCCTCATGAAGTACGCGAACTTCCTAGGTGTCGTCTGTAATGCTGCTGCTTGCACCAGAGATTTCATGGAACCATTTTTAAAGACGCTATTGAAGTTGCTCGCGACGTGTCTCGTACAAAAACGCCAATATGCAAAGGGTTCTAATAAATCCACGTCAGCATCTTTCATAGCGGCTTTTATACCAGAATGCCTGTCGGAGATGATACAGATTGGTCCAGCTCGCATGCCAATTACCCTTAGACGAACCAACGAAAGAAACCACTTCCATGACGACAAGGATTCCTCGTCGACGATCCCGAATGCAAGGGGGACAATATGTTTATCCCCATCAACCCCGCAAGCAATGAGCAGTTTCTGTTTGTACTTCCCGTACAAATGTGTCCCGTCAACACTAATCAGTGGCCGACAATATTTGAATGCTTCAATGGAAGGACCAAATGCCCAAAAACATCGTTCAAATCTGCGGCAGAGAGGTTTCCGAGGATCAGGATGGTCGCTGTATTCAATATCAATTTCAGTCCCTGGAATAGCGGCCTTCATTGCATGCAAAAGAAAAGGCATTTCAGCATATGACTTCTTCCAGTCACCAAATACAATTCCGATGGCCTTCCTTCGAGCATCCCAAGCCCTTTTCCTTGAAACCCAGTAGTTGTACATCTCGTGGATGTGAGCTCTACAACTAGATACACGAACATTAGGGTCATCCCTAACAAGAGTTAGCAACGATCTGGACATGAATTTGTAGTCCAACTGAGGGTGATCTTGATTAACTGTTGGGTTTATACAAGTGTGTGCCCCAACAACCTTGGAGATCGCCCACAGTCCATCAAATTTTCTGAAATGTCCTCGTAAATACCAAACACAACCATTTGCTCTCTGCGAACAAAAAACCGACCATATCAAGCTGGTGGATTCCTTGACAATGAAGTCAAAATGTGATAGAATGTGGAACTTCTTCACAGCGTACACCAAATCCTCCCTACATTTGAACGTCCTACCCTTGCGGATTTCGTCAGCAACACCATCAAGTCTAGACTTGCTTCGAATGTCGTCTTCATATGTTGAACGAGTATTAGACCCTCTAACCCCAAAAAAGGGTATACGGGGTGTAATAGTATGCGCGGTTTGTTCATCAGTTGGGAGCTCCTCGTCCATCAGATCATCTTCGACATCTTCGCTACCTTCTTCCAGGTCATCATCGGTACCCCAAGGGATGAAATCCTGATCCATCCGGTTAACCTCTCGCAGCAACGACTCACTCAAGCCCAAATCCTGAACCGTGCTTGGCTGCGTTACAGGCGCATCCGTATCATGGTCGGGTCCCGTGGTTGGGACAATTCTTGGTGGTGTGCTGCGGACAACTGCTGCTTGTGTGCTCGGGACTCCAGACGATTCCTTGTTAGTCATAACAGTTGGGACTTCGCTCACAGATACATCTTCAACATAAATATCGGTAGGCATTGATTTCCCAATGGTCCGAGCGTACACAATAACTGTCTGCACATCATCATCATCGACAATAGATGAAAATGATGGTTCCTCCCCTGGGCCTCGAGGGACGCGATGTAATAATCGGATTTTTTGACTGTCAACATCCAAGTTGAACTTACGGCAAACCAAGTTCAACATCTCATCGAACGTCATATTAGGAGTCAACACAAACCCCCTCACGTTGGTTGACGATCCGGACATGAGTGTACTACTCAAATGACACATACAATACAACTGCTCCATTCTAACCTAATACGTGACACAACGCACAAGCAAACGTCATACATTCGAGAAATGAAAATAATATGCATATGATACAAAAAAAAATTAAAAAAAACGTTTTACCAAGTCCGATTGTTCGCAGCAGGTGATTAGCCCTAACGAGAAGCGGGGACGGCTAGGACGGTGACAATCACTGAAAACACGGAAAAGGAGTGTTCCGCGGGGCTAGGAGTGACCAAAATGGGTGTTGTTGAGAGAGGAGGAGACCAAAAGATGAGGGTGGAGAGGAGGGCGTCGGGGGCGGCTGGTCGCTGGAGAGGAAGGTGGGAGTCGGGCAAGGGCGCGGGGAAATGAGAAGGCCGCTGGGCGGGGGTCTTAATTAGGGTCGATATCGCATGTTGAATATGCGCTATCTATAGCGCATATTGAACATGCGACACTAACGCAGTTCCTGGGTAAAAAAAAAACTTAAGGGGTGTCGCATGTTGAACATGCGACACCTTTGTAGTTTTTAAGTAAAAAAAAACATTACGTAGAACCTAGGTATTTATGTATTTCCCAGGTACTACTTAGGAATTTGACTCGTGATGTTTTCCTTAACGCCTTTGTTGTTTAACACTTGTTTACAGATTGTCATCCATGAGTTGCAGACTATGTTGGATGATCTTGTATTTGACAAGGTACTTACTGTTCAATATGATGGAACGGAACTAGAAGTAGTAATGTATTTGTTGACATCTGTCCTTTCCATATCATTTGTAGAACGGAAGACGTCCGCTACTGCAGTTACTTAATCCACAGTGCCAAAAATATCTTGCTCCTGCTGATGTGGCATCTCTTAACTTAGCTATTCCTTCACTTAGCAATCAGGTAAATTTAGTGCCAGAAAGTTTGTGCTTTACTTTTGTTAAACGTATCTATAGAGTCAAATATCTACTATATTCAGGTTGAATCTACCGTGGTGATTGATAAAACAATATCCAGAGATGACGGTGAAGATGACAGCAAATGTATAGGTTCTGATAATTGCTTGCAGTCAGCTGAGGGGGGAAAGAAAGACCCAATATTGAGGAGATACGAACTCCTGGTCACTAGCAAGCTTGCTGAGGTTAGTGCATTTGTAATGTCATGTTTGGAGTCTTTGTTGCTTAATATGCAAATGGCTGTAGTTTTGTGAGCTACATCTCACGAGGTCTAGGTAGACATGCCATTAGTAATGCTTCAATCTTAGTTGAGAGTGGAAAAGGAAATTATAGGCGAACAACAGGTGTTGGATATTTTGTGGAAGTTGCTAACTTGCTATTATTGAGGACCTCTTTTTTACTGTCAGCTATCAGTGAGGTGTGAGGGCTGGTGGTCACCCCAAGCCGGCATTTTGTCAAGTTCTTTAGGTTTGGTGATGGGGATGTTTTTGCTGAGTTTTTTTAGTGAAGTGGATGGAGGAAAAACCTCTAATGGCAATCCTTTGCTTTTTTAAAAAGGAATGAAATCCCAAATTAACACATCTTTTTTGTTTTTCCAAAGAATCGTGCGCAATGATGAAGCTTTACATTACATATTATTAGAATATACTTTGTTTGGTGAGATCTCAAGCATCAATTTGCAATCCTCAATAACCAACACAAACCAACATATATTTTGCTTTCCATGAAGAAAATTACATTCTATCTCTATGTGTTTTAATACCATATAATGGTCATGAATTTCATGTATATTGTTTTTTTCTTCTGTAATCACGGGTCACATGGATTAAATAACGTAGAAAACACGTAGTTGAGGTGGTGGCATGTAACATCCGGATTCTAACAAACCCGAACTCGACCCGAATAAGGTCCGAGTAATCCAATAAAGTTGTTAGTCAATACTAAACAACCTAAAATGACCTATTGATCGTGAATCAAAAGTCGTTCGGTTAAAATCGACCAAAAATCGATCGTTTCGTAATTCGTGCCGCGAAAAGCCGCGACGCAAATTCGGAAACCGTAAAACGAACCGAGACCGTTATGAGATCCGATTCGACAAAAGAAGACCAACGGAATCGACCGTTCGTCAATCGGAGGTCGTTTGATATTTTAAAATCACAAAATTTAATCTCAAACAAAAAAAAAACCGTATCCGAAAATTTCGGGTATTCAAAACTCGATCGGAAGTATATCAATATTATACTCATTTTGATCGTCATTAAAAGAAGATCAAATCGAGATACTTCGCGTCGAAAACGGAAGTCCGAGGTACGCGTACGGTAGATCTTTAAGTAGATTAAATAAAGAGATATTTTGTAAAAAAAATAATAAATAAATTATTTTTTTAAAAAACAGTAGCAGGCACCAGCCGTTGCATTTTTTCAGCCACATGGCTTTTCCTCTTCCCACTTGTCAACTTCCCAAGGGTTTTTCCTTGTTTATATAACACCCACATTCTCCTCAATTTCAGCCGTAGCCCCTTCATCTCTTCTTAGTTCCCTTTCGTCTCTTTATTTCTTCGTTCCTATTTTTTTCCCTTGTACGCTGCTGCCTGCAGCTTTAGGATCAACAGAACAGCCTCTGTGGAAGCATTTACTGCTACGGCCAATGGCAATCTATGAGGGAAGCCCCATCCTGCTGCTATTCCAAGCAGTAGAGCTGCTCTCCAAAGGCCTCTTACAGTTGCTGGAGCCTCTAGATTAATCCCCGGTTGCATGCTTCTGATCTCCATTTTGGGATATCTAAAATAAGGGTACACTCTCCCCCTCTCCATTTGCTGCCATGCATGTACATTTCTCCTTTGTTATTATCCCCTTTAATTTCCCTAATTTATCTCAGCTTTAGCTCCATCCGTAGGAATCTTTCCAACCCTTTCTTCCTCCAAGATCTAGTGGCTGCCTTTCCCCTGGAGCTCACAGATGCTGTAGCCAAAAGTGGCAATTTAAAGCAACTGCTGCTGTTTTCCTGCATGCAAGATCTCCTTCAAATTGAAGGATCAAATAGGTACCATCCCCACCTCATTGCTGCCATACATGCTTATTACACATGATTTTTGTACAATCCTCTATCCTATCCTGTGCTACCATTCATGTGAATTTAAATCCCTTCTGTAAAAAAAAATCAAGATAGCTGATCATCAAATTGGAGATGTATTACTGTAAGTAAATCTTTTTCCTTGTCTTGCACATAATCTCACTCAAATTAGATCTAAAATTCAGTTCTCTATTCAGAAAATTTGTCTTCAACAGACTTCTGATTATGAGATTTCATATCTGGAAAATCTCATCCAACATTTGAATTCTCTGCACTGTAAACAGTGACTGATTGTAATTGAAGTAAATATGTATATATAATAATAATTGATATATTAAGGGACAGAATATGATCGTCATACTTGAGTTGAGATGTATAATACTATAATACTAAACAATGATCTTTCATAATATTTAGACAATGGTTGGGCTCGGATTTTTGGTTCAAAGGAATGCGCATGAATTTCAAAATATAAGATTAATGATGTGTTTCCAGTAGTACCTCCTGAGACCCATCCTTTGCTGCTATGCATGTAATACATTCAATTCCTTTCTTGTTTTTGATGCAATCAGATTTATTAGAGTATATATCTGATTTTTTTTCTTGTCCTGTCCCTATAATCAGAGAATAAGAATGCCTAATTAGCATAGATAGTGGTGTCTGTTGATAACATGATTTATTATGTATTATACAATACGAATCATTAAAAATCTTCCTGAAATTTGGGGGTAGAAATAGACCTTGTCAGATCCAACATCAAGCTATTATGGGAGATATTAAATAGTGCAGATTCAGTATCCTTAAAATCATTTCTGCTAATGTTGATGAAATCCAGGAGAACTACAAATGCTAACTCTAGTGGGATGTTTTGATTGGATAGAAATTAGAGGTTCCAGGTTGTATGAAAGGATACTTCTTAATGCAAAGGGGTATAAATTTCTATGGTGAATGAAAAATATATCTATACATGTATAAGGTATATATAAGTAAGAAAAAACAAAGACATCATACTTACTTACAATCTTGGTTTCCTCTCTTTATACAATTTCTTAAGTATAAGGTCGTCTCTATTGGTTTCTTTACAACATTTATATTGTCAAATAAGTAGAGTTGTCCTTGAGTCATACTTGATATTGATAGTTAGAATCCATTTTGAATCCATGATTGTTAAACAGAATGATGATCACAATAATAATGGCATGCACTTCCATATCCTCAAAAGGGGAAACTCACTACAAATCGTAGGTAGAGCTGAAGAAGATTTCGTTGACGACTATTTAGTTGCAAACATCCCAACAGACTCATAAACTCGAAAACTTTGGACTGAATCTCATGAAGGAGTTAGTGACTGCTGTAGAGAAAGTGCACTTTTAGGAAATTGCTGTCTCAATACTCAACAGGAGCCAAAATTTTATATGTATGCCAAAATACACGATTTGATGTTACAACTTTAAATCTCTTCCATCTTGAGAAGGTAGAATGTAGTCTAATACCCATCCCTTTCATACCCAGTCTCACATGCAAGATAGGAGCTTAGCATTTCCTAACTGGAGTTAGTTATAATTTTGTTTCATAAAAGATGTGCATAATCCCTCCCTTGCACTTCAGCTACTTATCTACATCTGAAACAAATGGGGTAATGGGCTTTATGGCATATTCACATGGCATCTGATTACGTTGAAGAACAAATGAGCAGTAGAAGGCATATATCACCCAAGTGCTTGAATGTGGAATATTCATCTTCTATGAATAACTAGTCTATGAAAAAAAAAGAAAAAAGATATATTATCCATTAATACAAGTAAGATCGTCTTTGAATGGGTTGGGAAAAGTACGCACTTTGTTACCTTGTCACAAGAAGATCAAATGTGTTACTTCCATCAGATAAGTAAAACTAATGGTAATGTGGTAATGACTGATAATAAATCATGCCGGTCATGGTGACCTTTACACCTGACCGTGCGAGGGCGCGGTGACCCTCAGCTGGGCGGGAGATAGGAAGTCCAGTTAGGGCAGCGGCCGCTTAATGCGGGGGTCTAGGATCCCAATCCCTTTTCCGTTTTTATGCAAGCTTGCAGTGTTTTTACGCCTCGTTGGGATCCTGACTTTAGACCAGTTACGCTGACCCTGTTTTAGGATACCCAGGCGGGGGATCCTTGGTTTTCAGTTTCACGTACGAGCTCGGTTGCCCGTTACCGGTCGGGCTGTTTCTAGAGCGACTTTTCCGGGAAGTCCCTCTCACCCGTCTCAGTGGCGTAGTTTGGGAGTAGACCTATCCCTCTATTGGACCGTCCTTCCAATTAGAGGGCGAGACGGAAGAGCCCTTGTGTTGGCTTCTTCACCGCTTGAGTTTTTCTTTCGCCAACAGACTTGGCGATTCTACATCCAGATCATCCATATCTATATCTACATCATCGGGAGTTACATCAGAAAGAGAGTTATAGTCATGGTTTGGAGGAAATCACAATTTAAAATTGAGATGATTAGAAGTGACTATAATCAGTTTTAAAATCCCTATAAAGATCACCGTTAAGTTAAGTAAATGGAAGAGGCTATAATCTAAATTCGAAATCTTAATAAGCTAGTGGACGTGTTGGGAACTTAGTTAGGATGCATTATACAACACCGCATGCCTACGGAGGCACCCCAACCCTAAGACTTTTCCCAAGTCTTAGAGTCATAGTGTGAGGTTTCACACGAACCAAGACCACAGACTATCCACTAGACTTAAGAATTTAATAAATCATTATATCTTCTTATCTCATCTTTCCCATCATCAAAATCCACAAATATGATCTCTAAGTAATATGAGAATAAAATATACATACTTATGATCAATTAGTTACCATAGAGATTTGCTCATTTGGGAAATATTGGGATAATGGCTGATCATGAGAGGTGTTTACTAGAAATGTGAAAACCTTTTTCATTTTCAAGTAGAATTAAATTTTAATTTGAGTTGTTCCTGCCTCTCTACTTGCTTGCTTTTGGTAACAATAAATGCCTGTTATTTTATATAAGTTTTTGGGAGGTACCAGCAACCGCTGACGCCTCTTCTTTCCTAACGTGTTTGGCAGGCAAACAGCCTGCAGTTTAGTAACAGTTCAGTAGCTATACATGCTTCCTGGAAATAAAGTATACACTAGACGGTATGATTTACTTGTCTCAGTTTTTGTTCAATTTATAATGTATCATGTTTCTTTCTCTTCAGTCAGATTTTGGGATATTGTATGTACTGTCAGAAATTGGTACATGTTGTAAAATATATGGAAGTTAATGAAATAAGATTGGGTGATAATTGTTCTATGAGCTTGTGGTTATGAATGTTAACGTGAATGTCTGATGCAATTATTTCATATGCGAAAAATTTTCCCTGTACTTTCAGTTACTTAATGAGATAGTAATAAATGTTGTAACGCGAAATGTGTGTAAACGGGTACCCGGATCCTAGGGGGTTCACATGGCATTATGAGTCCATGATTCAAGGCAATGAGCTGGTGGGAAAGAAAAAGATAGAACATACTAAGAAGTTCAATAAGTGCATGAAGCTTGATTGGAGATGATCTAGTAGGGGTGCCAACAAGGTTTGTGGGAACAGACAAAGGAGTTGAGTCTAGTATGTGTGCCAACAAGGTTAGTGGGAACTTACAAAGGAGTTGACCCCTGAGTTTCCAGAACCCTAGACGTTCATAGAGGTGGGTTGGCTTGTCTTTCTCAAATTAGTTTATTGATGATTTCGACCTTCTGTTTAACAATGCATAATTGTCGACAAAGATTCATCAACTTCTTAAGAGTGGTGGGCTCGATCCGGGGTCTCGCGATTTTTTGGAGTTCATTCAGGAGTTGGCTCTCGAGGAGCTGGTGGCAAACGACATTATATACACTTGGAGGAATAATTCATCTCGGTCCCGGCTCGACAGGTTTTTTGCTAGCGGCAGGATGATGGAGCTCTTTCCTCTGTGCTCGGTTTGCTCTCGGCCGCGTTCTTTCTCTGATCATAGCCCCATTCTCTGGGATTCTGGTGAATCGTTTCGCCCTCGTGGCCACTTCCGCTATGAACGGAGTTGGATGCTGGAACCTAACTTCAAGGACATCGTGCGAAACCATTGGTCTCAATCTAATTTTGACGGCAGTGCTGCTCATCGGTTCGATAAAAAACTTTCCTCCCTTCGTCGTCTTCTGGCGTCTTTTAAATTTAATACTCGTCAGGCTCGATTAATAGCTCGTCACGAGGCGGATGCCACCATTCTTCGCATGGATCGTACAGAGAGCGAGCGGGAGTTAACGCCCGCGGAATTGGCCATTCGCGCCTCCGCGTTGCAGGTCGTCTCTTTGGAGGACAGGAAGAGATCTATTGAGTGGCGTCAGCGTTCGCGCTTACGTTGGATCAAGCATGGGGATGCAAACACCGCCTTCTTCCATCGGGTCGCCAGTGCTCGAAAACGTGCAAACAATGTCTCTTCTCTCTTGGTCAATGATTCTTTAATTCAGGGGGAGCAGGAGTTGGGCGTGGCCCTGGCAAATTACTTTAAGAACTTCTTTGATCGTCAGCCTATTCGGTCGTGGCGGTGGACGGGGCGTGGGGCCTCCACCCTTGCGCCCTCGGAGGCGGCGACGATTTCTCGGCCATTATCGCTGGAGGAGCTCAAAGGTGCGGCCTGGGACCTCAATGTTGATGCTGCCCCTGGGCCTGATGGATTCCCTATTTCTTTCTATCGTGATTTTTGGGACGTGCTTGCAAATGACGTCTTGGACGTTGCCCTCGAATTTTGCGAAGGAAATAGGGGCTTCAACATAATTAACAAGGCAAATATTGTTCTTATCCCCAAGACCCCTTCGGCCAACCGTATTGAGGATTTCCGGCCTATTTCTATTTCGAATGGCATCTACTTAATCATTGCTAAGGCTCTCGCTCGCCGGCTTGCGCCACTCCTCGTATCGCTCATCTCGCCTCCTCAAGCTGCCTTCGTTCAAGGGAGGCAAATTTCTGAATGCTATGCGGTCGCCTCCGAGATTGTTGATGTTTGGCACCGCAATGCGACGAAGGGGCTGCTGTGGAAAATTTGACTTCGCTAAGGCATATGATTTTCTAGGTTAGCGCTTCTTATGGTCGGTTTTAAAGCGGCGGAGATTTCCCCTGCTTTGGATTTCTTGGGTTCGGCGGTGTGTGACCACCGTCTCTTTTTCCGTGTCTCTAAATGGGCGGCCGGCAGGAGGGATGTTTCAACCTCGCAGGGGGGTTCGCCAAGGGTGCCCCCTCGCTCCCCTCCTCTTTGTTTTGGCTGTGGATGTCTTACCGCGGATGATTGATGGGGCTACCGCGGCCGGTTTTACCCGCGGCTGTTCTTTGGGTGCGTGTCATGTGCCGATTCTACAGTTCGCCGACGACACATTATGCTTTATCGAGGGCGGTCGGGCTAATGCCTTGGGGATGGCCACTGCGCTCCAACTTTTCTGTGAGATGTCGGGTCTCATCATCAATGGAAACAAATCAAAAGTCGTTCCGTTTGCTATGTCGCAGGTGGAGGCTGAGGATTGCGCCCGTGCTTTGGGCTCTTCTCCGAGCGGCCTCCCCCTGGAGTATCTTGGTTTGCCTCTCTCGGTTGGCCGTGCTCGGATGCGTGATTGCCGGAAGGTGGTGGAGAAGATGGAGGCTCGTCTGGCTGGTTGGCGCGCGGCGCTTCTCTCAAGGGGGGGGGTCGGTTGGTTCTTCTTAAACCAGTGCTCTCCTCTATACCAATTTATTTCTTATCGGTGCGTGGCATGCCGAAGGGGGTTCGGGAGCGCTTGGAAAAGTGTATGCGCGGCTTTCTTTGGGGAAAGAAGGGCGATGGGCGAAGGGGGGTTCATTTGGTTGGTTGGGAGGCTGTCTCGTGGCCGAAGCTCGATGGGGGTTTGGGAGTGAGGTGGCTGGAGGTGGTGCAGGAGGCTCTGCTTCTAAAGTGGGCGGCGAAGGTATGGGACAGGGATGATAACTTCATGCTGAGGTGCCTTAGGGAGGCGGCGGGGTTTGATTTAATTTCCACCTTGCGGGGGCGTCCAGAGGGACACTTCTCCCCTTTTTGGCGCGGTGTTGTGTCCGCTTTTGTTCGCAACCGATCTTTATTCAAACCTATGCTGGGTGATGGGCGTTCTTTCCGCTTTTGGACCAATGATTGGTCCGGGAGAGGAGCGTTGCAATATGTATTTCCTCGCCTTTTTGCGCTGGCGGCCGACAAACTCGCCACCGTGGCCTCTTGCTGGGCCGATGGTTGCTGGTGCCCTCCTTTCATTGCTAATTTCTCGGATCAACGACTGCTCGAGTTCACGTCCTTGCTGACTTTCCTTTCTGATGCCCCCACTCCCTCTGGGGAGCGGGATCACTTCGCCTGGAAGGACGATTCTTTCTCTTCGAGGAAGGCTTTCTTTGCTCTTCTTCCCAACGACGCTGGGGTTGAGGTGTCCCTGCTGAATCATTGCAAGTTCATTTGGAGTCTCAAATTGCCGAAAAGGGTTGGCATTTTTCTTTGGCTCCTTAGGCGTGGTCGGCTGCTTACTCGCGACCGTTGTGCTATGATGTTTCCTAATGTCTCGCAATTGTGCGGGCTCTGCGGTTTGGAGGTGGAATCCAGCGGACATCTCTTCTTCCATTGTGACCATGTTCGTGCCATATGGGAGGATATGGGGTGGCTGAATATATCCAGCTTTGATGCTTTTTGCGACAGTTTGATAAGCGCCAGGAATCGTTCAAGGGCGGACTTGCTGATCCCGATTGCGCGTCTTTGGAGCATTTGGTTGGGAAGAAACGAAGCTCTTTTTGCTCATCAGCGGTTCTACAAGGAAAACATTTGTATCTCGGCGTCTCGCTTTTGTCAAGATTGGTCTTCTGCGTAGCGTTGTTTCGGGTGTTTGGGGGGTATCTCTTTTCTGGATACCTATTACCACTAGCTGTCTCTTTTTTCAATGATCTTGTAAGTAATCCCTTCTTTACTTTTAATAAATTGGGGCGAACACCGCTGAGTGTTTCCCCCTCTTTTGAGCGTAAAAAAAAATCAACTTCTTAAGAGTTTGATGTATTTTTTGGGACCACCTTTAACTATATTGGCATGAGGTTGCCTGTATGCGATCTTTAAACCTTTGAAGGAGGGCTAGTCAGATGTTTTTCGCATGTGAAAAATGAAAAAGGCCATGTTAAGGAATTAGGTGTTAAGTATTTAAGGTGAAACGGACATGTGTCGATTATTACATGTAATTCATGGTGTCGCTGCCGACCATGATGTTATTGGTGTGAAGGAGAGGTTGCCTTTTGATTTTTGAAAGGATCTTTGCTTGTTGATGTTGACCATGGCCCGTTTGTTGTGCCCGGTGTTGGAGGATGAGCACTCCTCTAAGTCTTGGTGATTAGACATGGGGTATTTGCGTGACAGGTTCCCCCCAACAATTTGCTTTGGTTACAAACAATGAAATTGCTGAGCTCCCTTTGGATGTCGGGGGGTGGTGCATAAACCCATCTCTTCTTTACTAATTTCTCATAGAAACGTTCTTTTGAGTTTGTTTGGATGGCTATGGGGCTTGAATATGAGAAGGCCCCTATGAGGGCACATGACTAGACGACTACTGAACACGTGATGAATTCGTGGTGAAGGCCTGTATGATTGAGGACATGAAGGTTTAAGATTGTAGAATGATATCGAAGGTGCATGCATTTGTTTTTTTTGAAGAAAAAGAGGGTGGTGTCCCAAATTGGGATCCACCACAGTGTGCGCGTATATATATTGAAAAGAAAAGGAAAAAGAAGAGAATTACATCATATACATTTACCATGAAATCCAGAGTGCCCTACAATGTCCCATTACATTTTCCATACGAAATCCCTCCTCAAAATGACCTAGTTCCTAGTGCACCAAATCAACCACACACCGCAAATGAGTACGAACTGTTCTCATGGCCAAAACCACAAACCGATCGAATATCTCTCATGAAGGCAGAGTAGTCGCTCCGCACCAGCCAAGTGATGCGTGCCCACCTCCAAATCTTAGCAAAGAACGAGCAAGAGAAAAATAAATGATCTGCATCCTCCCTCATCTCTCCACACCTATCGCATGTAACATCCTTTAGTCCCAGCATTTGCTCCCCGCGACCCTTGGTAAGGATCCTCTAAAGAGCTACAGGAAAACCTTGACTCTGTTAGACACTTTGCATCGTCATATGATACCCGTGTCGACACAAACCTCCTCCTAAAAAATGACTGTTCTGGAGAATTAACAAGGAAGTTTATCAGACTTCATTGTCGTTTATCAGTCCATGCATCACACATAATTATGCATCCATATGTCCTCCAATGGATTTCATGCTTCACATGCAAATCTTTGGTCCTTGCATATGATCTTTCAAGTAGGGGCTTTCGCAATTGGTGCTAAGATAGAGGAACAAATCCTCTCCCAGCTTGGATAATAGCCTCCACTGCCACCTCAAATGCTTCTTGTTGTGCAACATTAAAAGAGATGCCACCGATATAGAATAGCTCATCTATGGCATCATATGCCACCAGTGTAGCATCCTTTTTTAAAGCAAACTCAATGGTAGTTTGTTGTGCTTCACCACGAGCCCTTGCTGCCTTCCTTTGTGCCACAACCTCCCATGGGCTAGCAGAACTAAACGAGTCCATCGGACCCTTGCCATGTGGATCCTTCCGTACAGGTGACCTATTTGCAGAACATGCACGATCACCAGCATCTGCATTTGGAATGTTTGAATCAGCTCCACTATATCTGCAATCAACGATTACCCTCCTCTTCTTGTTACGATTTTTGAAGTTAACCATCTCTTTCTTAATCTCCAATAGCTTTTGGACACATAGATACATCCCGATAACCACCAATCAAGTGTTCCTTCTTCCTTTTGATGCCGCCATTAGTAATATGGTCGCACAATGCATATTGCACCTTATTCTTATCTAGTATATTCAGCCAAAAAGAGTACTTCCAACCAGGATCCATCGACGCTGCTTTTAAGCATGGATCATTTATCTTGTCGGTGAAGCAGGGATCAATTTCCCTAGACCTTTGCACAGTAGATGGGGTTGGCGTAGTAGGATTAGGAGTGACATTCCCATCTAAAGATTCCATTGAAGTCATTCTACAAGAGGAGAGCAAGAGAACGCAGGGAGGCTGTTGGATGACGTCGGGAGGCTGCTGGAGGAGGGAGGTCGTTGGAGGAAGAGGGAGGCTGCTGGAGAAGGTAGGGAGGTTGCTGGAGGAGGTAGGGAGGCTGCTGGAGGAGGAAGGAGGTCGCTGGAGGAGGAGGGGAGGTCATTGGAGGAGGTAGGGAGGCCGCCAGAGGAGGGAGGCCGTCGGAGGAGGGATGCCGCTGGAGGAGGTAGGGAGGCGGTTGTGGAGGCGGATCTTCTCTATAGGGACGACGCAAGGGTTTCACAAGCAATAGGGTCGAATGAGGGTCGGGTTGAATGCAGTGGGGTAATACAGGGTCAAATGCGTATATCACATTTCAAATATGCGACATGCATATCACATTTTGAAAATGCGCTATGTATATCACATCTTCAAAATGTGATATATGTGTAGTACGCATAAAAAAAGTCGCCTAGGAACCCTTGCGTGCCTTGACGCCCAGGCGACCCAAGGCGTACGCCATTTCCTATGAAATCAAAGCGTGCTTTCTAAGTGCATGGCCTGGAGCTCCTGGGCACCTAGGCAGCCTAGTCGCGCCTAGGTGTGCGCCTTAAAATCCATGAAACAACCCAAATTTCATTACATGTTGTACCGAGCATTGAACAACCCCAAGACCCACACAACCTTACCATCCTCATTGGGAAACTAACAATCTGCAACCTCAACTATGTTGCATGCTATGAGGGCAAACAACTTTGAGAATCGACCGCACATGTCACCTTGTTTCGTTTAATCATCTCATCAAAGAGAAGGCCACCTCCTATCCCCAACTTTGGTTGCAAATGTGATTAACATCCTACAGAGCATAGCCGATGTATTTCCAGAAGATAGGGGTTCATCTTGGGAGATCGAGTCTCTAGATTTATTGAAATCTCATAAATTCCCCTCATCATTTGATACAAGAGGCTGTTCTTATCTCCCCAAATCCATACCACCTACTTCTCTAGGGGGCTCACATTGGGAGATTGAGTCTCTAGATTTGTTGAAATCTCATAAATACCCCTCATCATTTGACACAAGAGGATGTTCTTATCTCCCCAAATCTGCACCACCTACTTCTCTAAGAGGGTTTTGTTCATCCTCTTTATCAACTCAACACCCTTTATCAGTCTCACTACCTTATCTGAAGTAATCAACACCATCCCCCAACTTTCTTGTCCGAAGGAAGTCCAGAAGAATCGCTTCATCATACTCTCTAATTTTTTACGTACCTTCATCGACAGTCCAAGCATGGACATTTAAAAAACATGCTTAAAGGGCATTAACCGACTTGCTCTAGAAATGTATATGGTGTTCCACCCTGCCAATTTCCACTCCATATTGAGGAGAACATGAGGTATAAAATTGTTACAGAGGAGACACCACTACCTCATGACATCATCCACATTTAACAGAAATCTCTAAAGAGATCTTGCTTTTATTAATCCAAAGCTACAAGAGCGGGCACAGATCTCAACCACGAATCAAGTCTTTTAGCCTCCCCACTCCCACACCCCCAAAAAAGAACAAGACGCCATTTGCATATAGCAATGCTAAGATGGATATGCTATTAGTTGGATGATCCTTAAAACAACTACCTTCAACCACACCATAGGCAACCACCATTAGAGCATATGTTGCCACCACAAAAAGGGATGACGCAAGAGGGCAACCCTACCTCATCGATTATTGTAGCTGGAAAAAGCCATCAACATGCTGCCTTTTATCTGGCTTGGAGAAAGAGCATGTGGTTATATGCCTCTTCATCTATGCAGTCAAAATCTATAGAGAACCCCTTTTTTGTAGTGAGTTCCAAAGAAACCTTTAATCAAGACACTCGCAAGACTTCGAGAAATTGACCTTCCAAAACATAGCAATCACTTCTCTTCTCTTCCACTCCGCCATAATTTCTGAAGCCAAAACCATGGTGTCCACCATGAATCTACCCATCTCCAGGTGATTGATAATAGATCCCATCACCTTTTTAAGCATGTTAAATGAGAACCTTTGCCACCGACAAGTAGACCACATAGAAAAGAACAACAAACTGAAAATCTTTGACTTCCATAATTTTGTCTTCATGTCTTTAAGGAGACTAAAGATGAGAGTGTGATTCAACCAACCGAATCTGGAACTCCTTTTAGCAATCTCTTGAATTTGTACCCATCACATCTTGTTGCACCACCTTCCAAGACTCCTTAGTAAAGAAAATGGGAAAACCTTCAAGTCTCGGTGACCTAATTTTCATTCAAGTCATTCAATGCTTTCCAAGCTCCCATTCGTAGTTCAATATATCATGATATATCAACGCTATATGGGTATCGACAAAATGGAGATACAAATATTTATATGTATATCCATTTCCAGGATATCGATTGATATCTCGCGAGATGTCGGTGATATATTGGCATATCGAGCTATATCGCTCAAAATTGAGGGGTTTCCGTACAAATTTTCTCGGATATTGATTAATGTCGTTGATATTTCACCGATATCTATGTATATCATTGATATTACCCATGTGAGCTTGAGTTCACTACTTATTTAGCTACTCCTAGACTCCCAGTATTAAAACACATAATTTTGTATTTTGTTTCAGGTTGGGGGTACTGTCCCCGCACCCCTGCATGGTTGGGTTGATGGTGATGGAGAAGGCACAGGGCGAGAGGGGAAAGGGATACGTGTAAGCGATTGGTAATGACTTAGTTGCGCGCCCTTGAGTACTTCCATTGCAACAGGGTGGGGCATATACGAAACTCTTATGCATGTTCTAGCTTCTAAAGGGCTACCCAACCCCTTCACCAGTGCTTGGAAGGCAGGAGCATACCTCATGAGAGATGCACATATAGAGATGTTGCTGAAGCAAGAGTGGACTTGATGCTTCGATGCCCTCGTGAATTGTAAATCGAGGACGAGTGTCATCGTTGCTTGGGAATATTAAAGAACTGGAACCCGCTCCATCATAGTCCGAGGAATCTAAGACTTTGGAGGAGGCTTTTGTAGTAGAGGAAAAGGTTAAGAACATGAGTGGAGCGAAGTTGCAAGAGCAAGACAAGTTGGATATGTGTATATTCTATAAGAACAACCACGTCTTTCCTAGCAAACATTGAGTTTGTGCACATGAGGTTTTTAAAGGAGAGGTTTCATGCATCCTTTGCTTCGACTAAGGTAGTGTCACATGATTCGTCGTGTTGGATGCCTCGTGAAACCTGATTGTCAAATGGTCAAGCTGACCAAGTACCTCTTCGATGTTGTGGAGTTGTCACTATGACCGAGGTTCTTAGGTCATTCGACTCGATCGCTTGTATCATGAGTTCATGTCTCAAATCTGGTAGCCCATTATCGATTTGGGTAGCGCGAGTGTGCTGCTCGGAGCTATGTCTGCCTAAATCAATGTTGATCCAGGTGGACATGTCTTGCTTCTTGATTTTGATGCGTAAGATGCCTTGGATGTGCGGGTGTCTTCTTCTGCAAGGATGGAAGTGAACATCCAAAGACAAGAAGTTGTGCAGGGGAATAAGCTTTCCGGAGGTGATGAGAGAGAGCTAACGTTGGCAGGGCTGGTGATGACGTCCGATTGGTTGATGCATCAATCATCAACATTTCATCACCTCATAACACAACCTTAGATAAGATGGCCTTGAGAGACATGATGCTTATTGTCTTTGGAATCAAAGCCTTAATGCTAGAGGGCATCGCTTTGAAGTCGTGGTTAGTGATGGTGCAGTCACAAGGACGAGAATGGTACTTGCCATTTTTCCTTGAGGAATGCACTGTCCGTCATCAGAAGGATTTGATGTTAACTTTGGATAAATTTTCGGACTCTTCAATCCCAGGGCAATCACAATTCCCACTAAATCGGCTAGCAAATATATAGGGCATCTAATTGTGAATGACTCATTAGTGAAGGGATCCGTAAAGCTGAACCCGAAGATGGGGGACCCAAATGGGATGTTGGATTATGGTAGACCCACCGATCAAGGGATATCTGATCCCTCTTTTTGGAAGTCTTGATATGGTATAAGGTCGTAAATCATATTGCATCAAGATTCTGAGAGGTGGGCATCTCGCTGATGGCGAGCGCAATGGTGGTAGCTATTAATGGTGGGCTTGGATTTTTCCATGTTCAAATGTGTGAACTTGATGGTGTAGATGGCGACCACTCTTCTTGCTTAATCCCCGTAGTTTCGATGAGCCTCAGTGCTTAGCACATTCAGGCTGATCTTCATAGGACTGCACACCTTTTTCCAAAATCTTTCTGGAGAGCTCTTTGGTTTCCATCTGATAGCATGGAAGGACATATCGATATCGATATCGTTTCGATATTGTGTCGATATCGATATATCGCCGATATATCGCTATATCTAGGAATCTTTCTGAAGAAAATGCTGAAAATCGGATATATCGATATATCGATTTCGATATCGGTCCCATGTCGATACCGATATATCGGCGATATATCGCCGATATATCGGGATACGGCCTTCCATGTCTGATAGGAAGGTTGATGCAAACTACGTCAGCAGTGACAAGAAACAAGAGTAGAATGATCATTTTAAAGCAAGTAGGATAGGAAAACAGAAATCAAGACAGCTGAACTGAAGAAAGTGATAAGGCCGCCATGTTCTGGTATCATGATAAATTTAAATAAATTAATCCACAAGTAACTTTCCTTTAAGGACTTTAAAGACTGTAGCAGACTTAGACTCAGAGGTAGCAGACGAGAGCATATTCGAGCCGAGACTCAGAAAATTGGACTGAAATAAATGAATTTCTCAGATCTGGACTCAGTTACCAACAGAACTACAGACTACGAACTCGGGGATTTCGGGGAGGGAGAGATCGTGCATGGGAGGGGAACCACAGTGGCTGGGGCTGGTGGAGTCGGGTGCTGGAGATGTTGGCTATGGTGGAGTTGGTGAGGAAGATGGGCTGGCAGTGATGCTTTGTTGGGAGAAGAAGGGGTGGGGTTGGGGAAAGAAGAGTGTGGAGAATGAGAGGTTGGGATGAAGAGAGAAAGAAGGGTGAATGAAGAGAAGATATTTGGGTTGGGGAGAGAAGGGAAGAGAATTGGGAGGGAGGTTTTTCCACTCCGAGTTCTGAACTGCCTCTCCTCTCCCACGTTGCCCCCCTTTTTATAGTCCCACTAGAGTACAAAAACGTTACAAATACATGGGTTGTATCATTCCAAAACTGTAGACATGAAAATGAAATGATAAATTAGATTGGGAATCCTTGGATTTGCCGAAATCTTCATTTTGACCCCTTAGGCAGGGCATGATCTGCATAAATTTCACCCGCCTTGAAAATCATCTTGCTACAACGAGATAGTGTCAAGCATGGCCTCAAATTTCAGTGAAATTCGATCGAATTTATGTCGAATATCGATATCCTGTCGAAATCGAAATTCAATCGAAATGGCTGAGATGACCGAAATACGAGGGCCCTAGTACAAAAAATGATCGAAATGACCGAAATTTCGATTGAATTTCGATCGAAATTCTACCGAAATGCCGTTTCGTTCGGTCACCGAGATGGTGATCGAAACCGACATTTAAGGCCTTGGTGTCAAGATAGTTGCGAAGTAGATCGAAGCGAAGGGTACGGAGTTTGGCTTCGTTGATCCATGAGCTATCATGGATGGTGTGGTTGGCCCATTGGAAGAAGCATATGAGAGCCCATGGCGTGTGGCAACTTCATAGACATTGAGAATATCGACAATATTATCACTGTATGCTATTGGAGGGACTTGCAATATTAGAACATGTGGACATAATTATGTAGTTGGTGTACCATTTGCGTATTTATTTTTTCTATGTTCCATCTTATGTAATTTACCCATGGGTTTTCTCTATATAAGAGATCATAGGGTTCCTTGGAATAAAACAATAACTCTTATTTTTCCAACATGGTATCAGAGCCAAAACCCTAGGCTCTTTCCACCTGCCGCCCCCCCTCTCTCCTCAGCGCCGCCTTTCGCGCCACCCCTCCTCGGCGTCGCCTCTCGCGACACCCCTTCTTGGCGCCGCCTCCCGCCTTCCTCCGCGGCTCCGCCTACCGCCTTCCTGCGCAGATCGCCGCCCCCTCCCTCTCCCGCCTTCCCGCCCGGATCGCCGCCCCTCCCTCTCCCGCCGGCTGCACCCTAGCCGGCGCTGGTCACCACCTCCGGCCACTGCCGTAGCCACCTCCTCCGCCATATTCATGGATTTGGGTGTGTAAAGTCTACATACGCACTCAAATCCTATGCAATTTGTGTAGACACCCGTTCTTTGGTCTACAAACCCTAGTTCTTCATCTCCGGCAATATGTCCGAATCCAAGGTCGATATGCCCTCCATAGGCACGTTCAGAGGTCCCACGCCAATAGTGAAGATGGATGGGACGAACTATAAGCTCCGGGCGATGCAGTTCATGAGCCTCATGAAGTCGAACGGTAAGAAACATATTCTTACCGAGGAAGAGCCGGCAAAGAAGACTGGGATTTATGCCTCCTGGGAGGCGGATGACTCTTATGCCAAGGTCTGGTTGTCAGGCACGTTGTCGATGGAGATTGCCAATGATGTTCTCCATCAGCCCACCGCTAAGACGATGCAGGATATTCTAGCGGCGACATACTCACAGGTGAGGAATGAGACCAAGATGTTGCAACTTCAGCACAACATATTCACCATGAAGCAGAATGAGCGACCACTTCATTCCTTGTATACATCCCTAAGGGGGATGTTTGAGAAACTCTACAGCACTATCCCTCTCACGGCCACACCCGAGCAGCAGAAGACATTTCAGAATGCCACCATGGTAGGAGTTCTACTTGCAGATGCCACCATTCCTCCTATGGAGGAGGTCTACCGGATGCTTAGCCGCATCTCAGTCCCGTCCAGTACGTCTACACCACCTCCCTCGGCGATGGCTGCTTCCAGAGGGAGAGGTGGTTCGTCTTCTTCATTTCGTAGTCGTGGAACTCATGGCCGTGGTGGCCGGTTTCGTCCACCCTACAGTTTTTGTCACCGTACAGGTCACTCTGAGGATTCATGCTAATCTAAGCTTGGATTTCCATCATCGACGAGAGTAGCAGAACATGTTGCATCTCCATCACCATCTACTATGGATCAGAGGTTTGAGGAGCTAGTTGCTCGATTACGAGATATAATGCCTCCTGTTTCTACAGATTCTTCTGGAGGTTCTTCGGATATAGCTGCGTCTGCTTCTGCCAGTACTTCTGCAACGATTAGCACCTCAGGTAGTACCTTTGCTTTTACCACATGTGATAGTTCAGATATCTCAGATTGGATCATGGACTCTGGTGCCATGCACCATCTCTGTAGAGACAGGGACAGACTTATGTCATATAGAAAGATTTCCCCAGGGAGGTCGGTGGTCATTGCTAATGGGACCCATTCCTTCGTTGTTGGACAGGGGGAGGTTATGTTATCTTCTTTCATGCATCTGAAGAATGTCTTACATGCTCCTGATTTCTCGATGAACTTACTCTATATTAGTCATATTACCAAAGATTTGCACTGTCGCGCTATATTTGACCCATCTTCTCTTATATTTCAGGACATTCTAACGGACAGGGTGATTGGCCGTGGTTCTGAGCAAGATGGCCTTTATCGTCTGAACCGGAGTACATATGCTGGAGTCTTTTCTCATGTAGCTGGGTCTGTCTCTCCCTATACATGGCATTTACGCTTTGGTCACCTTCCTCTTCAGAAGATGCGTCACCTTCTTCCTCAGATATCTCCAAGTTCTTCCTTCCGGTGTGAAGCTTGTCAGTTAGGGAAGCACCACAGAGCTAGCTTCCCTAGTCGTCAGAGTCGGAGCAGTAGCTCCCCTTTTGAGTTACTTTATGTTGATATTTGGGGTCCCAGTCGTGTCCCTGATCACCAGGGGCACATGTTTTATCTTGTCGTGGTTGATGATTTCTCTTGTTTGTCGTGGGTTTTCTTGTTAAACAATAAATCTGAAGCTGGTGATGTTATCAAAAACCTTATCAATGAAGTCAAAAATGTTCTTTCGTCCCACGTGAAATATGTTCGTACTGATAACGCTTTGGAATTTTGCATTCTCTCTCTCTCACAATATTTTTTGTCAAAAGGTATTATTCATCAAACCACATGTGCTTACACCTCTCAACAGAATGGAGTCGCTGAGAAAAAACATTGTCATCTTCTTGACATTACTAAAACTCTGCTTATCCAGAGTTGTGCTCCTATTTCTTTTTGAGGAGATGTAGTTCTTATAGCATGTTACCTAGTCAATCGTATGCCCTCCACGGTGCTGGGTGAGAAAATTCCTCTTTCTGTTGTTTTTCCGGATAAGGAATTGTTCTCACTCACCCCTCGTGTCTTTGGTGTTGTTGCATTTGTTCACCGGTTATCCCCAGGTCTTGACAAGCTCTTTCCTAGAGCTATCAAATGTGTCTTTGTGGGTTATTCTCAGACTCAAAAGGGATATCGTTGCTATGATCCTGTTAACAGGAAATACTTCATCAGTGCTGATGTCACATTCTTTGAGTCTGTTATGTACTTTTCTCCTGCAGGTGATAGATTGGCCTCACATACATCTAATGATGAGGTCTACGTCCCTCCTCCTCCTACGGTGAGTCCACCATTGTCCACTCCAGTACCTGAGGTCGTGTCAACACAACCACTACATCAACCTCCACCACCGCCACCACCACTAAAACCACTTATCTCGCCATTACCAAAATTTTATACTCGTCGATCATGCTCATGCTACGCGTCAATCATCCAGCACACCCCAGTATGTCCGAAGATTAATACTAATGATGGGTCGGATAGTGTGCCTGTGCAGGGTTCATCATTACAGGACGAGATTGAACCGACAAGCTCTGTTGTTGATGATCTGGACGTTCCTATTGCTATGAGAAAGCAGAAACACACTTGTGCTTCGTATCCTCTCGCTTCACAGGTCTCCTTTCATCGCCTCACAGGGGACTTGCAGAGATTTGCAGTGGCTTTATCTTCTGTGGAGATCCCACGGAATTATCAAGAAGCATTGAAGATTGACTGCTAGCGGATTGCAATGGAGGAGGAGATGGCTGCCCTACAGTCACGGGGCACATGGAGCTTGGTTCGTGCTCCTTTAGGAGCATCTGTTGTTAGCTGCAAATGGGTTTTCACGGTCAAGTATCATGCGGATGGTAGCCTTGATCGGTACAAGGCAAGGCTAGTGGCACGCGATTTTACTCAGACTTATGGCGTCGACTATATGGATACCTTCTCTCCAGTTGCCCGCCGTTCCACGCTTCGTATTCTTCTGTCTGTAGCTGTGGTAAGTGATTGGCCCTTGTTCCAACTTGATGTTAAAAATGCCTTTTTATATGGAGATCTGCAGGAAGAAGTCTACATGCAGCAGCCTCCGGGGTTTGCTGCTGAGGGGGAGAATCATATGGTGTGCAGACTTCATAAGGCAATATATGGCCTTAAACAGAGCCCAAGGGCATGGTTTCAGAAGCTCTCCCATCTAATTGAACAACAATGATTCAAGAGATCCAATGCAGATCACTCGTTGTTCATCCAGAAGACTACTCGAGGTACAATTGTCATCATGGTGTATGTTGATGATATTTTGGTTACAGGAGATGATGCTCAGGGGATAGAGATGACAAAAGAATTTTTGGGCCGTCAATTTGTTACGAAGGATCTTGGTACACTACGCTACTTCCTGGGGATGGAGTTTGGGAATGCACAAGGTCTTGTAATGACCCAAAGGAAATACATTACAGATATGCTTATCGAGACTGGCATGGTTGGATGTAGACCTTCTACTACTCCTAGGGACCCCAGCATGAAATTGTATGATTATGTTACAGAAGAAGTTGACAAGAGGAGGTATAGAGAAATGGTGGGGAAGCTTCTTTGCATCACTATAACTCGATCCGATATTGCCTTTGCAGTTAGTCGTATAAGTCAGTTTATGGAACATCCGAGACAGGTACATATGGATGTTATATATATGATACTCAGGTATCTAAAGTCGTCTCCAGGCACAAGGCTGTTGTTTAGAAGGGAAATCAGTTTATATGTGTTGGCATGTGCGGATGCCGACTATGCCGGATGTCCTAAGGATCGAAAGTCTACCTCAGGCTTTGCTGTGTTTGTGGGTAGCTCTCTAGTTTCTTGGAAAAGCAAACAACAAACAGTTGTGGCTCGATCCAGTGCTGAATCTGAATATAGGGCCATGACACAAGCAAGTACGGAGATGATGTGGGTTCGAGCTGTACTAGAAGACTTACATGTAGATGTACCTCTACCCATGCAGCTACAATGTGATAATCAAGCCGCAATGTTCATTGTCAATAACCTTGCCTTTCATGAAAGAACCAAATATATTGAAGTAGACTGTCACTACACCAGAGACATGATCCAGAAGGTTCTGATCTCTACTTCACATGTTAGTTCCGGAGAGCAGATGGACGACATCTTCACGAAATCATTGCTCAGAGGACCATTCCATAAGTGTACTTCTAAGCTGAGCATGATCGATATCTATGCTCCATCTTGAGGGGGAGTGTGGAGATAGTTATGTAGTTGGTGTACCGTGTGTGTATTTATTTTTTCTATGTTCCGTCTTATGTAATTTACCCATGGGTTTTCTCTATATAAGAGACCATAGGGTTCTATGGAATAAAACAACTCTTATTTTTCCAACAGAACACATAATGATTTATATATTTTGTTTCGGATCAGGGGCATTGCTCCCACATCCATGTAGAGGGAATGCACATGCTCCCCTAAACCCCTCCCTAGGCTCACTGATCGGTCAACAAGACTCCCGTTTGGTATGGTATGGTGCGACATGGGTGGTTCATATGACAGTTCTTCAACTTGGGGGGCTTTGGTTCTCTTTTGGCGATTGATATTGATTTTCTTTAGTTCAGTTAGAAAAGTTTTGTTCCCAACCATTCAAAAATATTATTATTGTCATTATGAAATATGTTCTACAAAAACTGTATGTTATTATGCTCATTTGCTTGTTTGTTTGATTTTTGATATAGTTCATGTCCTTTGTCTCTAAGTTTCTATTTTTTAACAAAATTCTTTTCTAATACCTTTAAGCAATCAATAATCAACAGTCAATGTTGATAGCCAGCGATACATGTGATATAATGCGTGTTAGTGTGCTAAATATGCCTTGATCTCACATATAAGTATGTATTTGCATGTATTTATTAGTTTAAGTACTAAGATGATCTTAATTCGTGAAAGTTCATTTTCTTTGCGCCATTTCGGAAATTTTCTCCTATATCATTGGTATATCCTGATATATCCTTGATATATTCCTTTCGGTCTAACCAATACAATATTGGTATCGAGATGTTGAACCTTGCTTCCATCTCAGTATTCTCTAGTGTTAGCTCGGTCTCCTGTAAGGGGCAAATCTTTTTGGGCCCTTTGCCTAACCAATGCCAAGGGAGCTTGGAGTTACGTCTATCAAAGATTTAAAAAACACAAGTCTAATCAAGGCTAATAGTGATACACTGGCAGCCTGGCCGTCTCTTTTATCATCATACCCTTCGAGGTACTCTTTTCAATTTTCTTCTCTCTTCTCTCATCACGAGTATTTGTTCTCCACACTTGCTCTTAATGATGTCGTCACCTTCATGTATTTTAGGCATAGAACAAAATTGTATTTACATCCATGCCCCTTGAGGTTTTACAGGCCATCTCAAAGACATATAGCTTTTAAACACACCCCACTTTGTTAAGGCCTCATGCTTTTTAAAATCGTGGTTGGAGATCGTAGACGATACGAAGAAGAAGGGGATGAAGAAGATTGGAGAATTTATGTTAAGGATTTCTCAATTACTTTTTTATTTATGTTCTTAAAATCAAACTTACGATTCGATCATCATGCTTTAGTGATAGGGATAAGCGGTGTAAGGTGGTGGAATTCTGCAAGTACTACTGTGTAATGATGTATACAAGGGGCTAGATTTGTAATTACAGAATTGTACACGTGCATATTCGTTAATTTCTATTGTTGCAATATTCAACCGAATGGACCGAATATTCGACCGAATAGAGTATTGTTATTCGATCAATATTCAGTCCAACCTGAATATTCTCTAATATTCGATCAGAATATTCGAATATTCAGTCGGATATTCGACCGACTATTGTAATAAACTGTTGATTTTATTTATTTATTTGTTTTTATTTTTTTAATATCTACATTTATCCAGGTATCACTGCAAATGTTAAAGCTCCATATATGTAACTTGTTAATTGGTACTTATATATTGGACTTTTTTTGATTGATAACCAAATATTTAAATATACAAGAATATATACTAGACACAATTTTTATGTTTAAAATAATTAAAAAACACATAACCAAAAATTCTGAGTATTCTTCCGAACACTGAATATTCTTTATTTAGTGACCCCTCCTACTGAATATCGAATACCGACTTCTGCAACACTGTTAATTTCTCTTATTTTTGTTTTTATATTTCTTATTTAAGTATTTATGTTTTTTTACATCCATGGCCCTGAAGTCTTTTGAGCCATATGATTACAAACTCATGATTGATGTGGCTAGTGGGCGGAGAGCTTGGTGAATGGAGTTGATCAGGGCTGAATTGTAATCGGTGGTAATAGCTTGACAGTGGGGAGTGGAGGCATTGGTTGGAGTATAGCTATTAATATGGTTATCCAATCTATTTGGAAATATAGTTGGGAGACTTTGCCCATGGAATGGATACATAAAATAGAAAAATCAGAGCATGGGAATAGATCAAATACGAATGTGGACTACTTGTTTCCGTTGATCTTTCTCAAATTGCTTAATCGATATTTGCAAAGTTGATTATCCATCTTGAAAATGAAACATTTGAAGTGGTCTATAATTTACCAAGTATTCGGTAGAACTCACTCATTCATGTACAAACAAGTGCCGACGAAGTAATATGAAATTCTTTGGTAGTAAGTTCATTTCTATCAGCAGGTTGGACAAGGTTTCAAGTGCCAATGTTGATGCCATGTCATCAATCGCAGCATGCCAACAATCCTGAAATCATTTTAAAATGATTAAATCATTATTATCATTTTATAAAGTTTTTACTGGTCAAAAATGTATAAATAAGGTAATGCTACTTGTCTACTATCATCTTACATTTAAGGGTTTAAGGGAAGTTGATATGTAAAATCACGTAGCTCTATTATATAAAAATTTGTTAAGTTGATATGTAAAATCACGTACCTCTATTATAGCAAAATTCGTTAACACATTTTATACAATTTAATATATTTAAAATACAAAAAAGTTGAAGGTTAGATAATGAAAGTATGATAAATATAATATCCGACTAAAAGTTGAAGACAAAAGTACAAAAAGTGAAGTAAAAATAGTGACAATAAATAACCCTTGTTAAAAAAATACGGCAGCTCTTGCATCTCCAAGTCTTTCGCTTGGCGGTAGTAATGAGCCTGGTGGCAAGGCCCCCTCATGTCAGCCATATTAGCCAATATTTTAGACTATCTAATTAGCTGCCTTTTTAATTTCACAATCATCAAAGTGACCGGCATAATGTTAGATATGTCATCGGCATCTTTGAACCTGGGCACTCCAGCTCTATCAATGCTGAAAAAACTGGGCAAGCGGCACATGCTGTTCGCATGCTGTGGCATTGGAATCCACTGTACCTCACATGTGTGGCATGTGGTAGATGGGGAAAGAAGCGGACAAGAGTGGAGACGGGTAGCAGTAAGTGTAAGAGTATCCAAAGCTGATGTAGTATCCAGTTGCTTGATCTTATTCACATTGATGACTGTGAATGTGATAGTAACAGAAGCACACATTTAAATAAATCTAGATATAACAATGACAGAATGGGGCGATGAGCGGATACGAACGGCACCAGCGGGTGAAGGGTAAAAATGGTATGTTTGTGCTAGGAGTTAATGGTGTCGTCAGCAGCTGATGCTATTAATATAGATATTGATTGGTTTCTTTGAATATCCAAACTGCCTGGCTGTTTATCTTTTATATTTCTCGTTATTGCTTATATAAAATAACCTTGCAATATTATTTTTGGACCTGATTTGTTTTATGAGCAAGTGCACGTACAATGATTATGCATGCTTTTTAATGTTAATATTTGTAAGGAAAATAATTTAATATCAGCAAATACATAAACACTTAAAATCTGGTGCCTTCACAACGTAAGAACGGGAAGAACTTGGTCAAGCGATCACTTCCATTTGTTGAGCCATGATGTTACTTTTTCTTATATGTATTACTTCTGTGAACTTGCATTTTTTTAACTATTGGTCTCTGTGAAGTAGAACTAGACTTTCTTTATTTAATCGATTTAATTTTTTACGATATCGTGATTCGTGATTGATTGCACGCATTTTATCTTGCAGAGTCTTGTAAACACTTGTATTGATAATGCCGGAGCATTACTAAAGTCGAACTTTGGGAAGGATGTCTTATATGAGGTAATTTTTTTTTCAATTTGTACTCTGTACTTTTAAATAATGTCATTATCTATAAAGTCATTTTATTTTCTATTTGTGATGATATTCGTTTAGTAAATGGTAGCAACCTTTCATTCTATTTGGCATTTATGTCAAATGTCAACTAATTACTTGTGGAGTAATGGTGGTCATGCAGGTTGCCAGAGGTGGGATAGATTCCGTCCTTTTCCAATCTCTGTCGGATAAACTATGCAACCTCCACGAAGCTATAGCATCTATTGCTGCATCTGAAAAGACGGAATCAGAGGAAGAACACTTATTCGAAAATTTCCATTCTAGCAGGATCATAAGAAAGCTGGTTCTCTCTTGCCCTCAATTCGCAATCAGGTTATGGGAGATGGCTGTAAAAGGCCGGTGTGAGATGTGGGCTAAAGGCCACAGGTCGGTTTACGAGATTCTGTGCTGAGAATGCTGAAGTAGCAAAACGTTTTACTTGTCCTTTTTCTTTTTTTCTTTGCAGTCTGAAAGTGGTCTCTGCTTTCTTGGAATCCTCGGATTCCGAGGTGCGGGAGTTGACGAAGTCTGAATTACAACCGCTGATAGATGCCCGTATTTTCAAAACTCTGGGGACTAATAAGCAATCAGAGAAAGAAGGTTAAGGGTTGGCAATTATTGTGTGACCATAACCAATATTGACCTTCATCAGCACATGTTAGTGATGGAAATTCGCGCAAGCAGCACCTTTAACCTGGCTATAGCATCGGTTAATGCTTTAAGGGGCCTGCTTTAAGGCGCTTAAAGGTTCAATCTGCTGAATATCTTGCTTCTGGTTGAGTGCCTTTTGTGGCAGTCTCAGTTTTGTAATTCATCGCCTGATTTATAGGAGATTACCATTTTTGTAGCCTCGTGGAAAATAATAATCAAGTGACAATCTATCCTCAGCTTACCTTTAGTAATGTTTTTTGCCGTGATATACACCAGGGCAGTCTAAGTGCATCTGGAGTCATTGCTTTCTTCTTTGATGTGCTATAAATCTATGCAGCTCTCCACATCCCTCTGAAGGTTTCAGGATCCAAAGCTCCATCATCTTCTTGTACATCGGTATGAAGTGATCGTTTTTATTACGATTCTTGAAAGAATAAAATTACTCCAAAGCCGCAGATAGAAAGTTTGCACTTTCTGAGCTGAGGCTTGCTCACTAGTATGTGCATTTTCAACAGCTAGAGTTTCTGACCTTCCTTGGGTTTTAGTGCAGGGTTCATCTGCTTGCTTCTTTGGGCTTGCGGCGTAGCCTACATTGCGCCTGCGAGCACCCGTGCATGTCCATGCTCTCCGTGTTCTAAACAACTGCTTGAGCAACATTTGGTGCACCTTTCATCCTAACCTAAGACCCGTAAGTCAAACACATGGTTAGATTAAATTTATAAACAAAAAAATCCACTTGGTTAGAACTTTAGTGTCCTCAGTCGCTTAGATGGCCATAAAAATATAGCAAAGAAAATAAAGTATTAAAAACCTTTAAAATGAATTTCAGGCTTAACTTGTTAAATGGAATTTGTGTAGCAAATGAGACCCATAAAACTTAATTTTATTTTTCGTGGTTAGGGTTTTGAACAAGGTTTCCTGAACATTTTTTGGTAACTTGGGTTTTAGCTAGAATTAAATACGATTTATACAAGAAATACATATTTTTGGATATTAAGGTCTAAATTGCAATATTTTTCAAAGCTAAAAATCAAAGATGATGGATTACGAACATGCATATTTTTTTGGAATTTTTGGAATTAAGATGATTTAAATAAAAATTCTCATGGGGGAGAAGTCATATTAACTTTCATATTTCTTAAGAATGCGTCCTGTCAGCTCTACTCGGATTAGCTATTACATCAGGATTTCAAGAATCCGAATCCACAGGTCCTACCACGAGATATATCGTGTCAAATGACCCTTCGGTTATTTTCTTTATAACTCTAATATTCCATTTGACAATAGTTATCATTCTACTCTCCCACTATTTGTGGAAATGTTAATTATTTGTGGTTCGATTTGAATCTACTAACATATTACGTATGGTAATGCAAGTTACTTTAAAAAAATCATGGAACTGCAAACTACGTAAAAAATGACTACCTCGTGGAAAGCCTCGGTATGAATAAGAGTACTCGATTAAAAAAACTAGCTAGGGAATATTTGTGTAGCGGATATGCTGCTTTTAGGTGCATTTTTGCTAATATAGCCCTATACCGGAGTTGGTGTTCAAATCCCATTGTGAAGTTATTCCAAATGGAAAACGAGCTACGTTTCTTCTATCTACCATTAACCTGATGCCCCCTTATTATATTGCTTGTCCTGTGAATAAATTGAGTTCCATCATCTATCACCATCCTTTCCTTAAGCATGCCGCCCAATTTGGCATACTCGTTCCACACATCGCCACACATTCTCTCTTGCTTGCTCTATGAACTCACCCTCCAATGGTAACTTTATGTCCTTGTGACTTGATTATTTACAGTGATATCATATGCTTCTTCATTGTAGGAATGCGCTCGACACTTATTAGAGTTCGTATTGCTCCATCAAACATGCGAAAGTGCACTGATCCAACTCCATTTACACGGACAACCGTTCTACTTGCTATCTTGATCGTGCATGCTTGATATGTACCGAATTGCTCTATGGATGATGACACGTGATTTGAACATACATAGCACATAAGATATCTTGAATCTTCCTTTATCTCTATAGAGCATGTTAGCAACTCTCCCTCACAGACTGTGTTGGAATCCTCTTGGTCTGGTTCTCCTTATCACGTTGTGGTCAAACATCTATTTTGTGTTCCACCTTGTCACAATAGAGGCATCTGATTAGACTAGTGACTTGGATTGACGTCTGAAACTCATTTCCCTTGGTCTAGCATCTACTCTCGATTGCCAGCACATGATCCTCATCGTTCATTGCCTCGTTCGTCAACTTGCCATATAGTAACACAGACATAATACGATCATAGGGAGATGGAAGTGAACTAAGCAAGATTAGTATGTTATCCTCATTGAGGAGAGACTCTCCTTTCTTGGTCTTCTCCTCAAGTTTGAGCACATCCATTAAAATGTTATTGCATTCATCCAAATGCATTTCGAGCTTTGTCCTGGCGCTCATCTTTAGATCAAAAAGCTTATTCTTGGTCAATAACCTATTTGTCAGAGATTTATACTTGTATCATCTCTCAAGTTTCATCTAGACCTTCACAGGATCTTCCAAGATGATGACTTCGCGAAGAGTGTTGTCCTTCATGTATAATCGTATTGTATTGTTGTCGAGATCCATTATCTCCTACTTGCACACTATCACAATCTAACATGCCTTCGAGCTTCTCTGATGACACCTTCGATGGTTCATGAGTTTCTTATGGTCGCTAGGTGGGAAAGAAGATCGTGGATTCATCGATGAGTGATTCAATGGATAGGGAGGGTGTCGATATTAGCAGGTAAGGGCATGCATCTTAAAGTGGGGAAGCTTGCAAGTTCTGTGTGCCATACCTTCGATATCTTTCGGACCTAGCTAGAGTTTGATTCACACAAACGAGGTCTTGTTGGAATCAGTTCGACAAGTGGTGTCAAATAAGTATGGTATCGAAGGAATTTCAATTAATCATAATCTTGGGTTGTTACTAGCTCGTATATATTTGTACGTGGATATGTTCTATATTCTTATTATACATAAATGGTTATACGAAGATTGATTTGGTATGGTGTATCTGAACGAACACCATCGTTTCATTTCTTCAGATTTTGGAGATCGATTATGTAAATGTCCATCTACGAGATTGTTCTAATATCAACACCTGTACTTCTACGTCTACGACTTTCTTACTATTTTTATGCTCCTTTATTGAAGAAACATCATTTCTGATGGATTTCTTCTCTGATATGTCTATAATTATTTCTCAGTACGTATACGATCCCTATAGAAGTTGCTCATGTGATCAGGATTTTCATATATTGACATTTTCTGATTAATGCATGTATGTTAGTCCGATATCGCCTACTCAGAAGATATATGAGTTTAATGGGGCAATATGGCTGCCTCTACGTCATTTTTGGCATTTTTTTATTTTTTTTGAAAAATATCGCCATGTTTACTCATCCATATATTCCTCCTATATGTCATTCGAATTTCATCAGAAACAGAGACTCCTACAGCCTCCATCCAGACAATCGTTTTTTAACGGTAACATGATTTTTTAAATCGACACCATCTCGATGGAGGTCGTTGAGTCTCTGTTTCTGACGGAATTCGAATGACATATACGAGGGATATAAGGATGAATATACATGATGATATTTAAAAAAAAACATAAAAAAGCACCGAAAACGATGCGGGGGCAGCCCCATTAAACTCAAGATATAAGGCATATATACATTGGGAAATTTTAGACATAAGAAAAGAGTATGTGTTCTACAGGATCGTACGTGGATGACATGCATGAGATCCTCCGGATCAGAGCGTAATTAAGGCAGCAGAGTTATTTTGCCATTTCTGCCCTAAAAAAATCAACAACGACGGATTATTTCATACCACTTAAATGCAGATAAATTCGTCCTAATCTTTTGTTCAACTACATTAACTTGTTTATTACAGTCATAATAATAATATGCATCTGCTTTATTACAGTTACAAAAATGACATTCATCATATTTCGTCTCACATTAAAATACATGAGGAATAATTAGTTTGGCATCGATCAGCTATTTGATTTGCACTTCAACAAAATTAGTCTGAGGACCACGGCAACAATACACCATACCTTCCGATGTCAAATTTACAATAATATATATTACCCGTCCAAAAGCTTATCTTTTATTTTGTATTGAGTAATCAAATAATATCGGTTGTTAAAGGTTTATATAGCGATAATTATCAAGTTGCAACTAACAAATGAACTCCATATATCTTATGTCGTGGTTGTTTCAGGTGTACTTCTCATTTCTTTATGATATGCGTCTTACTTTCACTACGTGCACTCAAAAACCACCGCATATTTTGGACGGCTTATAGTCTTAAGACGGTTTATAGTCTTCATGAGATTTGAGTCATCCATAGCTAAGTCTATAGGTACTCTATTCATTATGAATATTCATCTCTCAATTTCTTTCACACCTCAATCAGATGCAGAGAAGGGTCACCTGCCATGTGTTCCATGTGCCAGCACAGTTGGGAGTCCATGGTATGAACAACACATGATATCGCTCATGCTATGAGCGTTGTTACCAAATTGATGGGGAATCATGTGGAGCATTATAATGAAGTCAAGTGATTTTTTTTGCTGTTTGATATAAATACTTGACATTGTCTTCAATTACAGAAGTGATTTAGAGTGCTTAGATGATGGATATTCAGATTCAGACTATGTGATGAATCCATGATTCATTTACTTTATATGGACATCTTAGTAAAATACTCTTAATAAATCACTAATTAAATTTCCTAAAAATGATTTACTAACATTAACTAACTTTGCTGCAATAAAGGTTAAAAAATATAATTAGTACCTTGATTTTGTGGGCAACAAAATCGAGAAGAACAATGATTCACTTGACCATAATGGAATCGTTGTCCGTCATGCCTCGTGATTTTTCTCTTGCTCACATCGAGCAAGGGTTTCCACGTAAAAATCCTCGTCTCCTTTGATGATTGCTTATTGTAGTTGCTTGTGATTTCTTGTTTATCATTGTTGCCACTTGATTCCCGTGTGCGGAATCCATATATTTGTTTTGTGCCATCCTTGTTGCAGGACATGAATTGGGAACACCTATCCCAACAAAACTTTCAAAGTAGCATGAATGAAGCATAATACTTCGGTATTCATCCAAAGTATTCATCCTCGATACACATCTTGTTACAATGATTGTAGATCCTATACATTCCTCTTAATGTTAGCTTGTCAACTCTCTTCACTGTTTCCCTAAGCAGCATCTTGAATTAAAGAACGCCATTGATTGGTCTACATGATCGATCACATTCCGATATTGATCGATGAAGAGATAAAAGGTGATCAATCAAGCTCTCGATAAAAGAGATGATTTGATCGATAAGTTGGGTGAGATGGATCGACCACCCCTCAGATAGTAGTAAATGATAATCAAATAGAATTTGAGGATTGATTAATCTTACGCTTAACCCCTGTTGCATACAAACTTTCATGAGTGATCGATCACTCAGAGAAGGTGATCGATCATAACACAACTATATAGAAACTCCAACAAACTACCTCGATCGACCAAGGTGTGGCAGCTAATTGATCACAACAGTGATGTGGTGAATTGGCAATTCAGAACACCTCCAGGGTTAGGACTCTCCGCATAATCTGTAATTTCTTTTCTCCACAGTGGAAATCGATCACCGCTGCTCAAGGATGTAGCCTAGTTATGAGTGAACCTTGTAAATCCATGTATCTTCGTGCTTGCGTGATTGATCTTCTTTGTGCATGCTTCCGCAATTCACAATAAGCCACATGTGCAAATACCCTCAATATGTACCAGATGCATATAGAGAAACTCCATGAAAATGCCTAATCTCCAGCTGAACAGGTTTAATATCATGCGGGAAATAAGCAATCAAATAAATCCCAAAGAAGGCATACTTACATGGACAACCCCTTCTCAATGGAAGGGAAAAAAACAAGAACGGCTAGGGTTGTCTTCATTTTCTTGACTTGTAAAGGAAAAGGGGACGAGTTACATATGCAACCCCACAGAGTTAATAGATCATCCATCGCACAATAACCCACGTAAGACAATACAACTGAACAGCATTCTTCAATGATAAATTTCAAATCACAATGAAATCTCATGTTACTCTTTTCTACCAGCAGAGAACAATCCAAATATTCTTTCCTGTTGAGGATTCAAGATGAAAACATTCAGAACAAAAATCTATCACACCATATGTGGCCATCTAACAGAAGAGAGCTCTAAACTATTACTAAAGCATTGGAGACTGCTGCAAAGGACAGGAAGTCTATCAGATTGCATACTTTTTCTCGCATGAATTATCTTAAGAAGCGCTGTCTCAGAAAGGAAGATTATATGAATAAATTATCCATCATATATTAAAAAAGTACAGTCTGGCTCATGATCACCAATTCAACAACAAATAAATTAATGAAAGCAATTCCGATCCAACGTTCCTGCCCAGAAAAGTTGAGAAGGATCTAGCTAGGTACAATCTTCAACCACTCAAAACCATATACCAGAAGTCATAGAATGAATTCAATAGCTGATCTATGATGACAACAAGCATGGCAAAACCGTATTAGACTGCAGAAACAAAGAACATGTAGCTGTTCTAGCCATGTCGTCATTTTTCATCCATGCACAACTTTCACTTGTTGCTGGCTAGTATCGTGCTCTCTCACGGTAACTTTACTGTGTTATATCAGCATCTGTTCATAATATGAAACTTGAGAGAGACACCGGGTAAACAGTCTGGATCGTATGGTCAAACCTCTACCTCCCGGTCTTTGCACGCTTCATCGAGCTATTACTGAAAGGGGAAACACTGCCACTTGGGTGAGGACTGTCCTCCCTGAAACCTGAATTTAGCAGTGCTAACTCCCTCAGCTGCTGACGCTTGTAGAAATCCTGGGATTCATCCTGAAAATAGATAATGTACCATAAATGAATAGTTAAACAAAAAAGCATAGCACAAAGAAAGGTGCAAACCAGGCAGGCAATGCAAATCACAAAAAAAATCCAAAAAACAATGACAAACAAAGTTAACCGTGCATCCTTTTTGATATGGTAGATCAAGGTTTGAAAAACTAAAAATGGAACAAGGCGATTCCCCCAAAATAGAGGCGAGATGTAACCTTAAGGCAAATGAGACGTAAGCCTCAGTTTATTAGGATAAATACCTATAAGAATAACAATAAAATATATACTAATGAAACTATATATATTCCCACTAACATATGATATATAGTACTATAACAGATCATGGAATTATAAAGATATGAATCCCGAAAGAAAAGATATACAACTGTAAATTCCTTTTTACTAAATTCCCATCCAATCAGAGAATGAGTCTGTTGATATCTCTCCGAATTCTAACCATCTACTAAGTTGAAGAACCGTCGTATGCACCCCCTCCTGCTGTACTATACCCTGACAAGATGGGAGTATTGCTATATTATTTCTATTCGGGTATATAGATCTGTTTGTATGGGAGTAATATATAAGCACTCCTTGATTCTATCTTGTTTGTTCTTCTCGATGTATTACATAGCTCATTATGAGACCACTCGTAAAAAATAAGTTCTCGTGTAATGTTTTCTATAATATTTGCATATTCATATGTTTAAGGGTATAATGGTAAGTGTGACAAATTGGACATGTTTAATGGTAAATATAAAAACGAATGCGGTCAAATTTAAGCATTCATCTTGTATAATTATATCCTAAACAACTAGATCTTTAGAAATATATGAAATTGTCAATAGGACAGATGATATACATAAAAAATAATAAGAAAATAAAAAACACCTCGAAGAACGCCTCACCTCTGCCTCAACCGCCTCGAGCAGCTAAAGCAGTTGCCTCTCAGAAGCCAGCTGAGGCAGCCGTTCTGGGGCGATTTTGGGCCACCTCGCCTCGAGGCGTTTGCCCCATGCGCCTCGAGGCACGTTTTTTAAACCATGGGGTAGATCAATCTTACGGATAGAGGAGAATTGTTTTATGACAGCAAGGAGTATTGTTCACCAATATTAAAGACTACCGGAGACGGAATTACATGGTGCACGCAACAACAAAATTAGAAAAAATCAGATCTAATTGATACAATACACACATATACATGAACCAGTTTCATACTTCAAATCATCTCAAGCAAAAACTTCCTGATGAAATGAATTTCAGATTGATTGTAGCTCTTTCATGTAGGCAAATAATCTCTCCTTGGGATATAACCAAAAAATCCTTCAGAATCATTGAGTTTGCTTAAAGAAAATTCAAAGTGAATGACACGGAACTCTCACTCAGACTATGAATAATTGCATTATCTGTTCTTGATGCTTCCAAAATATTTGCGCTATAGACTCAATTTGGAGATGGGCCTTCCAGGTAACCAGAACCAAACTGAGTTAAAATGTTCCATTCAGCTGACTTTTTTTTGTTAAAATTTTGGTGAAAATGACCCGGCTAGGCAGTGGGTAATACAGCTACAATTAGTTTGATAGTTCTGTGTTGTGATACAGCATAAGCAGATATTCAAAGTGACCGAGCAAATAGAAAAATCTCGTCTCTCATCAGCATTCTCTTGCATTTTATTGCTGGTTGCTATATTTTTTGAGATATGTTCTTTGACACAGCTAGAAGAGCGGAAAAAATATTGAGCTATATCAAATCATATCGAAGGGTGTGCCATGTTGGGTTTCCAGTGTTATAGGACTCACTTGCTCATTCAATAAGATATTCTGATGACTTCTGTTAGGGTAGCTAGGCATCCTGCCATGTTATTTTTGGGTTGTTCTGCAAATAAAGTATTCGAACTGGGTTGTCATCAATATGTCATGGTTCAACACCTACATTATCCAATTGAAGTTCACAATACTAAGTTCAAAAAACACCCCTTTATAAAAACGAACTACCGAACTAATTGGCATTAACCAAGTTGATTCAGGATTGAAGGGAGTGGGATTTAAATGTGCTGCATACTGGATGTACATACCATATTTTTTTCAGCATGAATTCACGAACTGGAAAAGGTAACATAAAATTGACAAGGTGGATACAACCCAATATTATCACCTCAGCTTAACAGGATGACACATCTAGTGCAACTTGAATATGAAATCGATATACTAAATAGCACACCACACGTTTAAATAAGAAATCAATGTACCAAATAGCATACCACAGGTTTAAGGAGTTCTTCTATTATTTCCTGTGCCTGCCTCAACCTCACATCCACGACGTTGACTGGAAGTTCAGCCTCGACCAAAATATGAAGTGGCTCGCTCAGGTGCTCATACCCCGGTCTACCTCTTAATTTATCCTCCTATAAGTTGAAAAAGAAATGAATGAAACCAAAGATGCCACAAACAAGAAAGTTCAGTTCATACAATAATATTAAGGTACATTGACAGTGGCAATTGTAATGATTATACCTATTTATTACATGACTTGCTTATTTCTGTGACAGGCTACCTTGTCTTTTTTAATATTCTAAATATCAGTTATTTTGTAGATTCCAGAAAGGTCGAACAGCTTCATACGTGACCAATCTTATCAGGATAGTAGCATTGGAATAACAAGTGATTAGAAGAGGGTGTCGTCTATAAGTACTACCAATAGTCCAAGACTAACAAGCAATAACAATAGATAAGTGATCAGACATCGATGAGCCAAACATGATCACAAGGCTGGAAACTGGAAAGTCATGGTACAGGATCCGCGAGGAATATAAAGTAGAGTGGGCATACTTCACACTACAATTATAAAAAAAAGGACTTCTTTATTAATTACTGACTGTGATTGCAATGAACAAATGAGCTAAAATTCAACTTGATGCAAACTTTTTGTCTTTCGTATTTTTCTTTATATTTTTTCATGTGCCCCAGAAGGAGCGAAGAGCTTCATCCCTTCACTTCTAATTATCTACATACACATGCACATGTGCGCATGCACAACCATGCATAAATGCCAAAAAGGGCAAAGCAAGAACACATTGTATCTTTGTCTGAAGAGAAAACATCTCAATCAACTTGGCAAATGGAAGTTGAGAAAGCATCCAAATGAAACCTATTGGCTTTACTCTATCCAAAAAGAGAGAATTTAGCGGCGAGGATCTATCATCTATTCTAAACCACCTCAATCATCTATTATGAAACGTTTTTTTAGCCTGTGCATATTTAGATGTCACTTTCATCTCAAAGGAGATCCAACATAAATATCCCCAAGAAAAATCATCTTCGACTAATGACTGCAGGAGGAATGGACAACAGCATTGTTTAGTACTTAAGTTTATTAATCCAAATGGGAGATAGAAGAATCTGGTCTAGAAGAGAACTTTAAATCTGATAGTGTCATCTCAAGAAAGCCAGATTCTTTTAGATATCTTAGACCAGCTTTCACCGGATCACTCGAAGAAAGGAAAAAGTGTACAGCCTCAGATTTGAATGCAATCAAATCATCTCAGGCAATAGTTTCTCTCTCCAATAAAAGAATCAGTACACTAGACACCACACCCTGAAAAGTAAAGTTCAACTTACCTTAAGTTAAGCATTGTGAAAGCTCAACAAATAAAGACTATGAAGAAGATTGCATTCTTTTACACAAATTAGTAACGAACCAAAAAAACAAACTGCACCTTTTCTGGATCTTTTATTGATCCTTTTCCTCTGATGTACACACGGCAGCCTGTGGATGCTTCTACTCGTTTCAAAGAATTTCCTCTTGGACCCAAAAGCCTTCCAACAAAATTAAACTGACAAGGAGGAAAAAGTACAGTGAAATGTAGTGACAAATTGACAAGGCGAGTTTCTCTTTCTTAAGTTGGCTAAGAAAACAGGAGAAATATCAACGGAGAAAATTAAATTTCTCAAAAATAAAAGAAAGCAGAGAAAGCAACTGGCCAAAATTTGAAATTACATTTGGATAAGAATCAACTGGGACTTCTAAGCGCAGTATTTTCTTGGTGATATAAGAACTGGGGCTTGCAGGTGCCGAATGCCAATCCATCATTCCTCCATGTGGAATGCTAAGCCTCTGGAAAATCACGAAAATATTGTTGGTTAATACACCAAATATAATTCAGCTAACACTGCAACAAAGAAGATGGTGGAAGGATACAGATACATCCAGGATTTATGGGGCTGTGCGGGAAGAAGACGCAAATATATTGAATATTATTCTTGATTTTTTTTAAATTCGTTGAAATCAAGCAGACAATTAAGAAAACAACAAAACATAAGGACTTATGTAGAAAATCTTCTCAATGGAAAGAAAAAACCCAGGGTTTGCTTGCACTTTCTTAACACAGGGAAAAGGAGGGATAAGCTGATATATAGTCCCACGGGATTAATGGATCCTCACCCATGACCTATTGACACATAAAACAAAACAACTCAACACTCCCTCTCAAGTTAGGCATAGAGATTATACATTCCCAACTTGTCCACATTCTTCTCAGAATTAGTCGTGGGGAGCCCCTTCTTAAGCCAATCATTTCTCTTATGAAATGGCGATTGATATCAACATGTTTAATCTAGTCATGCAAGATATGATTATCGGAGAAATTCATTCTACCCTTGTTGTCGCATAATAATATGGTTGGTAATTCAAGACGTATTCCAATGCCAGTTAGAATGATCTTGAGCCACACCGCCGCTTACAAATTGTTGGATCCACCAAGGTACGTCGTCGTCGTCCTTAGATCGAGATAGAACGAGAAAGAATGTGAGAGATAGATCGAGAGAGAGGGATTTGGGGAGGGGGCTCCCAACGGCGAGGTTAGGAACTGATGATCTTCTCCTCCTCGTGGAGGTCTATATATAGGCGTGAATGCCCTCACTTAGTCCGCCCCCTTCTCCCACGCCCGACGGTTTTGGCCCTCCTAAAGACTCGGCCTTGCCGCAACCGCCGATGGCGGTTTCTTGACCACACAGGTCATACGGCCGTTCTACATCTCCCACTTAACCAAAGTGGTCAAGATATATATACTCCCACTATTCGTGTAGTATATACATGGAGATTTATCATGTGAGGATCATTATCTATGAAACCTCTTCCTTGACTCATACATTCCTGAGTCCCATTAAACCAACATGTTTAATGTATGTTCCTGCTGTTATTCCCTTGGTAAGGGAATCAGCCAACATGTCACTGGTAGGTATGTAGGTTACCGTGATTTCTTGCTTCGCCACTATATCTTGTATATAGTGATATTGAATCTCAATGTGTTTTCCTTTAGAACTATTAGCCCCACTATTAATCAAGCTTATCGCAGCTTGATTGTCACAATACATTTCAATTGGCCCTTTGACCAATTTGAGGCTTAGGTTCTCTAGAAAACGTTTGATCCATACCGCATGAGTGGTGGTCATGCTACATGCAATGTACTTAGCCTCCTGTGTATGTCGAGATACACATCCTTGTTTCTTGCTACCCCAAGAAACGGCTGCACCACCAAACATGAACAGGTAACCCGATGTGGATTTTCTATCATCCACATCCCCTCCGAAATCGGCATCGGAGTATCCTACCACCTCAAGCGATTCTGCTTGATACACAAGTTTCAGATGTACTGTCCCTTTCAGATATCGAAGAACCCTCTTTACAGCTTCCCAATGTGCTGGACTGGGATTGCTTTGATATCTATTGACTAAGCTTACTGGATAAGCTAAATCAGGTCGAGTACACATCATTGCATACATTAGACTTCCCACCGCTTGTGCATATGGTACATCTAAAGGTTTCTGCCCCTTTCCGGGACACTGACTCTTACTGAGTCTTTTTCCCATCACAAGTGGTGTTGGAGCTGGAGTGTTGTTCTGCATTCCAAATCTCCTTAACACAATATGCAAATATCTTTCTTGACTAAGACTCAATGTCCTTGAGTCCCTGTCTCTGATTATCTGAATTCCAAGAACATAGGATGCTTCGCCCATGTCCTTCATCTTAAATTCATTGCTCAATTTCTGTTTGATTTCATTGAGCATTTGTATGTCATTACCTGCGAGCAGAATGTCATCTACATACAATGACATGATTGCAAACCTGCTCCCACTCTTCATGACATGCACACAGTTATCCAATTTATTTGAAACAAAACCAAACTGAATAACTTTCTCATGAAATTTGAGATACCATTGCTGTGAAGACTGCTTTAAGCCATATAATGATTTTCTTAATTTGTAAACCTTGTTCTCCTGACCTTCAACCTGAGATCCCTCAGGTTGTCGCATATAAATCTCCTCCTTTAATTCTCCATTAAGGAATGTTGTCTTCACATCCATTTGGAATAATTCCAAATCCATATATGCGACTATGGCTAAGATCATCCGAATGGATGCAAACTAGTCACTGGAGAGTAGGTTTCCTGGAAATCTATTCCAGCTTTATGAGTATAACCCTTGGCAACTAATCTGGCTTTGTATTTGTCAACAGTATCGTCAACTCGGTACTTTTTCTTGAATACCCACTTACATCCTATGGATTGCCTACCTTCTGGCAAATCACACAATTCCCAAACACCGTTTTACTCGATTGAGTCCAACTCATCTCTCATGACGGTCGACCATGATTCTGACTCCGATGAAGCCATAGCTTCATTAAAGGATATGAGATCTGTACAATCCGCGACATCCTCATCCACGGTGTAGCACGACGCCTCGCATCCATAAAAATGATAATCTTCCATCCATGCGGGCCGTGTTCTGGGTCTCTTGTTGCCGATTATACTCGTGGGTTGTGTGGGTCCACCCGTTTCCTCTAAAGGATCATCATGTTCCATAGGTTCATTCTCTATATTTGGATGATCAATATCATCCTCAAGTTCTTGTCTAATGCTCAAGTCGTCTTCATTGTCATGTAAGACAATCAGAGGATCTGATTCCTCTACTTCATGCTCCTTTTCTTGATGAATTTCAAGAAAAATTGCATCACGACTTTCGATCAGACCTTTGATTTCATGGAAGAATCTATACCCTTTAGAATGTTCGCTATATCCAATAAATTTGCAATTTAATGTCCTGAAGTCTAGCTTGTCTCTAAGCTGACTTGGTACTAGAACATGTGCTACACATCCCTATTTCCGGAGATGGCCGAACTCGGGCTTTCTGCCATTCCATATTTCATATGGCGTTGATTCTACGGACTTGGTGGGAATCTTGTTCTGTATATAGTTCACAGTCAATACTGCTTCTCCCCATAATTTCTTGGAGAGTCCTGAGTGTGAAAGCATACACCTTACTGCATTCATCAAAGTTCGATTCTTTCTTTCTGCTACACCATTCTGCTGTGGTGTATATGGCATTGTAGTCTGCCTACGAATGCCTGCTTGAATGCAATAATCCTCAAAATCCTTTGAGGTATATTCCCCACCTCTATCTGTCCTAAGAGTCTTGATTGGTTTTCCCAATCTTGTCTCCACTTCTGTCTTATATCTCTTAAATGTTTCAAGTGCTTCCGACTTTCAACCTAAGAGATAGACATAGGAGAACTTCGAATAGTCATCAATGAATGTTGTAAAATATTCCTTATTTCTATGTGTCTGACGCTCAGTGGTCCACATATGTCAGAATGGATCAAACCTAGTATCTCTGTTGACCGAATTCCGGTTGATAAGGGTCTTCTCATCATTTTACCGGTCAGACAGTGTTCCAGGGCAATGTCCTTGCACACCCATGATCTTAGGCAACAAATTTTCCTTAATCATTTGATCCATCTTAGAATTTCCTGAATGAACCAGTCGCATGTGCCACAAGTCATAATCAGACAAATAACACAAAGAATAATCAGAAGCGACATTCATTAATTCACTAGAATTTATTACAGGAAGACAGAACAGGTCATGCTTGGGCACAAACTTTCCCATCGCATAGATCTTCTTATTCTTGCCTATTGACACACACTTATTATAAAACCTAACTTCAAAGTCTTTCTTGAGCAGCACTGGGACAAATATCAGGTTCCAACGTATCCCTGGGGCATATAGTACATCATTCAGTACCATAATGCTATCTCCCAGGTCAAGTCTGTATATCCCAACACCTTCCACGTCCAGGTAGGTGTTGTTTCCCATGAAGATCCTCTGTTCGCCTTTGCTCAGCTCCTTGAAGTCCACCAGGCCTTCCTTCATCTTGGCGATGTGTCTGGTTGCTCCAGAGTCGATTCACCATCCATCACTGTCCGTGATGACAGAGTTGCATTCCACGACAGCCGTGAATTCCATCTTCTTCTTTCCTTTATTTTCAGGCATTTTAGGATTTCCCGGCTTCTTATTGGGGCAATTGACCTTGAAATGGCCATATTTGCCACAACCGTAGCAAGAGCCGTGTGGGTATTTCCCACTCTTTCCCTTGAAATTCGCCTTGGAGGGGCCCAGCCTTTTCTTCGCGTGCACGACATTCGCTTCTTCTTCTTCCTCGACCTCAAAGATCTCAGCTTTCGATCATTATTTAGAGAGGTCTTGTTCGATTGCCAGCTGTGCAGGTAGGTCCATCACAGAATTAATGTTGCCGTTCATCCTCAGAGATGTGGCAACCATGTCGAATGACGGAGGGAAACTTCCTAGTATGGTTGCGATCTGCATCCTCTCCGGAATTGCACAATCAGCAGCCGCAAGATCTTTGGCCATCACGATCATCTTGTTCACGTGCTCGAGGACGCTTTCAGATTCCTTCATTCTACACAAGTTGTACTTGTGTAGAAGAAGTTGGACGCTCACTTCGGATTTGGAGTGATATTTCTCCTTAACTGCGATCCAGAGCTCGTAAGTTGATTCACAGGTCTCGAAGACCCGAATCAGGTTCAGATCCATGTGGGTCAGCATAAAGCTTCTAGCCCTATTATCCGTTTTCTCCCACTATTCGCGGGACCTAATTTCTTCCACAGTCGGATTTTCAGATAAAGTTGGACCGGGTTTGTCTATGATGGTGTGTATGCTATCGTGTAGCAGGCCATAGTAGATCTTCCTACTCCACAATTCATAATTAGTACCATTAAGGTACTCGATTTTCCCTACCTCGGTAGCAATGGTTTTGCTTGTCATTTTGATTCTAATGAATAAATGTAGATATGTATGAGATTGTGTGAGATTAAGTAAAGATTTTTTAAAAAAAGATAACAAAACAATTATTTAAAAAAAAAGAAGGTGAAGCCTATTGTACTGAAGTTAAGTAATAAGGTTCTAGAAAAAAGGTATATAAAGAAAAATTCTACTTTAGTTCATCCAACAAAGTGCCTAAAAGTTATTGGAGATATAAGATTAACTAATGACGCAAAAAATACAATTAGTGGTGCAAGTGTCTTTTTAATAACTAAATTAACAGTTGATTACAGTTAAAAAAAATAACTACAAGGAATTACAAGCAATAAATCGTAGATCAATGTTGGTATGAGATTAAGCAACTTTAATAAAGGTACTTGGTAATTTAAAAAAAAAGGAGTAAGCAAAGTTTTTTTTAACTTAATAAAGTATAAAAACAAAACTAATAAATCCAATCAACAAGTCAAACCCCCTGTTTTTTTTAATTTAACAAATATTGATACAACCAACATAGGGAGATGTTTATCTTAAACAAAGAATAAAAAAAACTTACGCGACACTAAAAAAAACATAATCAGATTATTATTATTATTAAAAAAACTTATAAAAAATGTACTATAATGGTTAAAAATAACCAATTCCAATGTTAAAGCAAACTTGTATTTACTATACAACTTATGAAACTTAAAAAAAATGCACTGATTAAAAAAAAGAAAGGAGGGGTTTCCTGTTCACTAACTTTAAAAAAAACAACACACATTTTACAAATCATATATTTATTTCAATAAAAAATATATAAAAGTATACTAACGTGTATAATGCTAGAGATATAAATCCAAGAGATATAAATCCAATATGCAAACAAATGATAAAAAACTTACCTTTTTTCTTAAAAAAACGGCAGGCAAACCAAGAGAGTTCACGTTAAAAAAAATCTCGTGCAACGTGAAAGATATTAGAAGGGACGTTCACGTGAAAAAGAAGAAAAAAAACAGATGTTCACGTGATGCAACAGTGGTGTAGCAGAGGAAACAGAAAAAAAAGGCTCGTGAATCTCAATGGATTGTACAAAAATAATGATAAAAAATCAGATTTCGAAAAATAAATAAAGACGAACCTGCATTCACATGACTGGATGTGAATAAAACATGGCCTCAAATTTCAGCGAAATTAGGTGGAATTTCTGTCGAATATCGATATCCAGTCGAAATCGAAATTCGACCGAAATGACCGAAATATGGGGGTCCTAGTACAAAAAATGACCGAAATTTCGGTCGAAATTCCACCGAAATTCCATCGAAATTCTGTTTTGGTCGGTACCGAAATGGTGACCGAAACCGACATTTAAGGCCTTGCTTACAAATCGCGGAAGCGGAACATGCACAAATGATCAATCACACAAGTACGAGAACATACAGATTTACAAGGTTCAACCGTAACTGGGTTATATCTTTGGGCGGTGTCGATCGGTTTTTACTATGTCGAGAAAGAGGAAAATACATAGGATATTGAGAGCCTAACCCTAGGGGAGCTTATATACTATTCCCGTACAAACAAATCTCAAATAGATATGGATCCATATACCAGAATAGAAATATAACTATTGATTAAAATTTTGTCGTTGAAATAATGGTATGGTACGAGGGGATGCATATGACATTCTTCAACCTGGGTCAAATGGTTAAGATTCAAGGCATATCAACAACATCCATGCAACTACCACTGTAACAACTATGTTCTCAAATTCAATACTAGACATTGCACATAGTAATTGCCTTTTACTCCTCTAAATCATGAGGTGCCATCCATGTATATGCAATACCCAATTTTAAGTCTTCTAGTAGTAGTGCATCCATCCTAATTTGCATATTTACAACCCTCGATCTCGAGCATTGCACCCTTGCGAAAATGAAACTTTTTCAAGTTTAAGACGAGTTCAACAATCTTCGTAAGCACATCAACATGCGTATGCATAAACTGGCTTACCATATTTACTGCATAAGTAATGTTGGGTCTAGTCAGAGTGAAATCAATCTACTTTCGCACATATCTCTAGTAATGTTGGGCCTTCGAAGTCTTCATCAAGTTGTTATATATCCTTGATGTTATGATTTCCCTCGCTAGGTGCAAAGGTAGGTTTACATCCCTACTTCATAGTTCCCTTTAGCATATACATAGTATATTTTCTCTAACGAAGAACCATGCCTTCTTTCAACCTTGACATGTCACTGTTTAGAAAATATTTTAGATTACCCAGATCTTTCACATCAAACTCCGCTATAATCTTCCTTATGGACTGTGTTATCTCCTCTTCATCTCCTTTTCATCATTCCTTTTCATGATCATGCCGTAAGTGAAAATAAGGAGAGCCACTTTGTTTTTAGTCCTCTTGACAAATAGGGTACGATCTCAATTGCTTTGGTGGTCTCCCAAAATCATCATCACAATTCTAATCCTATTAAACTCGACCCTCTGATTTTTCTTTAGCCTGTATAAAACCTTCTAAGATTTACAATATTTCATATCTTCTCATAACCCAGTGGCTTATGTACATAAACTTCTTCTTCAAGATCTCGATTTAAGAATGTCTTCTTTTATGTCCATCTAAATTAGTTTCCACTAGGGAAGTATGATAAAAAGGTACAACACACATTGTATTCATTTTCCATATATTGACAAAAGTTTCCATCTTGTTTGTAATTTATGCACATAAACTTCTTCTTCAAGATCTCGATTTAAGAATGTCTTCTTTTGTGTCCATCTAAATTAGTTTCCACTAGGGAGGTATAACAAGAAAGTACAATACACATTGTATTCATTTTCCCTATATTGACAAAAGTCTCCATGTTGTCTATGCCGTACTTTTAACTAAAATATTTTACAATTCAGGCCTTGAATCTTCCAACCAATTCCTCTTGTTTGTAATTTAGAATGTAAATCCACTTTGAACCCACTAGATAGGCCTCATCTGAAATGCCCACAAATTTCCATGTGCATCTTTTGTTAATAGCCACCATCTCCTCATTACACAGCTCGACCTCACCTAGGATCATCATCAACAACATTCATGAGGACAACAGAAAGTGAAGAGAGAATACATTTATAATTATTGTAAAGCTTAAAATAAACAGTGCATCTGTGAATAGAGTGTTCGATACACTCTGCATATCCCGAGGAAGGTTTATCTCCTTTTGACCATGCCTTGATGTAGTGAATTCTTCTTCTCCATGATATACCGCTTTCCATGTTAGAACTAGAATAATGCCACATGAAAGGGAACTTGGATTAAACAAGGAATGGGTTTTTGAACTTGAGTCTCTTGGTTATTTTTCATTATGTAATTTTTCCAATAATAATAAAATTCACGAAGCTTTCATTCCCTTATGACAACTTTAATCTGAGTAGGCTCATTAAAAGAACATATCGAGCTAACAGAAGTATCCGTAAGAAGCTCTTCCCAAGAAGCTCCTTCACAATTTCTCTTCCTCTCCCCATAAAGTAGGATTTACACTTAATGAAAGTAGCATCTTTAGTCACATGAATCATTCTATTACGATGATTCAAACATTTTTATCCCTTTTAGGTAGGAAAATATCCCAAGAAAAATCCCTTTAATCATCCAAGCATTTAGCTTCTTCCTCTATGTTACTCATGACTAGTTCCTTCAACATTGAGAAAATATGTAATTTCTTAGAGGTATATTTTCGAGTATTACCAATTTTGAAATGTTTGACTATTTTTCTATATTTTATCTCAATAAAACGAAGAAAACTTTTAACTATGTTTCTTATAATAATAGTACATTTATAGTATTATGACACCCTTTCATGCCTTTTTATGTGTAAGCCCAATAGGGCATCTATGTAGCCCGACATGCAACCTCCTTTCACCTCTAGGGTTTCATCTCTATATAAAGAGAACCCTAATGCAATGAATAAATCATTCTATTATATTTCCCCTTCCACATGGTATAAGAGCATAGGTCTTGGATTAGATTCTAAAACATCTTGATACCCTGCCCCACCGCCAAGTCTCTCTCTCCCTCTCTCTTACATGCACGCGCATCCTCTGCACAAGCATCAACAACAGTGATAGGGTGGGCTCACACAACACCTCGGGGCCATTCACAATAACAATGACATCTCTCATGCACCACCTAATTACAACACGAGAAGCCGGGCTCATGAGTGTATGCTCCAACACACTCATGTGAGACCCATTCACTATCACAAAGGGTGCTCTTGGACTGCTGGAATAGCTCGATCCGCAGTTGATCATATAAATCTAGCCTATAGGTCCCTAGATCACTTAAGGGTAATGGAAGTGTTGTGTATCGAGGTCTACAACACAACCTCCCTTATATGCTTGAGTATACAAGTTTGGTTCATCTCCCCCACCACCCCCAACTTTGTCCTCCCATGCTTCATTTGTCATAGCATAAAATAAGGTTAATGCTACTCCATCTTAAAGGGATATCAAGGGTATCTGTCCTATTATAAAGATAGACAAGATAAACAACGAGATGAAAGCGGAGCCACAACAAGACATACATCCTAATGAAGCCAGTATCGACCAACAAAACTAGTGCTAATGCAACGTGGAAGCAAGAGATCGCATGGGCCCAAGTGTGGCAATCGGTGCCAATGCAACATGGAAGCATGGCATCGCATGGGCCCAAGTGGGGATATCAAGAACTCTGAGAGATTGTTATAAGATCCTGCATCAACCCGTTGTGAAGGCGATGTGGTATATTCTTGCGACAACATATTCCCAGACAAAGAATGTGACAGAGATTCTTCACCTTTAACATGACATTACATGACCCAGCATGATGGTCGTCCCATCTGCTCGGTCTACTCCAGTATGAGGGGCACGCTCGAGAAAATCGACGATTAACATGCCCCAGAGTGCCAATATTGAGTATTAACTGACATACATGAAAACCTTAATGGTGAGTGTCTTCACTGCTGGCCTTGATTTAATCTATGACGCAACATGTTTCCAGATGTTATCTAACACCTCCATCCCTGCTATAAAGGAGGTATACATCCATCTGAGTAGAATCTTCGTGCCATTTGCACTTGCATCTCAGACCTCCTCTTCCATAAGGACACATGCTACCATAAACATGGTTGTCTTTCCTCATCCCGTGTTTTTGAGCACCCAAAGTTAGCTACATGGGAATATGTATTAGTCAAATCCTCCCACACCTCCTTGGATGTCTCCTTATATGGGAGATTGTCAAAAATATCAAAGATATTCATCAGCTAGTTCATGATTTAATATTTGTCCTATAGCCAGGTATCATAGTTCATGTCCTCTACCTTCAAAGGATCTTTTATAAAAACATACATCTTCCTCTAAAAGCACCTTAAAATCCTGAGACCAAATACATAATTCTCTGCACCGTTATATTTGATATGTCCCATGTATACCGAGGGTTTTGTCTCAATGATGCCATTGTAGTCAAATGATGGATCCACAAATCAAACAAAAATGGATAGATAACTTAATTAGGCATGGAGTCATATATACTATAATCTAATCAAAAGTTACAATACCAAAACAAAATCAAGTTTCGGTGCAGAACTTGCAGTAGAGAACCGTAGCGATGCTCTTGTGATCAAGTAGCATCGTAGGCTCCTGCAATCAACTCCATGCGCAAAGACTCCAACAATAGGCTCTGATGATGCTCTAATGATTAAACGATCAATTCCAATCATTGTAACGTCCAAACGATTAACTCCAACAATAAACCTGATAACTCCAATGATCAACTCAAGAATTCTAGGACTCCATAAGTGGAGGGATCCACGATAGAGAGCTAATTAACTCTAGCAATTAAGCAATGCTTCATGCTCTACATAATTGCATGCGATCAACTCCAGGAGCATATTCTTCACACAATGTAGAATCACAACACTCCATGCTCGAGAACTTCGTTGTAAATGGGATTCCAACTTCACACGGTAGAGAACTCCGAGCATAGAGAACTTCACACATTGCATATCGATTTCCATGCACAGATAGCTGCCTCTCAAAATGTAAGGAGACAATGCGAGGGGTAGGTCTAATGCAAGATGGGATAAGGGCTCTGGTCTAGAATCGTCACTCTGTAACCATGTAGAAAAACAAAGGATGAAATGAAATAGTTTTATTCAATGGGGTACGGTTTCTTATATGTAAGCGAAACCATAAACCCTTATTCACACAAAAGAGGGAAATGCAATGGATTCCTTAATAGGACTACTAGAAATAGAAAGAGCAAAAATAGACCAAATAAGAAGGCTAAATATAGAAAACAGAAAAATCTTCCCAATAAAGTGGCCACCTGAACATGCTTTGTTCTATTACATACTACATGATAATTTGATAGATTTATTTCAGCCTTGTTAACACTAATAGTATCATAGGTAGTTCAAGATTTATCATAGCATCTAGTAGAATGCTCTTAAACCTCGACATCACTACAACTCTCATTAAAACAACCTTTTGCTCCTTTAAATTATAAGGTTGTCCAAATATATACACTATCCAACGGTTTTCTTATTTATGCACATATCCAATCAATATTAATGTATCCATCAATCTCAAACTTAGTATCCTTCGTGAAGATGATTCATTTTCAGAGTTCTTTATATTGCACAAATCTGTTCAACTGCCCTTGTTTATACATCACTAGGCATAAACATGAAATAGCTTACTCTACTAGCAACATTGGTGATGTCAAGTATGGTCGAAGTGAGATGGATACTTTTCCATAAGTCTTTAATAGTAGCCCATGGAATCTTTGTCAAGTTATTTTTTATCCTTGATGCCCAACTTATGGCTTCCATCAATAGGAGTATAGGAAGGTTTACATCCCAACCTCCTTATCTTCATATTAAATGTATATTTCCTCTAACCAAAAACAAATTCTTTACTTAACCTTACAACTCAAAGCCAGGAAGTATTTTAGACTTCCAAGATCTTTCAAGCCAAACTATGTGGCAAGTTTCCCTTTAACCAAGCAATCTCCTCTTCGTAGTCCCTGATAATAATCATGTAGTCAACATAAACAAGAAGAAAGGCCACTATCTCCACTCATTTTAATAGAAAGGGTATGATCTCTATTGCTTTGGTGATATCACAGCCTATCAATACTACTCTAAGCCTTTCAAACTGTGTATCAGGTAGAGCCTGCTTAAATGGTCTAGTGGTAGTGCAGTGTGCCTACCACACAAAAGACCAGGGTTCAAATCTTGGGGTGGGCACGTGCGTGTTTCCTCCTCTTGTTTAACAAAAAACTGTCCCAAGTGATTGCTTCAACTCGTATAATATCTTCTTCAATTTGCAATATTTCCCTATTTTGATGCTAAGTAGCATATATACATAAACTTCAAATTGGATATCTCTATCTAAGAAGGCATTCTTTACATCTATTTAAAGAAGCCTTTATATCGTGCAGTACATCTATAGAGAGTACGTCATGCATGATACTTATTTTACTACAGGAGAAATACTCTCTAAGTGGTCGCTACTATGTTTTCAAGCGAAACCTTTCGCAATAAGTTTGACCTTATATTCTTCAACATGTCCATATGTCTTGCATTTAATAGTGTAAACTCACTTATAACCGATCCAATGGGCTTCACTTGGGACATCAAAAATGTTGTAGGTACACACTTTTGTCAAGGGCCTCCATCTCCCCACCCATTTCTTAAAAACAACTAAGAGTTGTTATTGCCTCAACAACATTCCTGGGAATCACAGAAGAAGCGAACAAAGAAATAAAGAAGTTATAATCATTGCAAAGTTTAGAATAACACACATACTTGTTAATGAGATATTTGGTGCATTATGTATATTTGAAGGGTGGTTTTATGTCCTTGTGGAAATGTCTCCAAGCAACACAATCTTCTTCTTTAATGATGATTTACTCGCATCATCATTCTCAACAATGTGGTTGACATCACTTCTTAGGTCAAAATTTAAACTATGAAAGGTGGAAGAGGGACTTGGATCATTGATGGATTGAATATGATTGGCATTGGCTTCTTTTTTCACTAATTCTCTTGTTGATTTTTCCTATTGCAAGTTTTCTAATGCGAATAGAGATTATAAGGTCTCCATTCCTTTATCCTAGTCTGAAAATGAGCATGATAAGTAATAGAATCATCACACATTCATAAGTACGATTTCACTGGAATTTCCTTTATTATTACTATTACTCTCCCCTCGAAGGGAATGCTTAGGATAGTAAGACACGCTCAATGACGGTGGCATCTTTAGTCACATTCATCTTACAATTTGTGAGATTCAGACATTTATATCTTTTTTCAGTGGAGAGTAGTCCCTGTAACCCCTTCAACGTCTCGTGTGTCAAGCTTCTTTGTATGATGTATGGAGTTGTGAATGAAGTATACACATCCAAATGCCTCCAAAGGAAGAATAAACATGATATTGTCAAGTTGAAATTGGATTGTTCCCTTTTAACACTCTTGAGGGTATTATATCGATAAGAGAGGCATTAGTAAGAGCCCACTCGCCCCAAAACTTTTTGGGAAGATTTCTTCGAAACAAAATAGCTCTATCAACTTTAAAGTGCTATTTTATATCTCTACTATCGTATTTTTGTTGGCATTGTAGCTACTGGAGGTCTCATGAGCAGCCCATTTGACACTAAAGTAGTCTTACAATTTCTTAGTAGTGTCTTCACAAGAATTATCTACGTGAACCACTTGATTACTTTCGTATATTGTGCTTTAATAAAACATAATTTTTTTGCAGTATTATAAACATCCCTACGATTTTGAAGCAGATTAAAAAATTATCTTTATAAAAATCGCCAATAAATGTAATGAAGTGCTTATAACAATTAGGATATGAAACACTAGACGGGCTCCAAATATCATAATAAAACAATTCAAATAATTTACTTGTCATATGGTCAGAATTGGAAAATAGCATAAGTACTCTTAGACTATAAGTAGACATGATAGACTAAGTTCTTGAAAACTAAACCTTCAAACAATAAAATAAATATTACTTTAAGAGGTCGGAATGGAAGACGTTCCGGACACTTGTGACACTACTTGACTAGATGACTATTGACTTTCATGCACCTCCTATCCCTAAGTGTATTCATTAATTCAACTAAATTTTCACCAGTAGGTGATACATGTCATTATCCAAACTAATTTCAAAATCACCCATGTAGCCAAGTCATGCAACATAAAATATAACAACAAAGCCTTTTTCCACATTAAGTAGGATCGGCTACATGGATTCTTTGCCTCCATTCAGATCTACCTCGGTCATTCTCGTGCTTAGATCCAAAAAACTAAGGTCCCTTCGTATAGTCTCATAGCAACACTTCATGCAACATAAAATGATCAACAAAAAAAGATTACTTCACAATTGAACTCCTTGGCTATCTTGGTATCAAAGAGAAGGTTAATAAGGATATCAAGAACGTGGAGAGAATAATGGATCGGAAATTTGTCAAGGAGGGATACATTTCTTTTCCATACCACTTCAATGTAAGACCCATAAGCAAGGGAAACCTAGTCCCTGCCTGGGACAAGTTTAAAGCTTTTTAATAGATTTAGGTCAACTATCTAATCTTTGTCCTCCTCCTCCTCATCTTTCTTCCAAGCTATATTTGCTACAGAAATGTTGGTGGCTTGTGCCTCGTTGGAATCTTCCATATGCTTGTCTTTGCTGACATACGCTGGACTATGTCAAATTTGATAGTAAACATTAGCAATGCTTGAAACAATATTGGAGTTGAGAATCACACTCCTAACATTCTAAAAACTCAGAACAAAGGCTATTGAGGAAGATAAAAGTCTAATTCTTCCCTTTTCTTATCCAAGAATATATTCTAATAATAATAATCATCCAGTTCTTTTCATTTAAATATGACGGCACCATGATAGGTTGCAATAGAAATCTCCCCCTAATGGAGATAATTAGTCTCTCGAGTTAGTTATATAACTTTGCGTGTATTTCTTTCTCTAGACATATATTTTCTCAAAGCTCAACCACAGGTCACTGGCTCTTCTTCGAAAGAATGAAGGTTGGATATAAATTGAGAAGACATTACAAAAACAACAAAGCCTTTTCCCACATTAAGTATGGTCGGCTACATGGATTCTTTGCCTCCATTCAGATCTATCTTGGGTCATTCTCGGGTTTAGATCCAAAAAACTAAGGTTCCTTCGTATGGTCTCATTACAACATTTCTTAGGCCTTCCTCGCTCTCTTTTAGTCGGCTCGACATTCCAAAACTCACATCTCCACACTGGTGCATCAGCTGACCTCCTTTGTAAATAGCCAAACCACCTTAAGCAATTTTCCCCCATCTTATCCTCGATCGGAGCTACACCAACTTTCCTTATGATGGCATCGTTCCGAATCCGATCTTTATGTGTGTGTCTACACATCCACCTTAGCATTTTCATTTCTACTACTGCCATTCTCTGCACATGTCTATGGTTCACAGGACAATATTTAGGTCCATAGAGCATAGCAGGTCTCACAGCTGCTTTGTAAAACTTTCCTTTGATTTTCAAAGGAATTTTCTTATCGCAGAGAACATCAGAGGCTCCTCTCCACTTTAGCCAACCTGTATTTATTCTATCTATAACATCTCCATCAATTTCCCCATCATGTTGCAAAATAAATCCCAAGTATCTAAAAGAATCTCTCTTCTGAATGTTATCATCACCAATCTTAACCTCGATTCCTTCACCATTGCTTCCATTAAAAGTATACTCTATATATTCAATCTTAGCCCTACTTATGCGAAATCATTTAGTCTCCAATGCGTGTCTCCAGACCTCAAGCTTCTCATTTACTCCATCTCTAGTCTCGTCAATCAACACAATATCGTCATCGAATAACATACACCAAGGTATCTCATCCTGAATGTGACTTGTCAACTCGTCTATAATCAAGCCCGGGTAAATTGAGGAGGGTTGAGCGTTAGGTAGCCGACAACTAGTGCAGGAGAGATAACTTCCTATCCGTTTGGATAAATTCCTAAATAATGTTCTTTTAAAAACACTATTTATGAATTTGTCTCAAAACCATTCAGATCTTTTAAACATGGATTTAAACAAACATCTTTAGATAGCATTAAGGAAAAAAATTTAACATAATGTCCTTGTTAGAGTACAATTTAGATGGGTAATTGAATCTCTCCAAGATCGAATTACATTGCTCTCATGTTCAGTCTCATATCACCTATTGTGGGACTCTGATATGTTAGTGGAGCAATATATAGATCCCCACACTCATTGTAATATTTGAAAAACTAAATAAAATACACAGCTCTTGTGGTCTTATCCTGTGGTTCCATCTCGATCCTTAAGGGGTAGGGTTCCATTAGGGAGTAGGATTCCATATAAAATCTAAGTGTTCTTGTTAAATTTGTTTTTGCTTTGATTCACTTTAGCAATTCATTTTTCCATAGTGCATGTGGAATCCTTTTCCTGTTTATTAACCCTTCAATCTTCCTTGCATGTCTGGATTGATCTTGTATCCATTATGTGGAGTACGCAGTCGAAACTTTCCTTGTTTCTTCGTAATAGGGTTCTATCTCATCAAGCTAGGGCTTGCTTCCCCCTATAACCAGATTCTTTCTTGGCCAATAATGACCATCTTAATAACAACAGACTAGATAAGATAGTTGTCTTTAATTAACTTACGGTCGTTTTCTGAATTGATTGTTTATCCCTCCCTAATCCGCTTCTGATGTCAACTTTCTTCTCAAATGCCAACAAACATGAGCGAAGAACACAATGATCATTCATGAGAACGGAGGTAGTAGATCATAATAGGAGGAAACATGTAATTGCATGAGAACGGAGGTAGTAGACCACAATAGGAGGAAACATGTACTTGCTCCTCCTACTGATGCCCATCTTAGTGTTGTTAACATGCTCATATGCTATTTAAAAAAGAATCCAAAGAAAGTGATGCTTTATGCAGAGCGGAAGGAGGTGAACAACAAAGCCTGTACATATTAACTAGTAGGATTTCCAGATGATAGTAACTTAATTTATGGTTACTCTTGTCCACCTTAGAAGAAACCTTACTATATTAAGAAGCAAGAAGCACACCTTGTGTAGAAGGACAAATCCATTATCATGTAATAAAGCTCAAGGTTTTAAAGATGCTTTGGTCGTAGATTATACTCAAAGATATGTGTATCCCAATCAGCCCGCGAATGGAGCTATACCACGACATGTTAAAGTGTATCAACACTTCATTTAGGAGAAAATCGGCATAAAGAAACATTTTCTTCCCTTTATCAAATAAGAAGATCAATTATCTGATGTATTCACAAAGGAAATTCCAACCATGCAACACAATATGAATATGTGCATGCTGAACATGCTTAACCACCACTCTAACCTTTTTTTTAAGTCCAAAAAGGGGGAGATATGCAACGGTGTACACCCCGATATATTAATAAAATAAAACGGGTACTTACAACCTTAGACAGTTACAAAAGTCAAGACACAAGAGTAAATTTGGAATGGATGCAGACATTTTCACGGTAGAATTTTTGCCCCAGAAAAAGAGCATTTCTAGCAAGCCAGATGGACCACAGAAAAGACAAGGGCGTAAGCAAGATCTTCCAAGGGCGTTGTCGAGTAATCAACAGGGAGTCCCAAAATGACTCAAGGTTCCGAATACAAACCCAACTCAAGTCAGAATCGGCCCAAAGAGGTGACGCGCAGGGGCAATTGAAGAAAAAGTGATCCACTAATTCAATCCCACTTCTACATAGACTGCATTCGTCCGAGGCCACCCTAAAGAATTTTATGCAACGGTCTCTCGCCATTAATCTCTTATGCCCGAGTAACCATAGGAAGAAGACAATCTTTTCGGGTAGCCCCAGTGTCCAGATAAAGCTGCAACCTCTCACCATGATGCCAGTTCTCGAGAATGAGGCCTACAGATCGCCCCATAGGCCTTCTTGACGGAAAAGGACTCCCACACCAAACCCAGTGGTCACACACATCAGAGGGCCCCTAGAAAGCATCAAAGAGTCAAGCAGGAGAAGGAACTCTTCCAGACGTTGATAAAAAATGCTGAAAAATAAGGGCATCCAGTTACCATCACTCCAACAATCAACAACCTTTATCTGACGATCCATAGGCAAAGCAAAAAGGCGAGGGAAGCGACCGCTAAGTGGGCCTTCTCCAGTCTAATCATCCAACCAGAAAGCAAAAGATTCACAATTTCCCAGGACAGGGCAAAAATGATCGTGGTATCGTGACACAACATTCACAATCCCTTTCCAGAAGGTAGATGGCTGCACACCTATTACAGAGATCTGCAATGATTGGTGAGTGATTGCATAGATGCACCTAACGAGATTACAACACAAATCTTCATCTCTCCCCCACAGCCTACTCACCCATTTCAAAAGCAGAGATTCGTTCATCATGTCCATACGCTTGACCCCAAGACCACCATCTGTCTTCGCAAGAGTGACGGTCTCCCAATCCACGAGGTGCATCCCTTTCCCGTCCAAACCAGGTTTGCACCATAGGAATCTGGGCATGAGCCTCTCGAGCCGTTGCTTGATCCTAGCGGGAATAAGGCGAGATGACATGAAGAAAACAGGGATAGCAGAAAGGGTCGCCTTCACAAGCACCAGACGACCACCTTTAAAGAGGATTGACGCCTTCCAACCTATTAATTTCCTCTCCATCTTCTCAATGACTGGCAACCAGTCTACCAGCTTTAGTCTGCCCGACGATAGAGGAAGTCCGAGATACCGGATGGGGAGGGAACCCATCTCCATGCCCAGCTCAACACTACAAAGCCGCACCTCCTCCTTCGAGAGCACAAAAGGGATCACCGGCGTGGATTTGCCATGATTTACAACTAGACCAGACATCTCCCCAAAAATTTCTAGCGTGACTACCATAGCATTAGCCTCCTCCTTCCCACCATCTATGAAGAAAATTGTGTCATCCGCGTACTGACGGAGAGGAACGTCAATACCATCAAGAGAAAACCTTTCGTCAGCCCCGAATCCTGGACCTGATCAACCATGCATGCCAGAACATCAGAAGTGATGACAAAAAGTAACAACACAAGAGGGCATCCCTGCCTAACGCCCCTTTGCAGCTGGAAAAAACCACCATCTGGGCGGGCCATTCACAAGGATCGCCAAAGAAGCTGTGGTGATGCAGCACTTCATCCATGACACCCAAATCTCCGGGAAACCCCTCCTATATAGAGATGACCACAAAAACCGCTAGTCCAGCATGTCATAAGCTTTCGTAAAGTCCACTTTCCACAACATAGCCTTCATCTTCCTTATCTTCCAATTCGCAACGAGATTCGACCATACTGTCAACAATATGTCTTCCCAGAAAAAAGGCCGACTGAAAAGGAGAGAAAATGTGTTCGAGTACTCTGCTCAGTCTCACAGCAAACTCTTTTGCCATAATTAGGTAGATAGCATTGGAAAGGGCATTCGGTCTGAATTCCTCGATTTTATCCGCCGCCTCCCGCTTGGGTAGAAGGAAAATAAGAGCATTGTTCAGTTTTTCGAACCCGATGTTGCAACGACAACATTCCTCTACAACCTGTGATACCTCAAAATCGATAAGATCCCAAAACTTCCTATAGAATAGACCGGGAAACCATCTGGTCCCGACGAACAATCAGCATTGAGGCTCCAAACAACATCCTTCAACCCCTCCATAGTTACCTGCTGGATAAGGCTATTGACATGAGCATCAGAAAGTCTCGAGGCACTAGGAGCAGCCCACCTCCATGGCCTAATCGAAGCCCTCCTCGAGAAATTAAACAAATGATCTGCAATCGCCCGACCCATCTCTCTGTCACCCTCGACCCGGATATCATAAATGACCATAGAACAAATAAAGTTGCAATGACGCCTGCCATTAGCCACTCTGTGGAAAAAGAAGTGTCGTGTCCCCTTCCTTGAGTCAAATATACCTGGACCTCTACTTCCACTCCACCACCCGCTTCTTGTCCTCATCCACGATTTTCCGCTGAGCCTCCGTTCTCTGAAGTAACTCAAAATCAAATAGAGTCCTATTATCCTCCAAGCTGGCAAGCCTAGCAACCTCAAGCTACGCCTCCAACCTTCTAGCACGCCAGGCCTCTCTAGACTGATTCTTGAAAGCACAAAGCCATACGTGTAGAGAGTTCAGCTTCTAGAAAAATCTTGTCGCGGTGGAGCCTACCACGCTCGTAGAGGACCAATTAGCAAAGATCAAATCCCGAAAAAAGTCCTCCATGAGGCAAGCCTTTTCAAACTTGAAAAAGCCCCTGGGCGGGGAAAAATCACCCAAGTCCTACAAAATCGACGTATGATCCGATCTCGTTCTCGGTCTGCTCGAAGCAAAAGACAAAGGGAACTCCAATAATTCCGTAGAAGCTCGAAAACGGTCGATACGAGAACAGGAACCAGAATTTCTCCACGTATATTTTGTGCCAGCAACGTCCATCACTTCCAGCCCTAACTCATCAATAAGCTTAAAAAATCCATAGACCCAGGATCCTGACCGCCACACATACTCGGCCGATCCGAAGATAACATAGAGACATGAAAGTCTCCACCAACTAATCAAGTACAAGCCAGAAACATGAGTCTGGCTGCCCTCAGATCAGCCCAAAATTCCTGACGAGAAGCGTGCTGACAATGCCCGTAAACACAAGAAAGAGCAAACTGCACACTCGAGCGAGTGCACTCCAGAAGTATAGAGAATACATGAATACCCTTATGCTCCGCACAAAAAGTGAATAAAGAGCCCTTCCAAGCCACAAGAAAACCACCAACGGAACCAGAGGCATCAATCGTACGGAAATCTGAAAGATGACTCTGCCTAAAAGATTTCCAAAGATCACCCGCGCAGGAAGCCAATTTCGTCTCCCGTAAGAAAACCACATCACAACACCACTCCGAAAATATCAATCCTAGAGTCCTCTTCTCTGGGTCTCCCAGACCCCTAATGTTCCTGGAGAGTATCTTCACTCAGAGCATGTGGAGGAAACCCCAAGGAAAATCACTCCTACCAAACCGGAAACCTATGACTTGCGCTCTAAGGGGGGATCATCACGGTGCACCTTACAGCGTTGCCTCCTTCTGTATCTCTTACTAGCCCTTTTATCTGCACAAGAAACCGCAAGAGGCTCCCCTATCAGGGCCCCAGCCCCAACACAGTCAACCGACAAGTCAAAGGAAGCAGAAGTACACACCGCAATGCCAGAAAAAGCGTCGTAGATCCAGGGGTATCCATCAAAAGCAGAGTGCGGGTCGCCACCGAGTAGGGATGAAAACGGTCGGATACGGATACAAATATATGTATAATCATATCCTTATGTATTTTAAAATACGAACACGAATGCGAATACGAATATTGACATATGTGAAAAATGTGTTACCATATCCTTAAAATGAATACGAATATAAAATGAATACGAATCGGATACGAATAGTAAAAAATATTTAATAGATTAATTAAAATATACATGTTTAGGACGGTCTACACATAAATAGATATAACATATGTAGTAATTTCATAACAATTATATCAACCATGGTGAATCCAATCATAAAATGTCGTTACACGTAGTTATAAATAAATTAATCACTATACTTATGTACGAAACGAATATACGAATATGAATATTAGCGAAAGTCAAAGTGATATCCATATCCGTATCCATTTTACAATGAATACGAATACAGATGTCAAAATATGTATAAAATGAATACGATAGTGGATCGGATACGAATATATTCGCATTCGTTTTCATCCCTACCGTCGAGGGTTGTTGTAATGCAGAAGCTCCCTCCCACTTCCGATCGGGCCATCCAGGGCCACTGGACTCACTCATGCAAGCACTAGAAGCAAACAAACCCACAGAAGGCTGGCACAAGTAATCGCAACATCGAACCGAGTAGTTAGAAAGGCACCCTTTCGGGTCAAAGGAGCTAACTGGCCACCGGGTCAGATGAGAAGCTCATCATGACTTTGGAAGCAGAAAGACCCAAAATGGTGAATCGGGTCCCTATCGGGTCCATTTCACCGCTTGAGCTAAATAAATCCGAGTCCGAAAAACGAAAGTTATCCGCTCCAAGGTGTCTGGATCCGGTGTCAAAACGAAAAACGGAAACCACCACCAGAACCTAAGGAGAGTGTCGAAACATTAAACTTAGTTAAACAAATTTTCAATGAGAATCAATTTCCTTGTCATTATAATATTGGTACACACTCATTTAGATAATAGAGAGAAAAACCTAGCTGTCTGGAAGAGGTCTCTAGGCCATCATTTCTGTGGGTTTCTGGCCTCATAGAAGAAGGCTTCCGGTGCATAATTGTCTTTTTGTTTTTTTTCCTATATAACATCTGTCCTAGTTTGATGGAAAGATAATGATTTGCAAATGAAGCAGATTTAAAATTTTCTTAACCAACCCTAGACAGTCAAAAGTAGATGGAAAATGCTGAAATCTAAATTTAGTAGAATAACAACTACTCGCCAGTTGGAAAGAGTTACATCATCTATCCTCTCCAACTAAGATCGATTCTGAACCCAATCTTCAGTGAACACACATCCTCTTAATGGAGGAAGCTAGGAGGTAGAATGAAAGAAACCAAGATAAATGGAAAAGCGGTTTTCAAATTTCCAATAAAAAGATGTTTAATAGCATCTTCATCTCATGCAGAGGTTAGAAGGAATGATGAATTCTAGACACATTTTCCCTAAAGACAACACAATTTGCATAACAAGCACAATTATACGGATGCATATATACATGCCTAAGCATGCATGCATTTATTTGTTCTCATTCACTTATATGTCATAGTCCCATAAGTTCACACATAGCTATACATTAAGTTCATTTCATTTAAATTATGATGATTCTTCCTCTTTATTTACCCCCAAGGTCATTATTTTATAGCAAGGCTGTTCATTGAGAGCAACCATAAATTTAATTTGCAATGAAGCAATGCAATCTTTCAAAGAATGATCAAGTGATTAGCAAAATGTAATAACTGTGAGAGCTGAACAACGGATAGGAAAGAGAAGCATGCCATTCATGTAGAATAATACACAACGTATCAGAGACATAAATATTAGATAAGTATAATTTCGTTCCTAATATGTTCTGAATTTCTCAATTTGGACACCATTTAAAATGGAAGACATAACTTTTGATACTTCCAGGACTGAGATCATCTGAAAGAATTTATCTCAAGCAACGAGGATCATGAAAAGTAAATTTCATTTAAGAAGATGCTGATAAGTGTTCCAAAAACAAGTGATGCAGTAAGGACAACAAGTGGCATCACACACGTGATATATATTTATACATCAAAACCTGTGATACAGCAACCTGAATGCTTACACAAAATGACTATAGAGATTATAGTTGCATAACCGTATAATGAAATCATGCATCTATATTAGAGAATACGAGTTACCTCCTGAGAGGGTCCATTCCAACCACCTAAACCCACAGAATTTACACTGGAGATTAGGTCCATTGGGCTGGGGCTACGGTATTGGAGCCTATCAAAATCCCCAAGGTTGACCATCCTGGACACCCTTATTATTTCTGTTAACATATACAAATCATAATATGAAATGACGCCATATTATCTGATACATAGTAAAAAATGACAAATCAATTTTCTTCTACAATAAAATCCAGCCAAATTAGGCTTCTAAACAAACAAAGCCCTTTAAATGGAAAGGAAATTAAGTACTGCCACATAAATATTCAACTTAATATTTCTCAGCAAATTTCGGATTACAAATAAAAAAGACATACAATAGGGCTGGTAGCACAAGGAAGAGAAACAGAAACGGATTCTTATTATAAGCTACTTAAGCCAGAGAAAGCTCATAAATTTTATTTTGTGCTGTCAATATATAATGTTGGTAGAAATGAGTGAATTGATATTCCATAGAATCCTAGGCTCTCTTGTATTAAAGACCCCATGGGTAAATTACATAGGAGTCCAGAAAATAAATAGAAAATAAGAAACGGTACATAATATCATAACATAAGTCTCTACACTCCCCCTCAAGATGGAGCATAGATGTCTATCGTGCTCAGCTTGGAAGAACATCTATGAAAGGGTCCTCTGAGCAGCGGCTTGGTAAATATGTCGGTAGTCTGATCCTCTGAGCTAACGTGAGACGTAGATATCAAGCCTCTCTAGATCATATCTCTAGTGTAGTGGCAGTCTACTTCGATATGCTTTGTTCTTTCATGAAATGCAGGATTGTTGGCAATAATGCTGCCTGATTGTCAAACTGAAGCTGCATGGGCAAAGGTACAACTATATGTAGATCTTCTAGCACAGCTCGAACCCACATCATCTCCGTGCTCGCTTGTGCTATGGCCCTATATTCAGACTCAGCGCTAGACCTTGCCACAACAGTTTGTTTCTTGCTTTTCCAAGAAACCAGAGAGCTCCCAATAAAGACGGCGTATCCTAAAGTGGACTTGCGATCCTTAGGACACCCTGCATAATCTGCGTCTGCACACGCTGAAATAGATAAATCTGTGCTCTTTCGAAATAGCAACCCTGAGTCGAGAGAAGACTTTCATACAGTTTCATGCTCGTCTTGGCTGCTCCATAAATTGGCTCACCCGTGTTACTGCAAAAGCAATATCGGGTTGAGTCATGGTGATATAAAGGAGCTTACCAACCATCTCTCTATATCTTCTCTTGTCCACTTCTTTAGTATCATTGTCATACAGTTTCATGCTCGGATTCATAGGAGTACTCGATGGTCTACATCCAATCATGCTTGTTTCAATCAGAAAATCTGTAATGTATTTCCTTTGGGTCATCACCAGACCATGTGCAATCCTGGCAAATTCCAACCCCAGAAAATATCTTAGGGTACCGAAATCCTTCGTGACAAACTGACGGTCCAAGAATGCTTTTGTCCTCTCTACTCCTTGAACGTCATCTCCTATAACCAGAATATCATCAACATAAACCATGATGACAGTCGTACCTGTAGAAGTCTTCTGAATGAACAACGAATGATCCGCATTTGATCTTTTGAATCCCTATCGTTCAATTAGGTGGGAAAGCTTCTGGAACCATGCCCTTGGTCTCTGTTTAAGGCCATAAATCACCTTGTGAAGTCTACACACCATATGATTTTCCCCCTCAGCATTAAACCCAGGTGGCTGCTGCATGTAGACTTCCTCCTGCAGATCTCCATACAAGAATGCATTCTTGACATCAAGTTGAGATATAGACCAGTCGCATACCACAGCAACCGATAGAAGAATGCGAAGAGTAGAGTGACGAGCCACTGGAGAAAATGTATCCAGATAGTCCACGTCATATGTTTGTGTGAAACCTCTCGCAACAAGTCGTGCCTTGTACCGGTCGAGACTACCATCCGCATGATATTTAACTGTGAATACCCACTTGCAGCTAACAATGGATGCGCCAGATGGAGCATTAACCAAGCTCCATGTACCACGAGATTGTAAAGCACGCATCTCTTCTTCCATAGCTACTCGCCAGCAGTCAATCTTCATAGCTTCTTGATAGGTCTGTGGGATATTCACGGAAGACAAAGTCGCAGCAAACCTCTGAAAGTCACCTGTAAGGCGGTGAAAGGACACCTGGGAAGCCAAAGGATAAGACGTGCAGGTCCGTTTCTGCTTCCGAATAGCAATGGGAACATCAGGATCGTCATCCGTTGTACTGGATGGTGCATCCTCCTCCTGCAACGAAGAATCCTGCACATATACAATATCTGGCCCATCATTAGTAATACCATCTAAACATACCTGAGGCGTGATGGATGCCTGACGTGTAGTCTGAGCGGGACCTGACCAACGTGTATAGAATTTAGGTAAAGGTGGGATAAGATGTTGTGGAGGTGGCGATGGCGGTGGTGGCATAGCAACAGGAGCTGGATTGGACTCAGGTGGACTTAGACTAGGAGGAGGAGGAACATAGACATCATCATCGGAAGTGGACGAGACCAACCTGTCAACTGCAGGGGAGAAGTACATAACAGACTCAAAATTGTTACATCAGCACTGACAAAATATTTCTTGTTTATGGGGTCATAACAACGATAACCCTTCTGAGTTCGTGAGTAACCTACAAAAACACACTTGACAGCTCTAGGAGAGAGTTTGTCAAGTCCAAGAGATAGGTAATGAACAAAGGCAACAACACCAAAGACACGAGGAGTAAGTGAGAATAATTCCTTATCAGGGAAAATAACGGAAAGAGGAATTTTCTCACCGAGAACAGAGGATGGCATGCGATTGACTAGGTAGCAGGCTGTAAGAACAACATCTCCCCAGAAAGAGATAGACGCACAACTCTGGATAAGTAAAGTTCGAGTGATCTCAAGAAGGTGATGATGTTTTCTCTCTGCTACACCATTCTGTTGAGATGTGTAAGCACAAGTGGTTTGGTGGATAATCCCCTTAGACGAAAGAAACTGAGAGAGAGAGAGAGAATGGGTGCAGAATTCCAATGCATTATCTGTACGAACATATTTGACAGTAGAAGAGATAACATTCTGCACTACATTAATTAGATTTTTAATAACATCCCATGCTTCAGATTTATTCTTTAAAAGAAAGACCCAAGATACACGAGAAAAGTCATCAACCAAACTAGATAAAACATGTGTCCCTGATGATCAGGTACACGACTCGGACCCCAAATATTAATATGAAACAACTCAAACAGGGAGCTACTGCTCTCACTCTGACGACTAGGAAAGCTGGACTGATGATGATTTCCCAACTGACAGGCTTCACAACGAAATGACGAACTAGGAGAGATCTAGGGCAAGAGATGTCACATTTCCTGGAGCGGGAGATGGCCAAAGCGAAGATGCCAGGTGTACAGAGAGACTGATCTGGTTGAATGTGAAGAGATGCTAGCATAAGAATTCCGGATCAGACGATAGAGACCATTCTGCTCAGAGCCACAACCAATCACCCTGCCCGTTAATATGTCCTAAAAAATAAGAGATGATGGGTCAAATATAGCACGACAGTGCAAATCCTTCGTAATCTGACTAATGGATAATAAATTCATGGAGAATTCAGGAGCATGTAGAACATTATGTAGATGCGTAGAAGGTGATAAAGTGATCTCCCCCTGTCCAACGATGGGGGAATGAGTCCCATCTACTATCAACACCGAGCGGCAAGGTGGGATGTCCCTGTATGATTCAAGTCTCTCTCTGTCACGGCAGAGGTGATGGGTGGCGCCAGAATCTATAATCCAATCGAAGAGATCATGACATGATGTAAAGGCAGTGGCACTACCTGAGGTACGGCAGCGGCAGGTGAACTAGCAGAAGCTGTAGCAGCAACATCTGAAGATCCACCTGGAGAATCAGTGGACGATTGAGGCATAATATCCCGTAGAAGTGCCACAAGCTCTTCAAACCAGTTATTTGTAGTGGGAGCCGACTGAGACGTGACATGCTCGGCTACATGCGCGGACGCTGGAAACCCATGCTTAGAGTAACATGTATCCTCTGAGTGGCTTGTGCGATGACAAAATGAACACGGCTGGCGAAAACGACCTCCTCGGCCACGAGGTCCACGTCCACGACTAGGAAACTGACCACCTCTCCCACGCGATGCCGCCATCGTCGATGGAGGTAGAGTAGATGCGCTGGAAGAAACAGAATTGCGACTGAGCCTCCGGTAAATGTCCTCCATAGGAGGAATAACGACATCGACAAGTATCTGAGACCGGGCTGCCTCATACTCAGGATCGAGCGCTGCAAGTAGTACGCCCACCATGGTAGCATTCCGAAAGGTCTTCTGCTGCTCTGGAGTCGTTGTGAGTGGTATGGTGCTATATAGTTTCTCGAACATCCCCCTCAGGGACGTATACAACGAATGAAGTGGCCGCCCATTCTGCTTTGTTAGAGTTATTAGATTTACATTTATGTTTGTAACCCTTCGGGTTTCGTAACCTCCCGTAGCCCTTCGGGTTCTGTAACCCTCTGTGACCCTTCGAGTTCCGTAACCCCCGTGACTCTTCGGGTTCCGTAACCCTTGTACTCTCTAGGGTTTTCTCTCTATAAAAGAGACCCTAGCTCTATGGAATAAACATCTCATTGGTCCCTCTTCTCCACATGGTATCAGAGCGACGGTCCTAGATCTAAGCCTAATACCCTAAATTCGCCGACACTACCAGCCCTCTCTCCGCCAACAAGGAGAGAGGGCTGGACCTCCTGCATCGCTTGTGGATCCGATGGTTTCCCGCAAGGCAGTTCGAGTCCCCAACAACACCAGTTACCACCTCCAGCGGCATCTAAAGCGTCGCCCAAGGCTCTAGCAGCTCCAGTGCACCTCCTGCATCGCCGACACCACCTGTACACCCACCCTCTCCAACAACCATTGTTTCACCATGACTTGTTTCTCCCAACTTTTTATTTCTCCCTCTTTATTCTATCAAGTATGGGAGAAATGAAGAACCAGAGATGATTCTTCAGGATGTCTGCTATCTTGTCACGACCGACAGACCAACACTCCAGACTACTACTTAGGTCATCCGTCTTCACCGAGCATCGACTTCTTCATCAGGATGCATATACTTATTCTTTTTACTCCTCCGCACTGGACTTCTTCTATAGCGATTTTTCTCCAAGCACGACAGAGATATGTTCCGGTGACCTGCAGACACGACAGAGATACGTTCCGGTGACCTGATATCGTAGCGACTCTACAGACATGGCAGATATACGTTCCGGTGACCTGAAAGCCGTGGACCCGTCCTCGAGCGAGGTCTTCTACCAGCAGCGGACATATGTTCTTATAATGCATCGTGTGAAGATGTGGTGTATACTTTTTCTTTTTGTTACAAGCTGTAGCGTCCTCAGCTCCAGCTTGAGGGGGAGTGTTAGAGTTATTAGATTTACATTTATGTTTGTAATCCTTCGGGTTTCGTAACCTCCCATGACCCTTCGGGTTCTGTAACCCTCTGTGATCCTTCGAGTTCCGTAACCCCCGTGACTCTTCGGGTTCCGTAACCCTTGTACTCTCTAGGGTTTTCTCTCTATATAAGAGACCCTAGCTCTATGGAATAAACATCTCATTGGTCCATCTTCTCCACATGCTTCATTGTGAAAATATCATGCCGGAGCTGTAACATCTTGGTCTCGTTCCGCACTTGTGAATATGTGGCGGCCAGAATATCCCACACTGCCTTAGCAGTGAGCTGATGGAGGACATCATTGGCAATCTCCATCGACAGTGTTCCTGATAGCCAAACCTTGGCGTAAGAATCATCAGCCTCCCAAGAGGTATAAATCCCAATCTTCTCTGCCGGCTCATCCTCGGTAAGTATATGCTTTTTACCGTTCGACTTCATGAGGCTCATGAACTGCATCGCCCAGAGAACCCTAGGCTCATGAACTTTTTGAGAGGGTAGGGTTAGGGTTTTGGCTCTGATACCATGTTGGTGGAAATGAGTGAATTGATATTCCATAGAACCATAGGCTCTCTTATATAGAGAGACCCCATGGGTAAAATACATAGGAGCCCAGAAAATAAACAGAAAATAAGAAACGGTACATAATATCATAACATAAGTCTCTACATATAACATAGGATGGGGATGACTTTGATGAGCTCTTCAACAATTATAGTCATGGAATTAAGGTTGCTTATTGATATACTGTGGTACGAACCAAGTGTCATTAAAAACAATGATTAGCAAATGTGAAAGGTGAAAGGAAAAGTTGTATTACTCGTAACCCTAGAGCTCTCTTATATAGGAGAAAAGCTCTAGGGAAAATTACATAGATAACCAAAGGAAATATGAAATTACAGGATAACATATAAACAGATAGAAATATCTCAACACTCCCCCTCAAGCTGGAGCATAAATATCTATCATGCTCAACTTGGAACAACAACGGTGAAATGGTCCTTTTGCAAGTGCTTTGGTGAACATGTCAGCAACCTGATCGCCTGAAGCAACATGAGAAGTGAATATAAACTCTTTCTGAATCAAATCATGGGTGTAGTGGCAGTCAACCTCAATGTGCTTTGTCCTTTCATGAAAGGCTGGATTATTTGCTAGTGCAGCTTGGTTATCACATTGCAAATGCATAGAAAGAGACACATCCATAGTTAGGTCAGTCAGGATAGACTTGACCCACATCATTCCTGTGCTCCATTGGGCCATTTCCCTATATTCTGATTCTACGCCTGATCTGTCCACAACTGTTTGCTTCTTGCTCCTCCATGAAACTAATGAGCTGTCCACAAACACAATGAAGCCTGAAGTTGACTTCCTGTCCTTGGGACACCCAGCATAGTCTGCATCCGCACAACCTGATATTGTCAGGGTCGTGTCTCTTCTGAATAGAAGTCCTGCACCTAGAGAATACTTAAGATGCCTCAAGATCATGTTGATTGCATCCATATGAGACTGCCTATGTTGCCCCATAAATTGACTAACTCTGCTGACTGCAAACGATATATCAGGCCTGGTAATAGTGGCATACAATAACTTCCCTACCAGCTCTCTGTATTGTCTCTTATCCACCACTGTAGAGTCATCATCATATAGCCGAGCATTGGGATCCATTGGAGTAGTAGTTGGTCTATAACCTATCGTACCCGTCTCAGATAGGAGGTTAATGTCGTACTTCCTTTGCGTCATTACTATTCCCTGATGGTTTCTTACAAATTCTAGTCCAAGAAAATACCTAAACTTACCAAGATCCTTGGTCACGAATTGTTGTCCAAGAAAATCCTTGGCTGCCTGAATTCCTTCGTTATCACTACCTGTGACAACAATATCATCCACATAAACCAAAATAGCAACAGTACCTCTCTGAATTCTCTTAACAAACAGAGAATGGTCTGTAGTAGATATGGCAAAACCTTGTAGTTCAATCAACTATGAGAGCTTCTGAAACCACGCCCTCGGACTCTGCTTAAGGCCATATATAGCCTTATGAAGTTTACACACCATACTAGACCCCCACTCAGCAGTAAACCCTGGTGGCTGCTGCATATAAACTTCTTCTTGGAGGTCGCCATATAAAAAGGCATTCTTGACATCTAATTGGAAAAGAAGCCAATCCTTCACCACAGCAACAACAATAATGATATCGAGTGTAGAGTGACGCGCGACAGGAGAAAAAATGTCCTGATAGTCCACCCCATAAGTTTGAGTGAATCCACGCGCAACCAAACGGGCTTTGTATCTTTCCACCGAACCGTTTGCACGGTGTTTAATGATAAACACCCATTTACTGCCAACAACAAAGCACCTGGGGGAGCGGAGACTACACTTCACGTGCCTCGAGATTGTAAGGCGGCCATTTCTTCTTCCATAGCAAGACGTCAAGGACTACTCTGTAATGCCTCCTGATAGAATCTCGGTATATGTACGCCAGATAGCCGCACCAAAGAGGCATGAGAAGAAAGAGGATGCATCGTACATGCACGCCTCTTCCGTCATAAAGCAATAGGGACATCCAGGTCCTCTGTATCCTCAAAAGGAGCATTATCAACATCTTGCACACTCAAATCACCAATGCCATCGGAGGAACTCAAATGCTCAGGACATACCTTAGTTGAGCTGGATGATGGTGGAGGCACATAAGCACGAGGCCGACGCTGGTAAACCTGTGGAAAGAAATTAAGTGTGGCAGGAGGTGGAAACGATGGTGGTAAAGGTGGTGGTGGTGGTGGAGGTGGTGGTAGTGGTGACGGAGTAAGAGAGACAGGAGGTAATAGCATATAAATATCTTCCCCACGTTCTGACAGAATGAGCTTGTCACCTATAGGAGAAAAATACATGATGGATTCAAAAAAGGTGACATCAACACTAACATAGTACATTCGTCGAGGAGGGTCAAAACAACGATATCCCTTTTGGATCTTGGAATACCAAAACAAAAACACACTTGACTGCTCTAGGAGAGAGCTTGTCAAGACTTGGAGGCATCTGATGAACAAATGCAACACATCCAAAACACAAGGTATGAGAGAGAAAAGATCCTTCTCAGGAAACACAATCGAGAACGGAATTTTCTCCCCCGAAATCGATGAAGACATACGATTCACCAATTAACATGCAGTAAGAACAGTGTCTCCCCAGTAGGAATGAGGAGCACAACTCTGAATTAGAAAAGTCCTGCTGATATCCAAGAGATGATGATGGCTCCTCTCAGCCACTCCATTCTGTTGGGACGTATAAGCACATGGCGTTTGATGCACAATACCATGAGATCTAAGAAATTGAGAAAGTTGTGTACTACAGAATTCAAGTGCGTTATCAGAACGTATATACTTGACATTTGTAGAAAAAAAATTCCTTATTTCATTAATAAAAACTGAATGATAGGACTAGCATCAGACTTGTTCTTAAGCAGAAAGACCCATGATAATCTAGAAAACTCATCAACAACAAGAAGATAAAAGCAATGTCCTTGAAGATCATGAACACGACCGGGACTCCAAATATCCAAATGAATCTACTCAAAGAGACAATGACTACTTTGACCATAACGACTTTGGAATGTAGACTTATGATGCTTCCCAAGCTGGCAGGCCTCACACTGGAAAGTAGAGCGAGGAGAAATCTGAGGAAGAACATGACATAGCTTTTGTAGAGGAAGATGACCAAAGTGAAGGTGCCACATATATGGAGAGACAGATCCAATGCGAAGAGAGGAGATAACAGCATATGGAGATTGCACCAGTCTGTATAGGCCTCCTTGCTCACGGCCAGTTCCAATCACCCTGCCCGTTAGAATATCCTTAAACACAAGAGCAGAGGGGTCAAATTATGGCACGATAATGCAAATCATAGAGAATTCAAGATCGTAATTCATAGAGATCGTAATTCACGGCCTCCTTGCACCAGTCTGCAAATTATCCTTGGTAATTCAGGATCGTAATTTGGCTAATAAATAATAAATTCATAGAGAATTCAGGATCGTAAAGAACATTCTGAAGCCGCATTTCAGAGGTTAACTGCACCTCCTCCTGACCAGTAATGGGGGAATGTGTCCCATCAGCTATCACCACAGATCTACCTAACTGAGTCGAGCCATAGGTACTGAATTGCCCTCTGTCACCACAAGATGATGTGATGCTCCTAAATCCATGATCCACTATGACAAGTCTGCCTTGTAACACCTAGTAAAAGCATATGTTGTACCTGATGTGGATGTAGTGGTTGAGGTTGCGACCTCCGAAGGTCCTGACTGTGTGCTGGTTGACCCGGGAGACGGCATTATCTCCCTAAGTCGTGCAACTAACTCATCAAACCTCTGGTTAGATGTGCCAGACGAACTGCTGCCCTGTTGGATCTGTTCTACCACACGTGCTGAAGCGGGAAAACCATGCTTAGAATAACATGTTTCCTTTGAATGACCTGACCTATGACAATAAGTGCATGGCGGACGAGGGGGTTTATTACCCCCTCTTCCACGGCCACCTCGACCACAGAACTGTGTAGTGCTTCCTCTGCCACGAGATGCTGCCATGGCTGAAGGAGTTGGAGACGCGGAAGAACTACCAGAAGATATAGAGAGTCTGCTTAGACGGTGATATGCTTCCTCCATCGGAGGAATAGTGGCATCAGTAAGAATCTGTGCTCTACCTGCATCATACTCAGGATCCAGTGCCACTAGAAAGACTCATGTCATCACGAATCCCTGTATGCCTTGAGTTGCTCTGGTGTAGCAGTCAAGGTAATGTAACCATGTAATTACTCAAACATACCCCTTAACGAATTGTAACAGGTATGGAGAGGACGACCATTCTGCTTCGAAGTGAAGATATCATGTTGAAGTTGTTGAATCTTTGACTCATTCTTTGCCGGAGAATATATAGCAGCAAGAATGTCCCATATTGCCTTTGTTATGGGCTGACTCAAAATAACATCGGCTATCTCCATGGATATTGTTCCAGAAAGTCATACTCATGCATACGCATCATCTGCCTCCCATGAGGCATTAACTCCAGTCTTGTCGACGAGCTCCTCTTGTGTGAGGATATGTTGCTTGTCATTACACTGCATTAGACTCATGAACTGCATGGTCCACAATCCATAATTGGTTCCATCCATCTTCACAATGGGTGTTGGACCTTTGAAGGCACCCAGGGATGGAATATATGCTTCGTTGTCCGACATGATGACAACAATCTCTCAAAACTAGGGTTGCAAACTTGGATAGAGAATCTCTATAAAGATGTATAGGAAGATGGTTGTAGGTGTAGACTCATACCACAACCGCTTCCAATCTTTGAAGACTCCCTTGAAAGGCTAGGATTTTTAGAGGGTCATGTCACACCTTAGGAGATCTGAACAGAGCCTTCCGAGAATGTAAGTGCTCTAGGGTACGCTAGTGCACGCAGGGGCATATGCAGGATTGCAGACGCGTTGGAGTGCGCAGTTACGCGGAGTGCACTGGAGTGCAGCAGTGCACTAGGGCACGCTAGGACGCACTGGAGGGCGTGCGCGATCGTAGTTGCACTGGAGAGCTAATGCACGAAGGTGCGCAAGTGCGCAGGCACGCACAGACGCACGGAGGCGCACAGGCGCGCATGCTGGAGCTCCCAGGCGCGCAGGTCGCGTGTGCGCAGTGTTGTTCAGGTGTGTAGTAGCACATCCACGTGGTGGTGCAGGCGGACAGGCGGCGGTGGTGACGCGCGAGGGTTTTGGTGGGGGACACGGATTTAGGGTACGTGCTTCGGTCTAGGATTGTCGCTCTGATACCATGTGGAAAGGCGAAAGGAAAAGTTGTATTACTCATAACCCTATAGATCTCTTATATAGGAGAAAAGCTCTAGGGAAAATTACACAGATAACCAAAAGAAATATGAAATTACAGGATAACATATAAAGAGATAGAAATATCTCAACAACAAATATTTCTTATCAGATTCATATCAACTAGCTGATTTTTTTATTTTTTATTGATCCTTACAATTGAAAAAAATTGAGCATTGCTTAATTCCTATGAGAGCCCTTGGTCTCCTTATATAGATGGAGCATTGGGTTAGTGTTGCAAGGAGAGATTGCTCTCCACTCAAAACAGATGGCTCTCCATTCAAAAGATGAAAGCACCCTTATAGTTAGGGTTTAAAATATAACACTCAACACTCCCCTTCAAGCTGAAGCATATGTTGTCAAATCATGCTCAGCTTGTTAAAGCATTTTTCAAACTGTGTGCGAGCTAGTGGCTTGGTAAACATGTCAACAATATGATCTATAGAGGATATGATAAGAGACAGAAGTAGCCCTTCTTTCTGTATCAGGTCTCTGATGTCATGGCAGTCAACTTCTACATTTTTTTTGAAGCCAAAAACAGGGGGATACACTCGATGGTGTTCACCCCACTTACTATTTAATTAAAAAAGCATTGAAAGACAAAAAGGGAACAGAAACAAAGACAAGCAACTACATGTCCCACTCATCAACCAACCTCACAGACTGTATCCCCAGATTTTCCTTGTAGAACCTCTGCCCAGAAAAGAGGACCGCTTACTGCCCAGCCACAGGGCCCATAAAATAGCAATAGGACTGAGAAGCTCACGCCTTACCCTGCTCCTGTTGGCAATCAACGAGTTGCAAAAGGTGGCCAAATCCGTCGTGCCTAACCAAGCCATCCTCGCCTCCCCCCAAACCAAAAGCGTTTAGGGCACTTGAAGAACAGATGCTCAAGCGATTCAACCGCCTCCTCGTACAGGAGCCACCTGTCAGAGACGGAGCCCATAAGCCTAGCACACCGATCCCTCGTCATCAACCTTTGTCTGCGGAACAACCACATGAAGAAACCAATCCGCTCCAGAAGGCCAAGACTCCAAAAAAGGCGCAGTCACGCACTAGTTCCTCCGAGCGAGATGGGGGAGGCCTGCAGATCACCCCGGACGCCTTTCTAACCGAGAACGGGCCCATACGCCACCCCCAAGATCCCTCCCCACCGAGGGGCATCCCAACTCCTTGATAAAATCCAGCATCAAAAGAAATTCCTTGAGTCCCTGGTCCAGAAATTAGAGGAGAAGGCAGGGAACCAACAACCATCCGACCAACAAGACGCAACCCTCGCATCCTTCTCGGCCTCTAGAGCATAAAGGCGAGGGAACCGCGTGTACAAAGGCCCCCCCGTCCAATCATCGATTCAAAAGGCGAATGTTTCGCCACTGCCAAGCACCGGCCTAAACAGCGAGATATGTCGGGAGAAGACCTCCAGCATCCCCTTCCAGAACGGCGTAGGAGATACGACATTAGTACCATGGATCGGAGGCGCACCGCGAACACCATAAACTTCTACATGTCGTACGTTTATGAAACATGGGTTGTTGGTTATATGAATTGTCGCTCAATTATCGCGTTTCGTCGAGCATCAACTACGTCAGTGCATTCTATTGTGCGACTACTTTACGCTGGACTTCTTCTAGCGACCCACTTCAGGCATGAGCTAGTCGTCGTAGTACTACAAGCACATCCTAATCATCGTCGACCCATCCTTGTGTGAGGTCTTCTACTAGAAGCAACTATACTCCAAGCAGGTCTCCTCCCGTCTCTCTCAAATGTATCGAGTGAAGATATGTTGTATATTTTCTTTTGTTGCAAGATGCAACTTTCTCAGCTCTTGCTTGAGGGAGAGTGTTAGAGTATGTAATAGATGGGTAATTGGATCTCTCCAAAATCCAATTACCTTCACTTATAGTTAGTCTCACATCATCTATAAATGGGACTCCGATCTGTCAGTGGAGCTAAAAGAAGATCCACACTCGCTATATTCATTGGAAGATTCACAATAGAAGATATGACCGTTTGAGACATTCTCCCTGATTTCATTCCGCTCCTCTTGGGGTAGGGTTCCATGTAAAATCTCTAGTATTCTTTTTGTTTATTTCCCTTGATTTATTTTCGCTTCCGCATTATGTTTTTAAAGAAATAAGATTAAGAATAGCTATGTGATTTATTTCTTTAGTACTTTTTTGCAAACATAAGGTAAATTCAAGGAAAAGTTTGGGGCAATAAGGACAATATCAAATTGTATAATCAGGAGTAAGTTACATTTCCTTTTCATGTGGGATTGGTGAATTTCAACCATTAGTAATAAGAATGCTTCATAAAAGTCATGGCTTGAAGGAAAAAAATGACTAGATTGCCTGGACATGTATTGATAAGGATCGAAATACTCAAACCAATATGTACCATCTCGAGAGATACGTAGAACCGAAGATACATAAGGTATACCTGGGGAACTGTAAGAAGTTGTCTTAGAGGGCCAAATGGATGATGATGTCGATATGGATGGCTAATTAGTGTGCTAAATCTAGTGTCACGAAGAAGATCTTTGTAAGGATGGTAGGCTCCTACTACAATACTTCTCTGCTACGAAGTTTGTGTTTGAGAGGCTAGACTCATTTACCATATGTGTGTGATAGAAGTAGTAGTCTGAAGTGTCGGTCTTCATGTCGTGGATGGGCAGTTGAAGCAAGAGATGCTCTCTGGTAGAGAAGTTTATCTAGAGTAGTTGATGTCGAACATCGAAAGTAAAGTGGGTACCTCTATGCAAATCTCGAGAGTTGGGCCTCTCCAATACGTGAACCCTAAGTATGGCCTCTTCCATTTTTTATGTGGATCTAGACTCAGTTTTATAGGGACCAAAAAGAAGAGATTCCTTTTGTTGACGAGCCACAAGATATGATGATGGAACCAATAAAAATTGTGCAGATACATCTCAAATAGAAGAATGTGCCCTCTCTCACTCCCCCTTTCTCCCATACTAATCAGAATAAAGAATATAGATATCAAGTCAAGAGAAACAAAATAAAACATGCCTTTTTTTGTTTTTTTCCCTTTTTTATAAGTCGTTCACTTCTTTTTTCACGGCTATCCTCTTTTTTTAGTCAACCTTTTTTTTCTTTGGCCTTCCTTTTTTTCAAATCATCCTTTCTCTTTTTTTTGTAGTTGTGTCCCAACTTTGGACCCAAAACATTCGCCCTCTTTTTCGATTAGTTTTTTTTCAATCTGTATCGCCTCAACCAGGCTCAAACAATTTCAACCCCCTTCCTTTTTGTCGGGCCTCCTTTCCTTTTCTTTTTCTTAGCAGCAACCACTTGTACCTACCCTCATTTTTTTTCAAAACGGGTCCACTAGATCAAAAATAGAATACGAGTGCATAAGGGCTCCTGGTTATTAAAGCCAAAAGGGAGAGGGATTTGGCCTTGTCTTCACCACACGAGTAGGGTTCCTTTTCAGGAACCCATCACCATCAACCAAGGTTGCAAAAGTCGGCAGTCGGTACTCGGTCGGTTGGGTCAGTGACTAAGGATCAATCGGCAGTCGAACGACTAATCGGATTTAGTCGGAATTTAATCGGCTTTGAATTTTATAATTATTTTAAATATATAGCTCATTTTTATACATATAGTTACATATATTTTGTACATTTTTATACTACCATAATAAAATTAAAAGAAATAATTGAATTTGAATAAAACATTAAGTATATTATAACAAGTTTGTTCATAAAAAAGTATAACATTAAAAAAAATATGGTATCTCCAAGCAAAAATTGGTCGATTAGTGTACCTAGTCGGAATTAGCCGGTACTCGGTCGGTCAACCCACTGACTAGGCTAGTCGGGCCAGTCGGACAACTTTTACAGCATTGCCATCAACATTTATTCTGAGGATCGTTGTTGACTGGATTGCGTGGAGGAGGAGGCACAATCGAGTGGGCACATGATTGCTGGGAGCGGTAGGGAAATTGGAGATCGCATGCGCAATGGAGCGAGGGGGATATGGAGATAGAGGCGCCAGGGGGCGATATCACATATAGGTCTTTGTGCACATATGTATGCTAGAGAGGAAGAGCCCCGAAGCAGAGAGCGCCGCCTGGAGCTAAGGACGGGCCCTGTTGGGTGGGGTTGCTACTTGGAAGGAGGACCCGCTAGAGGAAGAAACGCTCTGCGCCGATGTTGTTGGAGGATCTCTGCGTCGATGTTGTTGAGGGGATTGGCATTAAGACCAGTGTAACTTAGATCCGACTTCGTATCTAGAGTTTAGTGCCAATCTAAAGGTTCAACAATGATCTGGAGGGTTTTGGGTTGGATTGGCTAGGTTGGAATTCCCAGATCTGACTCATATACCTCTTCGAGCGATGTTTAAAGATGGAGAGATGTCTCTGGACGTCACAACACTGCTATGGGGTGATCATCTTTCGTGGTTTTCTCGAACCCGTAGATGATCATAACTTCAAAACTTACACATGATAGTTGTAGTCTTCAAAGAATTAGGTGTCGTTCGGCACAAGGGTTGCCGGCGGGTTAGGGAGGTTTACCCCCCCTTAACCCACATCCCCCTCTCTCACCGTAGGCCCCACTTTATTCCTTTTTTAAAAAATTAAATAAATTAATTTTACATCATTAATCCTATCAAAAAAAAATATTATACCATCATATCATATAAAAATTATAAACTACTCCACTTCTACTCACTTTTCAAACTTCAATACAATCACATCACAATAACTACTCACTTTTTCAAACTTCAATACGATCATATCACCCAAACCTACTTCTAACCCACCCCCAGTTTAACCCTCTATCCAAACACCAAAACACAAAAACGGGTTACCCTCTACCAGTTTAACCCGCCTTAACCCACCAACCAAACGCACCCTTAGGGTTTCATGAACCTCGGAATTTCTTGAACATTGGATAGATCATCGATTATGAACATAATCTCAACCGTGAACAAAATAACCTTCAAGAACAAAAATCAGAATTCAAACTAAAAAAATCAAACTATTCTTATACCATATTTAAAAACATAATGATAAAGAAAAATAAATCAAGAGTAATAAGCAACAAAGAACACTGAAAATTTAAGTGGAACCCTACTCCGAGAGGAGCGGGATGAAACCACGGGAGAATGCCTCAAATGACCAGATCTTCAATTGTAAATCTCTCGATAAATACAGGGGTTGTGAGGCTTCTTATATAACCCCATAAATAGACCAGAGTTGCATTTATAGATGATGTAGGACTAAACATGAGAGGGGATAATTCGATCGTGGAGAGTTCCAATTACCCATCTATTACATACTCTAACGCCATTTTTCGTAGGTTTTAAGATACTTATGACAATGAAGAGGGAATATTTTATAGATTATTGTAGCTTTTGTATATTAGGTTAACCACTTTATCCACAAGGGAGTACTTTTTTCAAAGTGATACTTTCACTTTGGAAATCTATCTCTCCATATAGTTTGTCATGTCATTCATCCTATCTATGGAAATCTATCTCTCCATATAGTCTGTCATGTCATTCATCCTATCTATACTACCACCGATATGGAGTATGCGCCCTACTAATTAAGATAGCACAACAGGACTTTGATACTGTCTAGTCAATGTCATGTTTCTGAATCTTTATTTTAGTTGACCATTTGTGTTTGGGTCCTAATTGTGCACCCGATCATTGGGTTGCATGTTATGTTTTACTATTGTCGATGATCATTCCCATTTATCTTGGGTTTTCTTGTTGAAAGATAAGTCTAAATTCCTTGATGTAGCCAAACATTGTCTTGAAAATCAAGAATATTTTATTATAGCTATTTCAATCTAAAACGGCTTGGAAATTTTCAATTCTCGCATGTAGTACATTAATACTTCATGTGGAATCATCCACCGTACTACTTATATTCATACTTCACAACAAATGGGACTATTAATATTTCGCAACAAATAGATTATAGTGTCCCTTAAGTTATTAGGGTGATACATTTCTTACAATATCCAACTTTGTTGTTGAATGAACAAGTGTCAATTCATCATATGTTTTCTAAGCGAGAGTTATTTATGATTCTTCCTAAGATATTTTGATGTGTTTCTTTTATCCATCTTCTTGAATCAAGTCAGGACCAAGGTTTGAAAAAAAAAGGCGGAACGAGGCATTTTCCCTGGAAGCGAGGCGAGGCGTAGTCTCGAGGCGAAAGCCTCAGTTTCTATAGGAAAATAATTACAAAATATATAATAAATATATTAATTGGTGAACTAAAGTAATCTGACAAACATAGAATATATAACAATGTAATATATGATGATACTATGAAGATAAGAACATGGAAAAAAAGAATATGTCAATGCCATAAACATTTCTACTAAATTTCTACCCAGTCAAAAGTGAATCATTGGCTATAACTAAAAAATGTACTAAACCTTCTCCCACTATACGTAGGGTCGGCGACATGCATTCTTGCTCAAATCCATGTTGAAAGATTTGACTATTTTTTACGCAGGCCGTCGACTACCTAACGCAACCCCTGCAAAAGTGGGATTTGAACCCTGATCTTTTGTGTGCTAGACACACTGTACTACCACTAGAATCATTGGCTATAACTATCACTAAAATAGTTATCAAAAAGGGATTGGTTATAGTTGTCATTATAGATATCCAAATTGTTGATATGAATTATATGATTTGAATCCTAAGTCCTAACCGCATGATCTACTAAACCCAGATAAAGAACGATTTGATGTCCTCCCTATGCCACCATACCCTACCAGTACAGGCCAAAAAATTTTCTTATATGGGTATTCGAATTCACACACAGTTTCTTATATGTTTAAGGGTGTAATAGTAAGAGTTCACTAAAATAATTGGACATGTTAATGGTAAATATGAATATGAAAGAGGTCAAATTTAAGCATTCATCTTGCATAAATATATACTCAACAACTAGACCTTTATAAACATCTGAAAATACTAATAAGACTCATTATTTACTTTAAAAAATGCTAGAAATAACCCCAAACGCCTCACCTTGAGCCTCGCCTTGCCTCGACCGCCTCGGACATCAGAGGCGCATGCCTCAAGTAGGGGGTCCGAGGCAGTCGCCTCGAGGCATTTTTCCTCTGCCCCGTTTCGACTCGACCGCCTCAGCGCCTCGAGGTGCGTTTTTTCAAACAATGGTTAGAACAAGTTGCTTTCTTAGGCATCGAACGCTTTCTTATACTCCACCAATTCGAAAAGAATACAATTGTTGTAACCCATAAAATTTCACCTTTTTTGGGCATGTTCCCTAGTTCTAGGTCTAATGCAGCAAAAATATAAAGTTGACAAACTCGATACTCGGAAGTAGTTTGAGGACCTTCAACCTTATCTTAGCATCGAGAACGACAATTACGAGGAAGCCACCACTATTAAAAATACTCTTGTTATTGCTAGAAAGAAAAGCAATAAGGAAGTCAATGATGTTGGAATGGAATGGATTTTTTATATTGGTGTCATGGATCACATGAAACGTGATCTGAAATGATCTCATAACTTACCTCTCACATCATGTACCTATTATTGATGGGCCACATGGTATTATGGTCGGGAAAGGCGTATGTATCAAATGAATACAATTTAAATCCACGATGCTCTTCATGTTTTTATATGCCTCTCAATCTTCTCACTATTAGTAATGCCACTAAGAAACTAAACTTTCTATTGATCATTGCATGTTGCATGAAGTAAAGATAAGGAAAGTATTAGGATTGGTGTTTATTGCTAGTAGAGAAAATAATCTGCAACTAAACAAACAATCAAGCAAGAATACAATGCAATCAAACATAACACATAGACGTATAAGGTTCATCCCTAATAAGGTTACGTCCACCGGTTCAGAGTAAATTACAAAAAAAACCTTTAACTAGCACCTGATTTCAATGTTATACTCGAACTTTAAAAGGTAACAATGTGGTACTCGACTTTAAGATTTGCCTCAATGTGGTCCTTGACTACTGAAATTTAAGGCTAAAAAATGAAATGATCAACTAAATTTTAATAGTGAAGGACCACATTGAAACAAATCTTAAAGTTCAAGTACCACATTGTTACCTTTTAAATTTCAGGTATGATATTGAAATCATGTGTATTGTTCAAGGATTTTTTTGTAATTTACTCTATGTTTTATGATGATTTGTCTTGGCTACCTACATAGATCACAATTTTCTTGACAACTGCGACAAAGGACATGAGACACGATAAAAATAGTTTACATTTGGTTATGCAGTGGCATGAATATCTAACATTCTCCCTTCAAGCCATTCAGAGAGTTATATTCATTTCTTTAGATGTACGAAATTAAATTATTTAGTCTACCAATTATTTAGTATTCAAGTAAAGGAGAGGGCAGAAATTGTGTTGGAGTGGTTGTTCATAAAGATTTGAAGGATAATGTGGTTGATGTGCAAAGATTTGGGGATCAGATTATTTTGCTAAAATTGATGCTCGAAGAAGTCTCAGTTTAGGCAAAATTTTGAATATTATCTCAGCTTATGCTTCGTGAATTGGTTTAAGGAAAGGATTAAACAAGTTTTTTGGGAGGATTTAGAAAAGATTATGCAAGGAATCCCACAAAGAGAGATGATTTGCCGAGGTGAAGATCTTAATGGATACGTGGAAAGGATGCTTCAAGGTATGCTAGTATTCATGGAGGCCATGATTACAGGCATAGAAATGAAGAGGAAAAAGTCATTCTGGATTTTGTAACGGCTTATGATCTTTTCATAGCGAACACTCTCTTCAAAAAGAGGGAGAAGCATTTAATCACTTATAAGAGTGGCCCGACTAGAACACAGATAGATTATTTCGCGTTGCGTAGAAGACATGGTCTCAAATTTCAGCGAAATTCGGTCGAATTTCTGTCGAATATCGATATCCACTCGAAATCGAAATTCGACCAAAATGACCGAAATGACCGAAATATGGGGGTCCTAATACAAAAAATGACTGAAATGACCGAAATTTTGGTCGAAATTCCACCGAAATTCCATCGAAATTCTGTTTTGGTCGGTACCGAAATGGTGACCGAAACCGACATTTAAGGCCTTGGTAGAAGAGATCAGTTGGGTTGCAAATACAGATAGTCATAGATGTGCAAATAAAAGGGTTGGTAAAGAAAAGGATGGTTCCCAAGATCATTAGAATTAAATTGTGGAATCTTCAATTGAAGCAATCAAGCTTTGGGGAAAAGGTTCTAGAAAACTTATCTTGAGATTGTAACGGAAGTGCAAACAAGATATGGGAGGCGGTAACATCTTGTATCCGAAGTGTAGCCAAAGAGATGCTAGGCGAGTCAAAGGGAGGTGTTATAGGACAAACGGAGGCTTGGCAGTGGAGAGAAGGGTTGCAAGAGAAGCTTCAAGTTAAAAAGCCTGCTTTAAAGTTGTGTATAGACCTGGCCAAAATGCAGGCTGGGCCAAACGGGCCGAGGTTCAAAACCCTCTATCCAAAGCCCGCCATGGGCTAACCCACGACCCATTTTGTTCTTTTTCCATTGAATTTTTTAATGATATTTAATAAGTATAAATGATTTAATTAACACCATTCTATACTTTATACAACTAATATAAGTAGTTTACATATTACTTGACATGTAAAATATTAAATTTTATTTAAAACTAGTGCACATATAAAAAAGTTGCATTGTAACATATTAATACATGTATTATTCGGCTTATATTTATATTTTTTTTACGGGTCGGGTCATGCCTAAAATCTATTAGCCCAAGCTCGACCCATAAGTGGGCTAGGCATGCGGGCCCTCAGCCCATTGGCCAAGTCTAACTGTGTATAAGGATAAAAAAGAAGAAACTATCACAAACTACAATATAACAAAGAAGGAAGCAAAGAAGACTGTAAGTTAAGTTAAGTCAAAAGCTTATGAAGTGTTGTACAAAAAACTTGACTCTAAGGAGGGCCAGAAGAATATATTTAAATTGACCAATGGAAGAGAAAAAAAGATCAAAAATCTTTCTCAAGTGAGATGCATTAAGGCCAAGGAAGGATATGTGCTTATTACTCAGAAGGTTATGGAGACTAGATTGGAGCAATATTTCCACAAGCTTTTCATTGGGGAAGGAAATAGAGAACACTTTGGGAGGCTTAATTAGTAGTGAAATGTACTTGAATCATGCAAGCTATAAATGAATACAAACGAATGAAGTAGAGGAGGCTTTGAAGGTTATGAAACCTAGGAAAGGTATAGGACCTGATGAAATTCCTATAAAAGTGTGGAGAGTTTTAGGTAAATGTGGCTTGACTAGGCTTACAAATTTATTCAATGTTATTTGGCAAGGCAAGAAAATTCCTAAAGAATGGAGAAGAAGCATCGTGGTACCTCTTTATTAGAATAAAGGAGACATTCAAAATTATCCGAATTACAGAGGTATCAAGCTAGTCATACTATGAAAATTTGAGAGCATGTGATCAAAAGATGGCAAGTTTTCAAAGTAAAAGAAAACCAATTCGAATTCATGCTAGGTCGCTCAACTATTGAAGCTAACCACTTGTTGAGAAGAACAATGGAGATTTATAAAGTTAAAAGGAAGAACATCCATTTTTTTATTGATTTCGAAAAGGCTTATTATTCTGTCCTACGGAAAATTTGTGGAGAGTTCTAGAGAAGAGATAAGTACATGTCTTATACATTAACCTTATAAAGGGTATATATATATATGATGTAGCTTCATCTTGTGTAAGGATCCAGTCTGAGAAGACTGATTATTTTGATATCAACATTGGTCTGCATCAAGGTTCAGCTTTGAGTCCATTTATTTTCACTTTGATTATGAACGAGCTGACTAATCACAATCAGGATGAGATACTTTAGTGTATGTTATTGGCCGATGATATTGTGTTGATTGATGAGACTAGGCATGGAGTAAACGAGAAGTTTGGGGTTTGGAGACATGCCTTAGAGACTAAAGGATTTCATATAAGTAGGGCTAAGACTGAATATATGAAGTGAATATTTGATGGAAGCAGTAGTGAAGGAATTGAGGTGAAGATAACATCCATAAATAAGATTCGACTTCATACTTGGGATTTATTTTGCAACAAGATGGGAAAATCGACATAGATGTTACTCGTAGAATAAATGTAGGTGGCTAAAGTGGAGAGGAGCCTCTATTTTTCTATGTGATAAGAAAATTCTGTTAAAAATCAAAGAAAAGTTTTACAAAGTAACCGTAAGACATACTAGAGTTTATGGATCTAAATGTTGGCCTGTGAACCATAGACATCCGCCGAGAATAACAATAGCGGAAATGGAAATACCAAGGTGGATGTGTAGTCATACATGTAATGTTCAGATTCGGAATGATGCAATCAAGAGGAAAATTAGTATAGCTCTGGTAGAGGAGAAGATAAGAGAAATCTGCTTAAAATGTTTTGGCCATTTGCAAAGGAGGTTGGTTGATGCACCAGTTAGAAGATATGAGTTTTGGGATGTTGAGCCGGCTAAGAGAGGGCGATGAAGGCCCAAGAAGTATTGGAATGAGACTATCTGAAGGAATCTTAGTTTTTGGATCTAAGCCCGAGAATGACCCAAGATAGATTTGAATGGAGGCAAACAATCCATGTAGCTAACTTTAATGTGGGAAAAGGCTTTGTTGGTGGTGGTGTAGTAGTTTACCATGTCTGCTTGAAAGTTAAACACACTTGTGCTTCCTATCATATTTTGAGAAGAAAACCAATCCACTACTCAACCTATTACTTTAATGATGTAATGACGTTTGGGGCCCTTCCAATGTGAAATCCTAAAATGGTCACATGCACTTTATCATGATTGTTGATGATTATTCTCGAGTAATTGTATTTACCCGAAATCATGGCAATGTTAACACTACGAAAGATTCTCTAGCTTGATAGAGAATCAGTAAAGTGATAAAAAGGTTTAGATCTGACAATTCTCGTTAGTATACTTCTCAACAATTGCAGGATTTTTTCAGTACACAAGGAATTGCCCATTAGACCTCATGCAGCCATACCCATCCATAAAATGGAAAAACATGCACCTTCTCGAAGTCACTACAACCTTGTTCATATAGAGGAACCATCAAAAGAGATATTAGGGAAAACGTGTTCGTACTAGTGCCATTTTATTATATGCATGCCTTAGTATTGGACAAGAATGCCCCCAATTTTGATTAGTTCTACAAAATAGCAGTATGTATTCGTTCCAACCTTGACCTTTGGTTGTATTAGTGATATTCAGAATCTAGCTCTTGATGTCAAGGAACTTGATACTCATGTAATTATAGTTTTTTTGACTGCTCCAAATGCACGAAAGGGATATAGATGAACCCTGAAATTGAAAAGATGCATATAGCTAAAAACATTGCATTCATGGAACGGTGTTATTATTTTCTCTTCAAGGGGAGCGATGGACTAGTGGTGAAGGAAGTTCCTAGTAATTATTATCTCCAGATTTTCTTGGTGTCACTAAATGAATCAATTCTATCAAGATTTTACGAAAAAGAGGGATGGAAAACCCCGTGATCCTACTCGCGAAAAGAGGCATGATAAGAGATAGAGTGTGAAAAGTTGTACGAGATTTAAGGTTATACAAGTGAATCGGATCAATTCTCAATTGGGATGACTCCATGCATAATCTAAGTCCTGCAAATGCGGTTCATAGTTCCTATTCGCGAAAAATTCGTGTGTAAGGTAGAATGAAAGTATAATTCGTGTGTACGGTAGAATGAAAGTAATTAGCATCTATGCATTACTTATTCTTTTCTTTTATAATTCCTCCTGAATGAAAAATTCCCTCATCTTTCTCCACATAATATCAGAGCGGCGGTCTTAGATCTGAGCCCTGAGACCCCACCGAACTTACAACCACCATCAGGCCTCCACCCGGATGGCCTACTTTAGCTGCAACTACCCTAGCAGTGTGTTGTTTATCTGAGGCCCCATATCCTCGCACGAGGCTACATCATGGTCTAATTTTGGGATCGTTCAGGGGATTTTCCAATCTATAAATTCACCCTGATGATCCTAGAGTGCCCAAATGGTTGTGCTCTGAGCCTGCACATACAATCGGTTCCCTACATGATCATGTAGACAAAAATAGATCGTTCTACACACTCAGTCGTGTCCTTTTCGAGGTTTATCATTCATCATGATAGAGAACAAGGTTGGTGTATCCTCATATGGGATCTTCAAAGGTAGTGTTGGACATCCTAGCCACTACATATTCTCAAGCAATAAGTGAGATGAAGATTCTTCAGCTTGGGTATGACATCTTCACAACCAAGCAAGATAGTCGACCTCTCCATACTTATTATTCCTAACTCAGATGCATGCTCGAGAAGCTTCATGGCTTCATGCCTCTGAACGCTACCACTAAGCAACATATGGTGTACATGAACACCACGATGGTGGGCATTTTCCGTGCGAAACTTGATCCACGGTAAGATGTTTCCTGCAACCAACTTCTCATGGGTGTGTCTATACCACCCATGGTGGAGATCTGCAATTGATTGAGTGGGATTGCTTTGCTTATTGCACCTACTACTCAGACCAACTCTTCGATGGCTACATCTTGCGACATGGGAGGTTCAACACAATTCAGATAACATGGTGTTTGTAGTAGAGGAGGTGGATGCTCTCATTACAGTATACAAACTACAACCATTTTTGTAGGCACTCTAAGGATACTTGCTATCAGAAGCATGATTGGCATGTACATGCTCGTATCGTCGAGCAGATTGAGCCTACAGTCACTTCTGTTGATCAATAGTATGACGATCTTGTCTCTCCTCTAAGGGAGATTATGGCTCCCTCCATCGGTTCATGTATAAAAACAGAAGTGATAATCAAGAACAAGAATGATAAACAATGAAGAACGCGGAGATTTTACGTGGAACCCTACTCCCTAAGGAGTCTGATGAAACCATGGGAGAATGCTTCAAAGGGTAAATTCTTGTATTTTATTTCTCTGAGTGAGTACATGGGTATGGGGCTCTTATATAGCCCCACCGACTCTCTAGAGTCCCAGTAAGAGATGATGTGGAACTAATCCTGATAGTATGATAATTGAATCCTGGAGAGGTCCAATGACCCACCTAAGTCATTCTTCAACACTCCCCTTCAAGCAGGAGCATGCATTCAACTTGGACGAATAGTACGAAGATGCGCAGTCACGCATTGAATATATCAAACTACAAACCATAACAACTCAACGCATACTCTATCAGTTGTGACCAAGAGCGGTGCTTCGCATGTCATGCTGGTTGGTGAGGATGAACTGGAGGTTTGTCCTCTATAATGAGTCTATTTGTTGTCGAAGTATGTGGGGCTGTGGAATTGAAGACTATGGGAGATGGTGTCTTCAAATGCTTTTCTATTCATGTTGTGGGGAATACACATGCATATATCTCTTAATGCATGTCTCTCTCGTTGGGACCTTGAAGTGGGTTCTCTCTCTTAGGACTCTCGAAGGATTCCATACTGGAGTTCACGATCATTGGAGTCTACATTGCCCACATTGAGTTGGTCTTTGAGTAGAGAATCTGTGAGAAAATGGATGATGCACATAGGAGTGTGGAATAAGCATATCCAGAACCCCATGGGGTCCGGTACTTTCTCAACCCACCTTTCTCTCATACTTGTCGGAAATTGGAGGGCACTCGATCAAGTTGGGAGAATAAACGAAGAGGGGATAAACAAAAAAACTTCAATTTTCCTTTTTTCTGCTCTTTTTTTCACAAACCATTCTCTCTTTTCTTAATTGTCTCCTCTCTTTTTGGCTTTTCTCCTCTTTATTTATAAGTCATTCTCTTTTTTCAACTTTCCCCTTTTTTCTTTTTTCATAATGTATCAGCGCTTTCTTTCTTTTTAATACAACAACTGCATTTTAAAAATCCCAAACAATAGCCGCCAACATTAAGGTGACGCCACATGCATGAGGGTGGCCGACTGCGGAGAGGAGATACTCTGTAGAGGAGAGGTATCACTACCTAGGGTTGTGTTCGCCTAGAGATGCGATCTAGAGGTGGGGATGATGCCGCCATGTTAGAGGGGGTTTTGATGAGATCACGGCCACATGCGCAACACTAAAGGTGCCCGCATAGGGCCTTCTTCCGTGGGTTAGAAAGAGAGGCATGTTGGAGGATATGGAGGTTTCGCTTGGCATTGGGTTGGCCTAGAGATGCAACCCCTACTTACATGAGGAGGAAGCATTGGCACCGCCTAGGGGATGGTGGTGAGCATGAGGATCCATCGCTACCATTTAGGGGATGATGATCTGCTACTTTTGATCGGGTTTTTCACGGTTGTGCTCGATAGAAGGGATGGCAACGCATGCACGAAGATGGGGCCTCCTAAAGGTGCTTGCAGCTTGGAGCAACCTAAGCGTTTGGAGGTGCTTGTTCGAAGAAGATGCCCCCCTGCAAGGGCTGTGTTTGGGGCGCTGATTCACTGACTGAGTGTCAGCCACTAAAACATAAAGCAATGTTGCTAAAGGGCAGCCTTGTCTCACACCAACTGGGGTTGGAAAAGTCCCCCCTTCGAATGACCATTCACTAGCATGGCACACGAAGCCATCGTGATACACCTTTTCATCCAAGCCACCCATATATCGGGAAAGCTCCTCTTCTCAAGGGACGCCCAGAAGAAACGCCAATCCGCACAATCATATGCCTTTGAGAAATCTACCTTCCACAACATGCCCCTGGTTTGATCCCTCGGCTAATCATGCACGATCGCGGAAGTCAGTACCCAACCATCCGGCATTAGCCTCCCAAGCACAAACGTCGATTGCTCATGAGATATGATATCATTCAATACTGTTGGAGTATTTGGTTGTGTGACATATGAGTTGTAGGAGTGTAAATGGATCACTCCAGGATCAGTTTACCCCATCCATATGTTTAATCCCACATCTACCAGTGGTGGGACTTGGACGCTCTGTGGAGGCTATATAAGGAGCCCCAGACCTCTTGTAACCATTGAGAAAAAAGAATACAATATTTGCCCCTTTGAGGGCTTCTCTCGTGGTTTCATCCCACTCCTTAGGGAGTAGGGTTCCACATAAAATTCTTCTTGTTCTTCCATGTTTTATCTTTCTCATTTTATGCTATGTTTATCATTCGCATCCGCGGTCTCTATTTTCTAACACGATATCAGAGCGGGTCATTTTTGGTTGATTTCAAAATTTATTTTTGAAAAATTTTTATTGTTCCTGATCATGCCAAGATCGAGTTTTATGGTTAAGTTTTGATTATTGTATTATAGAGTAATGCAATTTGATTTCTAGGATTTCCTTTGAAACCCTAACATGCCCTGTGCCGCAACGTGTCTGCTCCATCCAATGCTCCAGGAAGGCAGCCGAAGCATCCTTTTTGAAGACCCCTCCTGTGCGGCGCAACCTTGCGCGCTCCAGATCCATCTGCGCCTCCTGCACGACACACTCCTTCAGACCCAGGCCGCACCTCCCTCCAGCGGCAACATTCCAGAACCCATGTTGTATCTCCCGGACTTGCGCATCGCTGATCGCCAGTCTCACGCCCTTCTCTCCAGATAAAGGATTTTAAATGGAGAACCCTAGGCGGCGCCCCAACAGCACCCTCATTGTGCTGCTCCAGGCAGCGAGCTCTCCTCGTCGCTTCGTCATGCTCGGCGGTCCAGGCGGAGGACCCAGTCGGCACCGCCCTTTGCTTCACCCTCCCAGGCGGCACTCCGGATCGGTGCAACCTCCAGGCGAAGGTCGCGCGCACCTATGCCCTCCAGTGCTCCTCCTTGACGCGATGCTCCTCCGCGCACCTTCCATCTGCTTCCAGCTCAGGCATGGCCGACCAACACCTCCTCGTGTGAGCTTCCTCCCTGTCGCAGGAGCGACCCCTTCCCTCCCAACAGTGGCAGAATGTCGATGGGCTCTCCCCTGTGGGAACCCTAAGGGCATGTTCGGTACAAGGATAAGGGCTGCGGAATAGAGGAGAATAAGGGGCCATTTTCCTCCCAACACGGTTCCCCGTGGTACGACTATTCCCCATTATTTCATCTTATTTCACTCTTATTCCTATCTTTATCCCACCTTACCTACCTTTATTTCACCTTATTCTCCTTATTCCTATCCTCCAGCGGAACAAAGAATAGACCCGTATTCTCCTTATTCCCAATCCTTATTCCTGCTTATTCCCGAACCGAACGGGCCCTAAGACACAAACGAGTCCAATGTCCTTCGTTTATTAAAAAAATATGGGTGCTGCAGTTTGGCCTTTGGGTCGTGCTATGTTAAAACAAAAAAAACGGTGGGCCCACGTATTAAAAAAATTGAGCAAGGTCCGGTTCGTTAAAAAAAGGGAAGAGAGTTTGATGAAAAAAAAGATATGGCATTCCAGTTTTTGCAAAAAAAGTGCGTACAAAAAAACCGTATGCAAATTGCAAAAACGAAAGAAATATGAAAGAAAAGCCGTAAAAAAATGAAACGGCTCAAAATTTTCAAAAAAACATGATTTTGAAAAGCCGATTGAAGTTGGCTTATTTGATTTTTTTCTCCCCATCTATGTTGTCTTTTCCCAACTTGGTCAACAATTGTCTTTTCGACCAGTATGGGAGAAAGGGGGAGTATTGTGTAGAGTCACAGGTATATTCCAAATTCAAATTTGTCTGAGATCAGTCGGATTATTCAGACTCTACAGAGGATCGGTTGTTCAGCCTCGACGTTAGATTCCGAGTCAGTTTCAGACACGCACATGGATACGGTCTTCTTTTTAGATGTGCACATGTTGCCATCTTTTGTAGTGGTCCCCATCATTCTTGTATTTCGACCAGAGTTTTCATGTGAGCCATAGGGAATAAGGACTCCAGAGTAAAGTACCAGTCTTTGTGCCGGATGGGAAAGACCCAGTTCTCCGGCGAGGAGACTTTTCATACTCCATTCTCCAGCGACCGTGGACTCCGACGAGGATTGCACTTCCACGGCCCTTTTCAGTTTGGCCTTTTTCAAAGATGGAGCAGTTGTCCACGTGTTATGGAGGGCTAGAGTACTCCGACGAGGAGACTCATTTCCAGTTGCAGTGACTCTGACAGGCGTAGTTCAGAGCACATGCTCTCCGACGAGGAGTTTCAGTTGACTCACACTCTAGCTCGTTCGTCCTCCTCACCAGCACGGCATGAGAACCAACGTCCTCGACAGCAGCAATTGTGCACGTTGAGTTGATATTGTCCGTAGTGTCTTGTAGCGTGAGTTGAGTTTCTTTCTGTTTGTTTGTCCAAGCTGAGCATTACATGCTCCATCTTGAGGTGGGGGAGTGTTGGAGTATTTGGTTGTGCGCCATATGAGTTGTAGGAGGGTAAATGGATCTCTCCAGGATCCATTTACCCCATCCATATGTTCAGTCCCACATATATCAGTGGGGGACTTGGAGGCTTTGTGGAAGCTATATAAGGAGCCCCAAACCTTCTGTAACCATTGAGAAAAAGGAATGCAATATCCGCCCCTTTGAGGGCTTCTCCCGTGATTTCATCACTCCTTAGAGAGTAGGGTTCCGCGTAAAATTCTTCTTGCTCTTCCATGTTTTATCTTTCTCATTTATGCTTTGTTTATCATTCGCTTCCGCATTCTCTATTTTCTAACAAATACCATACAACGTTGGTTATCAAGCACCTTAGCAATGATGAAATTGATACCGCTTGATAAAGCAATACGTATAAAGTCCTCCACTCTAGTTTAAGTCTCCCTCTTAGGTAGCAAGAATATCAACACCTTATTCAACCGTTCAAAACCATGACTACCTTCTATGAACTTGTTGAGATATTTCTACATTCCTATGTACCTTTTCGATTATTTATTTCTTCATGTCTATCTTATGTGATTTACACATCGGTCTCTCCTCTCTATAAGAGAGCCTAGGGTTTCAGAAATAAATCATCTCTCTTATTTTTCCCAACATGATATCAGAGTGACAATCCTAGACCGAGCTCTCGTACCAAAAAATTCTAACCCTAGACCCATTAACCGCCCTCCATCTCCGCGCGCCAACCATCTTCGTGTGTAGCTGCCCCAGCGTTGCCCCACGCTGCCTTGCGCACCGCCAGCACCTCCCTGCACGGCGTCCCGCGTGCCCAGCAATCCCGCGAGCGCGCAGCCTTACGCCTCCACGTGTAGCGCATCCGCACGCGGCTCGTCATCTAGCTATCCGCTTTTTCGCCGGCATCAGTTCCTCGGTTTTGATGGATTTGGGTGCATAACTCTACGTATGCATTCAAATCCACGTATGTTTGTATAGACATTCACACTTTGGTCTACTAGTCTTCTACATCCAGCAATATGTCTGAGAACAAGGTCGATGTACCCACCACAGGCGCTTTCAGAGGTCCAGCGCCTATTGTTAAAATGGACACGACAAATCATGACCTTTGGGCTATGCAGTTCATGAGCCTTATGAAAGCAAATGGTAAGAAACATATTCTCACCAAGGAGGAGCCGTGTGAGGCCCGCTCCTTAACGGATCTGGATACCCGTTTACATATCACTCGTAGTATCATGTTCGTTCAAGATCACATTAGAGTACTGCAAACTAAGGGATTTTTTTTTCTTTATACAGATGACATTCGCAAATTTAATAACAAGCCACAGGACTACACTATGTCACTATTATTTTGCAAAATTTTCCATATCAGTGTAACAACAGAAATTGCATTATGTACACGCATCCCAATTATAGCAGAAGAGAAATAAAAAGCATATAATATTTTGAATAAACTATAGCATGCGTACCTGATAATTGTAACTGTAGAAGCTGATGTTCAATTCTCCCAATACAATGATGCAGGTATCTTGCCTGCAATCCATGGAATAGGGAGAAAAGAACATCAACAAACGTTGAGTACATCTAATTTATTAAATTTAACAGGAATTTAATGGTTCCAAAAGAAAGCAAGTAATTTGACCTTGACAATTAAAATTTAAAGCTACTTGCAATGAAACAGGCTTTCAAGTTGTTTGGTATGTAAAACTCCATTCTACTCATCCTACACTAATTACCCACATTAATCATTGATATACAAACATCATATGATCCATATTTAAGTCATTGCCTTTCTATTTGAGAATGTGAATGATGAGACTCTGATATGATCATTATCTCTATTAAATGCTTATAATGATGATTAATAATCTTGTGGATTGATCATAGTAAGGGTATATGATGGATCCGGGGTTTTGATTCTTTTCATATTGATTTTCTCAAGCTTAGTGGATAGTCTGTGGTATTGGTCTAGGTAAGACCTCACACTATGACTCTAAGGTAGTAAGGAAGCCTTAGGGTTGGGGTGCCTCCGTAGGCATGCGGTGGAGTAAAATGCATCCTAACTAAGTTCCCAACACGTCCACTGGCTATTTCAACCAACTGTGATAGTAGCTTGTAGTCTGATAAGGATGATTTTCATGATATGGTTTTTTCTCTTTGTCAGGAATTATTGGCAGAAAAGTAACTAGTTCAACGGAAACCAACTCAATTGTAACCAAGCTTTCATGTAACCAATTTAACTGTAATTCAACTTTAACCAAACTCAATTGTGACTCAATCCAATCTCAAATGTAACTTTTCCAAATTCAATTGTAATTGATTCAGATGTAGCCATAGAAGATTCAGATGTATACATGGATGATTCGGATGTAGCATCGCCAAGTCTGATGGCGAAAGTAAACAAAACTCAAGCGGTGAGGAAGCCTACAAAAGGCTCTTCCGTCTCGCCCTCTAATTGAAAGGCGGTCCAATAGAGGGATAGGTCTACTCCAAAACTACGCCACTGAGACGGGTGAGAGAGACTCTCTAGAAAAGTCGCTCTAAAAGAAAAACCGGCCCGACCGGTTCGGGCTAAACCAAGGGTCCTCCTGCCTAGGCACCCTAAAGAACAAGGGTCAGCGGAACCGGTCTTTAAAAGAAACCTGTGGATCCCAGAGAGGCGTAAAAACTGCGAGCGCTCACGAAAAACCGAGAAAAAGACTGGGATCCTAGACCCGCGCCTTAAGCGGCCGCTGCCCTAACTGGGCTTCCTATCTCCCGCCCAGCTGAGGGTCACCGCACCCTCGCACAGTCAGGTGTAAAGGTCACCATGACTGGCACTTCATTATCTGATTCTGATTAACCACATAGATACATTTATTAATTATTCATATTTCCATAACTTACATGATTAGCTTCACGGATCTCAATGATTGGTCCCCGTTGATCCATACAAACAGTTTTTCATTATTTAGAAACAAGATTCTTAAGTCATATGATCAGATCTGAAATTGAGATGTAATGGTAATACCACCCCCCCTTTTATAGTTATTGATTAGATTTGAATTTTGGGTCCAAAGGAAAAATGGATACAAGAGAAACTCAACATAAGAGAACTAAGAAATCTGGAACTTGTCTATAGATATGATCTGCTCATCTGAATTTGTGGTGTGATATGATTTGTAATGGGTCTGATCAAGAAGACAACTCCATGTAAAATTCGCCGCTTAACTTGATGATATTCTTAGTTGCATTCACGGTTCTTGGTTTACCTTTTTCATAATTAAAAACACATGATAAGGATATATTTTGTAGATTATTAAATTGCCTCAGCATCATATCATCTGTTAGTATATAAGGGATTGCACAATAATTTATATAAAACATGTCTCAAGAATGTCCTATGTGAATGGCCATGTAATATTGTCGATGCATATACTTGAAATAAATGAGAAATGGAAATTGTGAATTTTATAGATTCTTCGATGTATGTATTTGTTTATGTTAGGAACCTCTCATTCTACACTACAAGTGATTCAACCAGTCATCTCTATTCCTAACCTATTTATGGCAGTAGATTTTGAACAGGTGAACACTAATACGGAGATTAATACCTAAGAAAAACGATCATATTAATGAGGCAAACTACTATAGTCATATACAAATGATTGATTCCTGGAATATCAGTAGTAGAGGAAATTTTCTTGTAAACAGAAGAGAGTTAAGAAGAGAACAAGGTCATCTTAACACTGGCTGTACACGTATACTATATTTTTCAATAGTGAATCTTTGTAATTAATTGAATAAGTGAATACAATAAACTTTCAAATAATTGATACCCATCGTAACTGCATGTCCCTTACCAGAGAGTTGCCTAGACGAAATTAATACTTTGATTTCTAAAATGATTTGTTCTAAAAGAAATCCTATATGCTAATAATGTCGTAGTTACCAAATTCGTAGCCCAAGAGGTTATATGTAGATCCCCTTCTGTGGTAACTATGAGCCCTATTAGATATTGTCCTCTTGAATCATGCATATCCTTTTCACGTTTTTTTTATCTCAACTTTCTATGCGAGGATCAAAATACACATTTTCTAAGATACAACTCTTTCAAAATCTATCGTCTATTCCATGCTATTTAGAAATGATCTTCTGTTAGATATAATCTGTAAGATACACATACCTTATTTTATTAATTCAACAAGAATCATGGAAGGAAGCAAAAAGGAGAGTTTCAGATTGCTCATGTATGGCAGCAAAGAAGATGACTAGGGATTGTGCAAAAACATGGACTGCAGCAAGAGGAGGGGAAGATTATACCTAAATTTCTGTAAAACTTGAAACTAAGTCTGCATGCAGTACTTGAACAGTTGCTTGGACAGCAACAACTCCAGGAGAGTTTCACATAAGTAGGATGCGGCAGCTACGTGGTTCTTCCGGTTGATGGCAGCAGCTTCAAGCCATCAAAAGGGCAGCAACAACTGCACCTGAGTTGCTGGACAACATCCCAGTAGGAGCAACAATGGCTAACACAACTGTTGTGGTAGCAGCCCCAAATCTGAGAAGAGCAACAAATGGTAGCTGACAGAGAATGCAACAATTCCTGATGCAGATTTGCATAATCTGCAGTAAAAAAAAATGGGAGAACGATGGGGGGTTTGGTCTCCTTCGGCTGGGGAGTTGGAAAAGAAAATGTGAAGAAATAAAAGGGGGAGTTGTACCTTGATTACTCTGAGAATTGGGGACTAATTTGACATGCAGTGGCTTTAATGGAAATTGAGAACAACAACTCCCAGCTGCCTATGAAATAGTAACAGAAAACCTAAAATAATTGCTTCTTGGAAGAGGGGAGCAACTCCTCTGGTAGCTGCTTCAGGGGGTTTTCAGAGCAGGATCCTCAATTTGGAGCTTTGGATGCAGCCTATAGCACTTGCATGGCTCCAGAAATTGTGGCTTCAATGGCTCCAGGAATTAGGAGGCCAACATGCAATAGATGTTGCATGTCCAGTAGTTTCCAATCGTATGGAGGAGAAAGGCTGGAGGGCTGTTTTCTTCGGCAGTAACTTGCAACAACCAGGAGCAAAGGCTCTTGTTGCTTGGAGCATTTTCTTGCTTCAACATGAGAGTAGCTCCGTCTAAAATTTGGAGGAAAAGGGCTGGAGAGGGCCTCTTACGGCTGGGTTTTGCAAAGATAATGGAGAGAATAAGTGAGATGATCAAGAGACCTAGATCTTTATGATAACTACATAAAGTGATGGGGAGGAGATGAGTTGGTAAGTGATGACGATCAAGAATCAATAATGAATTATAAACTAATGATGCTGGTCATGGTGACCTTCAGACCTGACCATGCGAGGGTGCGGTGACCCTCAGCTGGGCGGGAGAATAGGAAGCCCAGTTAGGGCAGCGGCCGCCAAGTGCGCGGGTCTAGGATTCCAGTCTCTTTTCGATTTTTACGCGAGCTCGCAGTGTTTTTACACTTCGTTGGGATCCACAGGTTTCTTTTAAAGACCGGTTCCGCTGACCCTTGTTCTTTAGGGTGCCTAGGCAGGAGGACCCTTGGTTTTAGTTTTTCGAGCTCGTTAGCCCGAACCGGTCGGGCCGGTTTTTCTTTTAGAGCGACTTTTCTAGAGAGTCTCTCTCACCCATCTCAGTGGCGTAGTTTTGGAGTAGACATATCCCTCTATTGGACCGCCTTTCAATTAGAGGGCGAGACGGAAGAGCCTTTTGTAGGCTTCCTCACCGCTTGAGTTTTGTTTACTTTCGCCATCAGACTTGGCGATGCTACATCCGAATCATCCATGTATACATCTGAATCTTCTATGGCTACATCTGAATCAATTACAATTGAATTTGGAAAAGTTACATTTGAGATTGGATTGAGTCACAATTGAGTTTGGCTAAAGTTGAATTACAGTTAAATTGGTTACATGAAAGCTTGGTTACAATTGAGTTGGTTTCCGTTGAACTAGTTACTTTTCTGCCAATAATTCCTGACAAAGAGAAAAAACCATATCATGAAAATCATCCTTATCAGACTACAAGCTACTATCACAGTTGGTTGAAATAGCTAGTGGACGTGTTGGGAACTTAGTTAGGATGCATTTTACTCCACCGCATGCCTACGGAGGCACCCCAACCCTAAGGCTTCCTTACTACCTTAGAGTCATAGTGTGAGGTCTTACCTAGACCAATACCACAGACTATCCACTAAGCTTGAGAAAATCAACATGAAAAGAATCAAAACCCCGGATCCATCATATACCCTTACTATGATCAATCCACAAGATTATTAATCATCATTATAAGCATTTAATAGAGATAATGATCATATCAGAGTCTCATCATTCACATTCTCAAATAGAAAGGCAATGACTTAAATATGGATCATATGATGTTTGTATATCAATGATTAATGTGGGTAATTAGTGTAGGATGAGTAGAATGGAGTTTTACATACCAAACAACTTGAAAGCCTGTTTCATTGCAAGTAGCTTTAAATTTTAATTGTCAAGGTCAAATTACTTGCTTTCTTTTGGAACCATTAAATTCCTGTTAAATTTAATAAATTAGATGTACTCAACGTTTGTTGATGTTCTTTTCTCCCTATTCCATGGATTGCAGGCAAGATACCTGCATCATTGTATTGGGAGAATTGAACATCAGCTTCTACAGTTACAATTATCAGGTACGCATGCTATAGTTTATTCAAAATATTATATGCTTTTTATTTCTCTTCTGCTATAATTGGGATGCGTGTACATAATGCAATTTCTGTTGTTACACTGATATGGAAAATTTTGCAAAATAATAGTGACATAGTGTAGTCCTGTGGCTTGTTATTAAATTTGCGAATGTCATCTGTATAAAGAAAAAAAATCCCTTAGTTTGCAGTACTCTAATGTGATCTTGAACGAACATGATACTACGAGTGATATGTAAACGGGTATCCAGATCCGTTAAGGAGCGGGCCTCACAGTTTGGTATCAGAGCGTGTTTGCCTATCTTACGCAAACTGAGAAGTATTAGGCAAACACGCTCTGATACCAAACTGTGAGGCCCGCTCCTTAACGGATCATTCTGTGATCTGCGTCTACATTTCTGGTGGGATGGAATGAAGCGCGATGTGGCGCTACATGTTAGCATATGCATGACCTGTCAGATGGTCAAGGCTGAGCACAGGAGACCACCAGGATTACTGCAGTCTCTCCCCATTCCCGAGTGGAAGTGGGAGAGCATTTCTATGGATTTTGTCACGGGATTACCAAAGACACCAGGTGGCCATGATTCCATATGGGTCGTTGTTGATAGGTTGACCAAGTCAGCCCATTTCATACCTGTCAACACGACTTATACTCTATCCAGATTGGCCAAGCTCCATGTGCAGAACATTATCAGGCTGCATGGTATACCACGAGAGGTGGTGTCTGACAGAGATTCGAGATTTACATCTCATTATTGGCATCAGTTCATGTCAGCACTACAGACAGAGCTGAAGATGAGTTCTGCTTATCATCCGCAGACAGACGGGCAGAGTGAGCGCACCATTCAGACACTTGAGGATCTACTTCGCGCATGCACTTTGGAGTGGAAAGGGTCCTGGAAGGACCATTTGCCTTTGGTAGAATTCACGTACAACAACAGCTATCACTCCAGTATTGGCATGGCACCATTCGAGGCCCTATACGGGCGGAGATGCCTCACACCTCTCAGTTGGCGTGAGGTAGGTGATCATGCTTTATATTCCGTGGATCTCTTGGAGGAGACTGCGAGAGCTGTTGATCTTGTGAGGCGGAGGCTTCTGACGGCACAAAGCCGCCAGAAGAGCTATGCGGATCGTCGGAGGAGAGACTTAGAGTTCCAGGTTGGAGATTGGGTATTTTTGCGAGTATCTCCCATGAAAGGAGTGCAGAGATTCGGTATTCGTGGCAAGTTGGCGCCGCGATATGTTGGACCTTTTGAGATTCTGGCTAGAGTGGGGAAAGTGGCATACCGAGTAGCCCTTCCTCCACATCTTTAAGCTATTCATGATGTTTTCCACATATCCAATCTGAGGAAGTATGTCCATGACCCTCGCCACATTATCAGTTACGAGAATCTCGATGTAGAGCCGGATCTGACCTATGAGGAGAAGCCAGTTCAGATACTTGACCGTGCTGTGAAGAAGCTTCGCAGCAAGGAGATTTCATTGGTCAAGGTTTTGTGGCACCGACACGGCGTCAAGGAAGCGACATGGGAGACTGAAGCCGACATGCGGGCACGATATCCGCAGCTATTCTGATGTAATCGTCAAAACAAGCTTTTGTAATTAAACACATTATAAATATATGGCTTGTTTTCTCTTTGAGGTTTTTATGGATTCAAAACCCTTTGAGGTTTTTATAATCATATTAAATCCAAACAAGATACCTATTAACCTTGACTCGAGTCTCGAGGACGAGACTCCCTTTGAGGTTTTTATAATTGTAACATCCAGGAATTCGCGTAAAACCAAACTCGTCCGATTTTGGGTCTAATGAACCCAAAAGCATTGTTGGTCAATATTAAACAACTTAAAATGATCAATTAATCGTGAATCAAAAGTTGTTCGGGTGAAATCGACCAAAAATCGGTCAATTCGTAATGCGTGCCGTGAAAAAGCCGTGACGCAAATTCGGAAACCGCAAAACGAATCGAGACCGTCATTAGATCCGATTCGACGATACAAGACCAACGGAATCGACCGTTCGTCAATCGGACGCCATTTGATATTTTAAATTCACTATATTTAATCTTAAACAAAAACCGTATCCGAAAATTTCGGGTATTCAAAACTCGATCGGAAGTATATCAACATTATACTCATTTTGACCGTCATTTTGAGACGATCAAATCGAGACATTGCGCGTCAATATCTGACACTCGAGGCACGAGTACGGTCATCTTTAAACATGGCAAATAAAGAAGAGTTTTGGCAAAATAAATAAATAATAAATCAAAAATTTAAATCCTGCTACTGTAAGTTGTGTTCGGATGGAAATATATATATATAATCTATATATATGATATATGATGATGATGTCACTATTAAGTGACATCATGCTAATGATATAAAAAAAAACAAAAAAACAAAACAAAACGAAACAAAAACACAAACAAATGAAAAAAAAAATAAAACAGCGGCAGAGTCCTGTATAATTCCAGCCATGTAAACAGTGCCTAGAAAAGCCACATGGCCTTCCTTCTCTATATACACTTGGCTACTTCTTAATTCCCCTTGGCAACATCTCAAGAGCTTCTCCTCCCTATAAATAACCCCAAACCTTCCCTCTTGCATCCCAATTCGAACGGCGCCTCTCCCACAAGTTCTTTCCCAAATTCCTCTCTAATTCCCAACAAAAACATTCCTTCCTTTTTCCTTGATTTCCAACAATGGAGTGCTGCCAACACTGACCTGCAATTGCAGGTGTCTCATCAGCAATTGCTGCTCTAATTCAAGCCAAAACTGCAGCTGAAACTGCTGCATATCATCAAATTGAAGCCCCTTTTCAATTCTAAAAATCCAGGTACCATCCCTTTTCCCTCCATCCTTGCTGCCATGCATGTATGATTTCACTTTTCTTTTATTGACTATTATATAAGTTTCACACAATTGATTCCAAATCTCAAAATTTAGGATTTCAATCCCTGATCTTAGGATTTAAAAGATGGAACTTAAGGGGTTTGCATGAGAAATTTTGTATACCCTTGATAGGCTCCTAAATTCTAAAGTAAAAAAAAAATAAATTACATGTCTATTTTTACTCCTGAAATCATAGGAATCAAATTCCTATTTGAACTGCAAATTTCGTTTATATGTATTGCCTGTTAAAGTCTAAAATAAATGATTTAAAGTTCTTAAAAAAAAAAAGGGGGGGGGGGACGGTTCTGTTTTCTGCTCTCCTGGAATTACAAGAATCTACTTTCTATTGAATTGCTATATAAATGGATTGTCTTCAGTGTATATTTTATAGAAGAAATCTTTCTTCTCCATATAGTACTAACTTTAAGATTTGAAATGTACGATGGAAGTAACTATTCTTATATATTATATGATTCAAAGTATGAGGAAGTATTATTCTTTTATATACAATTTACATAGCAAACCTGTATGTATCATGATTGTTGGTCTCTGTGAAAAGTGTGTAATTTGAATTATTGTCTCCTTAACTGATCTTTCCAGTAAAGTAATTAAAACAACTTATGATTCAACAGTACCGTAGAACATGCAAAAATGTCAAGTTGAGTAGAGTATAATTTAAATCAGTATTTTCTCAACTGATCATTCTAGTTAAATTAATTAAAACAACTTATGAATCAACAGTTGATACTATATAACTGTGGAACCTATAATAATGTCAAGTTTAGTAGAGTAAGGCTACTTGATACTATATAACTGTGGAACCTATAATAATGTCAAGTTTAGTAGAGTAAGGCTACTTGATCAACGCTTATTAGATGTATATTAGGAACCACACAATTAACCGTATTTATCTTCATGCTTGTTCTATAATATATATATATGTGTGTGTGTGTGTGTGTGTGTGTGTGTGTGTGACACCACATAATATTAGGACAGTTGAGGCAGTATTAGAATTTAGATCATTTAGAAGGGGAAACCTAGAAATATCAATTGTCAAGTCAAGATTATGTTAAGCGATTCTTTAGAGATTTTGTTAGAACTAAAGAAAGTCATTAATCAAATGGAAAAGAGTGGTTGATCATTCTTAAAGTACTAGCACATCATGATCAAGTAAAGGTTAAGGGCATATTGATCATGTTCAGTTCTTGTACAACATAGACTTCACAAGTGAAATATATATATATAAGAATATAATTATTATATAAATAAAGTAAATGAATTGGTACGGATACATAAAGTACATGAATTGGTACGGATACCTTTGCTTAGAAGCCTACAAATAGTTAATATATATGAAGCTCTTATTCAAGAAACATCTTAGATATAATTACATCATCATAACCTATGACCATAATGTTAGATCATCTTCATGAAATCATTCCTTAGGTATGCTCTGTTATCCATGGGTAACCATAAATAAGTTAGATGATCAAGAGACCTAGATCTTTATGATAACTACATAAAGTGATGGGGAGGAGATGAGTTGGTAAGTGATGACGATCAAGAATCAATAATGAATTATAAACTAATGATGCTGGTCATGGTGACCTTCAGACCTGACCATGCGAGGGTGCGGTGACCCTCAGCTGGGCGGCAGAATAGGAAGCCCAGTTAGGGCAGCGGCCGCCAAGTGCGCAGGTCTAGGATTCCAGTCTCTTTTCGATTTTTACGCGAGCTCGCAGTGTTTTTACGCCTCGTTGGGATCCAGACTTTAGACCAGTTCCGCTGACCCTGTTTTAGGATGCCCAGGCGGGGGATCCTGGTTTTTTTTCAGCTTTACGTACGAGCTCGGTTGCCCGTACTAGTCGGGCTGTTTTTCTAGAGTGACTTTTCTAGGGAGTCTCTCTCACCCGTCTCAGTGGCGCAGTTGGGGAGTAGACCTATCCCTCTATTGGACCGCGCTTCCAATTAGAGGGCGAGACGGAAGAGCCATTTGTAGGCTTCTTCACCGCTTGAGTTACTTCGCCAACAGACATGGCGATTCTACATCTAGATCATCCATATCTGCATCTATACCATCTGGAATTGTATCTGAAACATTGGAATTAAGAATTTGAGAAGTTACGATCAAAAGTTAGGGTTAGTAGGAAATGACCATTCTCTCTACCCAATGATTTAAATAAATTAATAGATCCTTCCAATCATAACTTTTCCATTATCACTCAACAACATGATCTATGAATAGATATGTGCTTACACTCAGATACTCATGAATATTCAAGTACTATAAATTATGTCACATGTGGGGAATGCCGGGGTATGGGACAAACATTTGGGATGCTTACAAGTAGCCTGAAAAACCCTTTTTATTGCAAAGTAGAAATAAAGTTTAATTTGAGTTGTTCTCGCCTCTCTACTTGCTTTCTTTTGTAAATAATAAATGCCTGTTATTTTATATAAGTTTTTGGGAGGTACCAGCAACCGCTGACGCCTTTTCTTTCCTAACATGTTTGGCAGGCAAACAGCCTGCAGCTCAGTAGCTATACATGCTTCCTGGAGACAGAGTTTATACCCGACGGTATGAATTACTTTGTCTCAGTTTTTGTCCAGATAATGATGTAAATGTTATCTCTTTTGTATCACATTTTGGGATATATGTTGTAACATGGAATATGCTTGTACATGTTGTAAATGGATATGAATATTAATGAAAAGAATTTTGGTGCCATATTGTCTCTTTTACTTGTGGTCATGTATTGAGAATGAATGTCATAGTTGCGAAAAAAAATTTCCTGTATTTTTGCGACTTGTGCGATTAAACATGAATGATATCTTGCGAATTGCGCGTAAACGGGTACCCGGATCCTGAGGGGTTCACAAGCCGATGGAGAAGACTGGGGTAAATGCCTCGTGGGAGGCGGATGACGCTTATGCCAAAGTTTGGCTCTCTGGTACATTGACGATTGAGATCGCCAATGACATGTTACATCAGCCGACTGCTAGGCGAGGAATGAGACGAAGATTCTCCAACTCCAGCACGATATATTCACTATCAAGCAGAACGGGCGGCCCCTGCATTCGTTGTATACAACCTTGAGAGGGAAGTTTGAAAAGTGCATTGTTTCATGTCTCTTAATGCCACCCTTGAGCAGCAGAAGACATATACGAATGCTACCATGGTTGGTGTATTCCTAGCTGCTCTTGATCCTGAATATGAGGTTACCCGCTCCCAGATCCTCACGGATGCTATGATCCCTCCCATGGAGGAAGCTTTTCGTAGGATTAGTAAGATTACTTTACTGTTTACTACTAGAGGCCAGACTTTTTCGATGATGGAAGCCTCTCGAGGCAGAGGAGGCCCGTCTACTTTCCGTGGACCCCGTGGTAGAAGGGGTCGAATCTGTTAGCCCTGCACGTTTTGTCATCGTCAGGGCCATTCTGAGGATACATGTTATTCCAAGCATGGGTTTCCTCCATTGGCCCGACCGACAGAACAAGTTAAGTTTCCAGCAGCTCGTATTTCAGATCAACGGTTTGATGACTTCGTGGCCAGATTAAGGGATATTATGCCTCCTTCCGCTTCACGATCTCCCGAAGACCATTCAGATGTGGTTGCCTCTGCTTCTGCTAGTACCTCTACTAGAACCAACACCTCATGCAATTATGTTTTTACATCTTGTCATGTATCTGAGATTACAGAGTGGATTAGGGACTCTGGTGCGACACATCATTTATGTGGAGACAGACAACAACTTACATCATATAGACAGGTTCCTCCAGGGAGAACAGTTGTAATAGATGATGGGGCACATTTCCCAATCACAGGACAGGTACATAGGAATATAGAAATATCTTAACACTTCCCCTCAAGATGGAGCATAGATGTCAATCATGCTCAGCTTGGACGAACACTTCTGAAATGGCCCTGAGGAACGCCTTGGTAAAGATGTCTGTTGTTTGATCTCGTGAACTAACAAGAGATGTAGAAATCAAACTCTTCTGGATCATATCTCTAGTATGATGGCAGTCTACCTCAGTATGTTTCATTCTCTTATGGAATGCTGGGTTGTTTGCAATGAATAAGGCAGCATGATTATCACATAGTAACTGCATGTGTAGAGGAATATCCACATGCAAATTACACCACTCGAACCCATATCATTTCTATACTTGCTTGCGCCATAGCCCTATACTCAGATTTGGCACTTGATCTAGCCACAACTGTGTGTTTCTTGCTTTCCAAGAAATAAGAGAACTGCTAACAAATATTGCAAAGTCCGAAGTAGATTTCCTATCCTTAGGACACCCTACATAGTCAGCATCAGCACACGCATATACGGAGAGAGTTGCTCCTTTCTTGAAAAGTGATCCTGCACCTGGAGAAGATTTTAGATATCTCAATATCATGTATATAGTGTCCATATATACTTACCGAGGTTGCTCCATGAACTGACTCACTCAACTCACTGCAAAAGAGATATCTGGTCTGGTAATAGTAACATAAATGAGCTTTCCCACCATCTCTCTGTATCTCCTCTTATCAACCTCATACGTATTATCATCGTATAACTTCATGTTAGGATCATAGGAGTAGTAGAGTGTCGACACCCAATCATGCTCGTCTTAACCAGCATGTCCGTAGCATATTTTCTTTGGGTCATCACAAGACCCTACGCATTCCTAACAAATTCCAACCCTAAGAAATACCTTAAGGTGCCCAGATCTTTACTGACAAACTCACGACCTAGAAAGCCTTTTGCCATCTTTATCCCCTGTGTAACATCTCCTGTAACAAGAATATCATCAGCATAGACCATTATGACAACAATACCTGTAGGTATCATCTGCACAAAGAGTGAATGGTATGCATTATACCTTTTGAACCCTTTCTTTTCAATAAAATCCGAGAGCTTCTAAAACCACACCCTTGGACTTTGCTTAAGGCCATATATCACCTTATGGAGTCTACAAACCTGCTGACACTCACCCTCAGCAGCAAACCCCGGAGGTTGTTGCATGTAAACTTCCTTCGATAGATCTCTATGCAGAAATGCATTTTTAACATCCAACTGAAATAAAGGTCAATCACGTACCACTACTACTAAAAGTAGGATATGCAGAATAGAGTGACGAGCCACTAGAAAAAAAGTATCCAAGTAATCTATGCCGTAGGTCTGAGTAAAGCCATATGCCACTAATCTTGCCTTGTAGCAATCAAGGTTGCCATCGACATGATGTTTAACAGTAAACACACATTTGCAACTGACTACAGACATCCCAAGAGGAGCAGACACCAAACTCCATGTACCACGTGACTGCAACGCAACCATCTCTTCCTCCATAGCTAAGCGTCAGCAACTACCCTTCAATGCCTCCCGATAATTCCGTGGAATTTCCACGGCAGAGCCACTGCAAATCTCTGAAAGTCCCATGTTAGACGATGAAAGGAGACCTGAGAAGCAAGGGGGTAAGAAACACAAGACTGCTTCTGCTTGCGAATAGAATAGGAATATCCATGTCATTGAGAACCTCCTCCATCTGTGGGCTATTCTTCTGTAATGATTCATGCACAGATATATCTCCAGATACATCGTTAAAAGCCATGTTATCAAAAACAAACTTGGGTCATACTGGATGACGAGCGATAACCAGAGCAGAAGCATTTCGACGTGTATAGAATTTAGGCAATGGTGGAACAATTGGCACATGTAACTGGGTAGTAGGAGGGGGTGGAGGAGGTGGTGGTTGTGGACGTGGTGGCGAAGGTGAGACCACAGGCACAAGAGGATGTGGTGAATAGCTTGTAGGAGGGGGTGGCATGTAAACCTCGTCATCAGAGTCTGATGAAGCCAACATGTCACCTGTAGGAGATAAGTACATCACAAACTCAAAAATTATGACAACAACACTGATATAGTATTTTCTACGCAAAGGATCATAACATCGGTATCCCATCTGGGTCTTGGAATACCTAAAAAACACATATTTGACAGCTGGGAGAGAGCTTGTCAAGACCTGGAATCAACTGGTTAACAAAAGCGACCGAGCCGAACACACAAGGAGTAAGTGAGAATAACTCCTTTTAAAGAAAAGCGATAGAGAAAGAAATTTTCTCACCCAAGACAAAAGATGCATGTGATCACCAAATAGCATGCTGTAAGAACCGCATCACCCCAAAATGAATGTGGGGCATGACTCTGAATGAGAAGATTCTAAGTAACAACGAGAAGATGACAATGCTTTCTCTCAACAACACCATTTTGCGGAGAAGTATAAGCACAAGATGTTTGGTGAATAATCCCTCGAGATAAAAAAATGGGATAAACACGAGTACAGAATTCCAAAGCATTATCAATTTGCACAAATTTCACAGAGGTACAGAAACATTCTGCACTTCATTAATAAAAGTTTTGATGGCATCCCCTGCTTCAATCTTATTTTTCAAAAGAAACACCCATGACAAACATGAAAAATCATCCACAACCACAAGATAAAACATGTGTCCCTGGTGATCAGGAACACGACTCGAACCCCAAATGTCAACATGAAATAACTCAAAAAGGGAGCTACTACTCTGACTTTGACAACTAAGAAAAGCAGACCGATCATGCTTTCCTAATTGGCATGCCTCGAACTGAAAGGAAGAACCAGGTGAAATCTGTGGCAGCGTGTGACACATCTTCTGAAGAGGTAGATGACCAAACCCAAGGTGCCAGGTGAACGGAGAGACTGAACCAGACGAATGAGAAGATACACCTGCATAGGAGTCTGAACCAAGCGATAAAAGACACCCTGCTCACGGCCACACCCGATCACTCTGCCCATAAGAATGTCCTGAAAAACAAGATACGATGGGTCAAAAATAGCTCAACAGTACAAATCCTTTGTAATATGACTAATAGGAAGCAAACCATAGAGAAATCAGGAGCATGTAGCACATTCTGCAAATGCATTGAGGGCGTCAAGGTGATCTCCCCTCTGTCTTGTGATTAGGGAATGAGTCCCATCAGCTATCGCAACTATTCTCCCTGGAGGAACCTGTCTATATGATGCAAGTTATTGTTTGTCTCCACCTAAATGTTCTGTCGTACTGAAGTCCATAATCCACTCTGTAATCTCAGATCCATGACAAGATGTAAAAGTACAAGTACATGAGGTGTTGGCTGTAGCAAAGGTACTAGCAAAAGTAGAGGCAGCCACATCTGAATGGCCTCCGGGAGATGGTGAAGCGGAAGGAGGCATAATATCCCTCAATCTGGCCATGAGATCATCAAATCGTTGATCTGAAGTAGGAGCTGTTGGAGACTCAACTCGTTCCGCCATTCGGACTGATGGAGGAAACCCATGCTTGGAATAGCATGTATCCTCAGAATGGTCAGGACAATGAGAAAACGTGCAGGGCTGACGAATTCGACCCCCTCTACCACAGGGTCCACGTCCACGGAAAGTAAACGAGCCACCTCTGCCTCGGGAGGCTGCTGTCACACCCCCAAATTCCGTGATCGAGAATGATCGTGCAGACACGGTAGCTGGATGCTCGAGAATGATCGATGGAGCTGGACTTCGGGAGGAGTCCGAAAAATGTGGATATCAGGGAGGTTATCCACGAGAGTCTGGAGGCTCTACCGTACGTGATGGAGAAGCGTCACACAGGACACTGGCTCGGTGGCAGAGTGTCGTGGTGCTTGTAGCAGTGCGAGCACAGCGAGTACAGACAGCAGTGCAAGACATGACAGTGGATGCACATAGTCGTACATACGCGAGCGCAGAAGGGAGGTACGTAGTGAAGTAGTACGCATTGAGGAGCAATGCGATACGGTCACAGAGGCGTACGCATGAAGGCGCACGGTATCGATATTGATGCGTGGCGGTCCAAGGAGGCATGGAGCGTTGCAGGTGCTGAGTACGAGCATTGTCGAGCATGCTCGGTAGTACACGTACGAGAGTGGTCTGGAGGCCACGATAGCGAAGTTCTGGAGGACTTCCCCTTAGCATGGAGAACGCTAAGGAAGGGTTTACCGCACGAGGGTCTGGAGGTCGCGGGTTCCCTTTGGCACAAGACCAAGTGTTTGGTGGCACTAGGTGAATTACGGCAAAGCTGCATCAGCAAGCGTTGGAGCGCGAGTGTGCTGATGACTGGGCGGTTGACTGGGCGTCAACCGTGCGAGAAGACGAAAGGTCAACAAGGGAGTCGAAGAGACGAGCAGACGAAGAGTTGCTGAGGAACGCGAAGGGTTGCCGAAGAACTCGAAGGGTCTCTTGTGTCTTTATGTATCATTATTGTAGATGTAATGATGAGTGTCCCTTGGGTTGCCTTGAGTCTTGTATATAAGGAGAGGTGGTGGCTCATTTGTAAACACACAAGTGTAAAGAGTACACAGAGTGTTCACCCACTCCTGAGAGAGTTCCCCTTCTAATAAAGAGAAGAGCTTTGTGCCCGTGCTCGTGTGATTGCTTGGTTGAGTTCTTGAGCGTTCTTGAGCGTGTTCTTGAGAGTGTTCTTGAGCGATCCAGAGTTTGTGCTCGTGTTTGTGTTGAAAGCGTCGGTGCGCTAGCAAGCAGGAGTACAAGAAGAGTTGGAGCGCGTCCGTGACCGTTCTACTCGGGAAGGCTGGTTAGCTACGGGTTAGCTAATGCCGCACATGATCGGTCGAAATCGGTAGCGGGATTTTGACCCTGTGACAGTTGGTATCAGAGCTGAAGGCATACCAATTTGTTGCTACGAAGTTGGTATCAGATCTTGGTCGGTGCCAAGGAGCAGATCACAGAGCTTGGTCGGTGCCAAGAAGCGGGCAAAGCTACGAGCGGCTGTTGGTGCAGTCGATCGCGGGAACTAAAGATACTTGTCGGTGCAAGTACCTCTTCAATCAGCGGAGCGAAGATGGTGGGTGTCACCGAGCGTGTGGCAGCACTGGAGCAGGCGATGGCAGAAGTGGAGTCCACTATTGGGACTCATGCCCATCGCATCGCCGTCTTGGAGGACCGTTCTTCAGAAGGATCGGATGTTGGGGACGAGACCCAACGCTCAGTGGAGCAGATCAAGTCATTGGAGGATAAACTGGAGGCGTTCCACACGATGATGGAGGATCTTCGGAGTGAGATCTCCCTCATCAAGAAGGCATTGGCGAACAGCGAAGGCTCCACGGAGGTGCAGCGGCGCAAGGTACCAGAATCCAAATCTTTTACAGGTACGCAGAGTGCCAAGGATTTGGAGAACTTCCTATGGGATATGGAAGTGTATTTCGAGGCGACCAAGACGACGGAAGCCGAGAAGGTTGGCTTGGCATCGATGTACATGTCGAGCGACGCCAAGCTATGGTGGAGGAGCCGTGCAGCAGACGAGGCAAGACCGAAGATATCCAGATAGGATGATCTAGTCGCGGAACTGAAGGTGCAGTTCCTGCCGAAGTATACTGCGTGGATTGCACGGGAGGCTCTTCGACGCCTGAAGCAGACGGGCACAGTTCGTGAATACGTGAAGCAGTTCACGTCCTTGTTGCTGGACATCAAGGGGATGTCCGAGGAGGACAAGCTGTTCAATTTCACGATCGGGTTGCAGAGCTGGGCGCAAGCCGAATTGCGGAGGCAGGGCGTGAAGGACCTTAATTCAGCAATCGTGGTGGCAGATGCGTTGGTCGATTATGGGACGGCCCAACCAAGTCAAAAGGCTGAAGAGAAGGAGTTCACCAGCAAGCTAAAGGTGCGGTCGAAGCATAAGGGCAAAGGCGTTGCCCATGATCCACCAATGGAGGAACGGGAGTACTCCAAGAAGAGGGAGCAACCCAGGAGCAGGGATGCTTCATATGCGACGGATCGCATAGGGCGCGGGAGTGCCCGAAGAAGGAGAAGCTGAACTCTCTTCGTAGGGACGAGGAGGAGGAAGTAGAAGGTGAGATACGCTTGGGAGAAATAGGTGCGATGCCCAAGGTACGTCTCACGACACTTCGAGCTGGAGCTTCGAATTCAGTAGAGGGAGGGAACTCCACAACAAAGAGCTTTGAAGGTGCCAAGGCTCAATCAAGGACGCACTGGAGTGTGCAGGTGCGTGCGGAGCACCAACGTGTGTGCAGGAGGCACACAACCAAAGCCGCAGATAGGAGAACATCCGTGCACGAGAAGGCGATGCAGAGCTCCGGAGGGCGATGCAGCATGGACAACAAGTTACATGTCCATGGGGGTGGAGTGGTGACGAACCACACCACCAATGATCTTGCAGGAGGCAAGATACCGAAGATGCTCGGAGCACATGAGGTGCTCATTTCCTAGGATGGGGAGTCGTCCACGGGGAACGATAGATATCGTCAACGAGCAAGCGTGGAGGTGAGTACTCCACATGTGGAGCTGGAGCTGCCACACACCAGCGATGGAGCTGCTGTATCCAGGAGGGATACGAAAATGGGAGCTGACGAGGAAGCTCCACTTTTCACGTTAAAGAACAAGTCATGGAAGGACATGATTCGTGAAAAGACCAAGTGCAGGAAGGGAGGCGGTGCACGCTTGCACCACCCTTCCAATTGAGCCGCATCAGGAGGTGCGTAGCGGATGGAGGATCGTGACGGGACGCCAGCTGAAGATGGAATGCTCGGTTGAGGATAACCGATTCTTCAGGTGGGGGAGGCTTGTCACACCCCCAAATTCCGTGATCGAGAATGATCGTGCAGACACGGTAGCTGGATGCTCGAGAATGATCGATGGAGCTGGACTTCGGGAGGAGTCTGAAAAATGTGGATATCAGGGAGGTTATCCACGAGAGTCTGGAGGCTCTACCGTACGTGATGGAGAAGCGTCACAAAGGACACTGGCTCGGTGGCAGAGTGTCGTGGTGCTTGTAGCAGTGCGAGCACAGCGAGTACAGACAGCAGTGCAAGACATGACAGTGGATGCACGTAGTCGTACATACGCGAGCGCAGAAGGGCGGTACGTAGTGAAGTAGTACGCATTTAGGAGCAATGCGATACGGTCACAGAGGCGTACGCATGAAGGCGCATGGTATCGGTATTGATGCGTGGCGGTCCAAGGAGGCATGGAGCGTTGCAGGTGCTGAGTACGAGCATTGTCGAGCATGCTCGGTAGTACACGTACGAGAGTGGTATGGAGGCCACGATAGCAAAGTTCTGGAGGACTTCCCCTTAGCATGGAGAACGCTAAGGAAGGGTTTACCGCACGAGGGTCTGGAGGCCGCGGGTTCCCTTTGGCACAAGACCAAGTGTTTGGTGGCACTTGGTGAATTACGGCAAAGCTGCATCAGCAAGCGTTGGAGCGCGAGTGTGCTGATGACTGGGCGGTTGACTGGGCGTCAACCGTGCGAGAAGACGAAAGGTCAACAAGGGAGTCGAAGAGACGAGCAGACGAAGAGTTGCTGAGGAACGCGAAGGGTTGCCGAAGAACTCGAAGGGTCTATTGTGTCTTTATGTATCATTATTGTAGATGTAGTAATGAGTGTCTCTTGGGTTGCCTTGAGTCTTGTATATAAGGAGAGGTGGTGTCTCATTTGTAAACACACAAGTGTAAAGAGTACACAGAGTGTCCACCCACTCCTGAGAGAGTTCCTCTTCTAATAAAGAGAAGAGCTTTGTACCCGTGCCCGTGCTCGTGTGATTGCTTGGTTGAGTTCTTGAGCGTTCTTGAGCGTATTCTTGAGAGTGTTCTTGAGCGATCCGGAGTTTGTGCTCGTGTCTGTGTTGAAAGCGTCGGTGCGCGAGTACAAGAAGAGTTGGAGCGCGTCCGTGACCGTTCTACTCGGGAAGGCTGGTTAGCTACGGGTTAGCTAACGCCGCACAGGATCAGTCGAAATCGGTAGCGGGATTTTGACCCTATGACAACTGCCATCGTCGAAGAAGTCTGACCATTAGTAGTAGCTGAAACAGTAATCCTGCTAAGCCTGCAGAAAGCTTCCTCCTTGTGAGGGATTGTAGCATCCGGGAGGATCTGGGAGCGAAAGCATCATATTCAGGATCAAGAGCGGCTAGGAATACACCAACCATGGTAGCATTTCTATATGTCTTCTGCTGCTCAAGGGTGGCATTAAGAGGCATGAAACAATGCAGCGTCTCAAACATCCCTTTCAAGGATGTATACAGCGAATGCAGGGGCCGTCCGTTCTACTTGATAGTGAATATATCGTGATGGAGTTGAAGAATCTTCGTCTCATTCATCGCCTGAAGGTATGTTGTTGCGAGGATATTCCACATTGCCTTAGCAGTATGCTGATGTAACACGTCATTGGCGATCTCAATCGTCAATGTATCAGAGAGCCCAACTTTGGCATAAGCGTCGTCTGCCTCCCACGAGGCATTTACCCCACTCTTCTCCATCGGCTCCTCAATAAAAATATGTTTCTTACCATTTGACTTCATAAAGCTCATAAACTGCATAGCCCAAAGCTCATTATTGTCCCGTCCATTTTGATAATAGGCGTTGGACCTCTAAAAGCGCTTGTGACGGGTACATAGACCTTGTTCTCAGACATATTGTCGGATGTAAAAGACTAGGGTTTGTAGACCAAAGTGGGAATGTCTACACAAATATACGTGGATTTGAATGCATACGTAGACTTATGCACCCAAATGCATCAAATAAACTGAGGAACCGACGCCAGCGGAAACGCAGAGGGCTAGAAGATGAGCAAGGTGCGGATGCTCTGCACGCGGGGGCGCAGGGCTGCGCTCTCGCGCGACTGTTGGGCACCCAGGATGCCGCGCAAGAGGCGTGGGGCGGCGCGCAGGGCTGCACAGGGCGGCGCTGGGGTGGTTGCGCAGAGGTCGGTGGCGCGCGGAGATGGGGGTGGGTACGAAAGCTTCATCTAGGACCGCCGCTCTAATACCATGTTGGAAAAAATAAGAGATATTTTATTCCTGAAAAACCTAGGCTCTCTTATATAGAGGAGAGACCTATGGGTAAATTACATAAGATAGACATGGAGAAATAAAATAACCGAAAAGGTACATAAGAATGTAGAAATATCTCAACAAATATGTAATAGCATTTTAAATTCTATATACTTAATATTAAATGCTATGGATGGCTATATACTCTATAGATTAGCATATTACACCCTAAGGATGGATTAATGAATATTTATTATCTAAGTTAGATAACTTACGTAGTGGAAGGTAAAATGTATATATTATAGTTGTGAAATTCCAATGGAACTGGTATTTAACCAAGATTTGCAATCCAGATAAGACATTTTAAAGAATGTTATAATTGCTTATACAAATACTATTAGTTCCGGTATGTTTTTTCATAGTCTGTGTTATGTTGATGTAACTGGTAGAGTTATATTCATGTAAGTTGAGAGCTTAGCTTTAAATTTTTATATTACATCTTCTAATAATTACTATTGGTGGAGAATGTAATAGGCGGGTAATTGGATCTCACCAAGATCCAATTACCCCACTCATGTTCAAGGTTTGAAAAAACTAAAGGCGGAACGAAGTGTTTTCCTCGAAATCTAGACGAGGCGTAGCCTCGAGGCAGTCAAGGCGTAAGCCTCGGTTTATAGAAAAAACTATGCATAAAACTATAATTATATATATATGTCAATGTAATTATATATTCTCCGCACAACATAAAATACTTAACACTATAAGATATGATGAAATAATAGAGATAAGAACCCTAAAATATAAGATAGAACAACATCATATCCCTTTCTACACATTTTCATCCAATCAAAAAAGGAATTCGTCGTCAATAAATGTAGTGAAAGAATTAAACAATACATATCCATTTGAAAAATTATTCGAATTAAAAGTACGATTAAATATATGTCGAAAAATTAATGTTATGTGTCTAACAGATAATATATGATCGCGAAAGAAACCGAGATTCATATCCAGTCCGAACAAATCTTTGAAATATTATTGTAATAAAAGTACAATTAAATATATGTCGAATTGTTGATATGCATTGAATCCTAACCATCTGAACATTGTTGAAGAATTGTGTATGCAACCCTCCTTCCATACCATACATTATCATCAGATTTAGGCATAATTAATAGTAAATATGAAGCAGTTTGCTCAAATAGTTAGACATAATTAATAGTAAATATGAAGTTATTGGCACGAAAGAAACATCAGATTTATGCATTTAACTTGCATAATCATTATCCTAAACAAGTATATATTTATAAGCTTCTCAAACCATCATGTAAACCATTAAAATCATAAAAAAACTTCAAAAAAGGCAAAAGGCCTTGAAAAACATCTCGAGGTTATGCCTCGGCCAACTGAGGAGCACGCCTCACTGGGCAAGGCCGAGGCGTACGCCTCGAGGCTAAAACGGACCGCCTCATCTCGAGGCGTACGCCTCGACCGCCTCGACGCGCGTTTTTTAATACTATGCTCATGTTTAGCCCCACATGGATGAGCAATGGGACTCCGCTCTGCCTGAGGGGCTATATAAGGAGCCCCTCACCCCTGTACTCATTGAGAAATTCAATAGAATATCCGCCCCTTTGAGGGCTTCTCCCGTGGTTTCATCCCGCTCCTTAGGGAGTAGGGTTCCATGTAAATCTTTGGTGTTCATGTTTATATTCTTCTTGATTTATGCTCTATTTATCGATTCGCTTTCGCTTTCTTATATTTTAACATGGTATCGGAGCGGTTCATTTCTGCGGTTGTATTCATTTAGATTTTCAATTTTAATTATTATCCGCATAATGTTCTGAAAATTTGTGTGGTTGAATCGTCTCCAACATGCTTACCCCGACTAGGGTTCCTATCTTGAAACCTGGATCTACAGTTTGTATAGATCCAGGCAGCACTAGCACCGCCAACATCAGATCTCCATCCATATCTTCTTCGGTTTCATCACAGCCCCAATCCTCACACACAGAACTCCGACAGGGATGCTCTAGGTCGAAAGAAAGAAAAATGCATCTTCCAAGGGGCACCAGCCTCCGGCGGAGCCTCTCCATGACTCCAGGCGATCAACCCCGCGCGGTGCCAGCAACCTCGCATTCCCCTGGTGCAACTCCAGGACATCGGCCCCGCGCGGTGCCAGCAACCTAATGCTCCAGGGAGAACACTCCTCGCTATCAGCCCCACGATCAACCCCTCGCAACGGTGCTTCCTCCATCGCCAGTGGCAAAACTCCTCGCGATAAGCCTCGCACGATAATTTTTGGACAAACAGAAAGAACAATAGGATCGTTCTGTCTTGAGATAAGCCTCGCGCGATAAGCCCCACGATAAGCTCAGCTTGGACAAATAGAAAGAAATCTCAAGACAAGACACTACAAACAATATCAACTCAGCGCGCACAATTGTCGGATGTTGTCAAGGACGTTGCTTTTCATGTCGTGCAGGTGAGGAGGACGAACGTGCTGGAGTGTGAGTCAAACTGAATTTCCTTGTCGGAGAGCATGTGCTATGTACTGCTCTTGTCAGAGTCACTGCAACTGAAAAGAGTCTCGACACAGAGAATTCTGGCCCGCCACAACATGTGGACAACTGCTCCGTCTCTGAAAGGGTCGAATAAAGAACATCGCTAAGTATCCATATGTAGATCTCTGAAGATGGGTCTCTCTCATAGGGACCTCAAAGTGGGTTCTCTCTCATAAGAACCTCGGAAGGATCTCGTACTGGAGTTCACGAACAGTAGAGGATGGAGTCTGAAAGTCTCCTCATCGGAGAACTAGCTCTCTCCCATCTGGCTCAGAGAATGGGATCTCTACTCCCGAGCCCCTATGAAACCATAGGAAAACCCTAGCTCACATGGCATAGGGAATGTGATCTCTATTATGGAGTCCCAATGGCATACATGAAAACTCTGGTCGACAAAACAAGAATGATGGAGACCACAAAAACATGATCGAAGACATGTGTGACTGAAACTGAAGACTCAAAATCTGATCGTCGAGTCTGAACAACTGTAGAGTCTGAAATCTGAATGGCCTGTATTTCAAAATTTGGAAAATCTGACAATCTGGCATGTAACTCTATACAATATTCCCCCTTTCTCCCAAACTTGTCGGAAAAATAATAGCATCAACAAAGTTGGAAAAAGACAAATGGAGATGGGGAGAAACCAAACCAAATAAGATGACACCGTTTTTTCGGGATTTTCTCAATCAATTCTTTTCCCGATTATTTCATTCCCCTTTTTTAATAGCCATCACCTCTTTTTTTAAAAATAAGTCGTTCACTTTTTTACGACTTTCCCCTTTTTCCTACGTACGGCTTACCTTTTGTACGCACTTTTTTTTCAAAATAATTTTTTTTTAAAATGACCTAATGGGCCAAAAACTTGCAGCTCTCTCCTTTTTTTAAAGTTGCAGCAGTCCAAATGGGCAGAATTTATTTTCCTTTTCATGGTTGGCCTCTCTCTCTCTCTTTCACGCGCAGAAAGCATCTTGCTATATATTTAAAATAAAACTCAGCCCAAAGGGGCCAACCATATTTAGGGCTTTGAATCGCAGCCCCCCTGATGGGGGAGGAGCCGCCACCATGGAGCATGGAGGAGAGACGCCTGTGAGATGTGCCTGAAAGGAACCTCTGCCTGGAGGTTTGAGTGCCGCTGCCATGGAGTTTTGACGTCATCTTGTGCCGCCTGCGTTGTGGAAGGAGCCGCCTGAGATAAAGGAGAGGCTAGAGCAAGAGGCTGGCGCTGCGTCGCAGATCTCCGCGATGGGGACTAGCCTCACTGGAGGCCAACGCGAGGGAGTGCCGGTGGCGCCAACACTGCCTACGGCCCCACCACGCACCGCCTGCAGTCTTAAAAGGTGCGCGAGATCAGAGGGACGATGCAATGGTCTGGAGGTGCGCGAGCCCGGACATCAAAGTTGGCACCGCCTTTGGCTCTCGCCTGGGATCAATGGTTGATGCTTGGGATGCTTGTGATGCCGAGCCTGGAAGGGAGGCACTGTGAGGAGCTCCGCCACTGGGAGCTCAAGGGTGCTTCGCGCCTGCCCAGATAGCGCCGCCTGGAGCAGGCATAGCGCCTCCAAGAAATCGGATCTAGGGTTTCACAACGAAACCCTAGTTACTTTTGACGACTGAAATATTGACTATCTTCATAACGATGAAAAAATAATCTTCAAGAGAGAACAATCAAAGAATAAAACTGCTTTGCTAATCGAATCTCGAACAATAAAATAAATCCGAACAAATCCTCAAGAATCGAACCCGCTCTAATACCATGTTAGAAAATAAATATGTGGAAGCAAGATCGGAGAAATAGAATCAAATATGAAGAACATGGGATTTTTACATGGAACCCTGCTCCATAAGGAGCGGGATGAAACCATGGGGGAACGCCTCAAAGGGCCGGTTTGTTCATTGAACTTTCTCACTGGATACAGATGGTGAGGGGCTTCTTATATAGCCCATACTGAGTCTCTACATCTCACAACTGGTAGATGTGGTACTAAACAACTGGATGTGGTAAATGGATTCCGGAGTTATCCATTTACCCATCTCCCACTTAAGTGACGAATAACCAAATACTCCAACAATATGAGATTTGATTATCTAGACTCATTCAAATTTGTGGACAAGATGAATCCTGTCAACATTATCATCTCACTTAGATTATTTATAGATGGCATCTTTATCAGATGGATGTAAAAATGCAATTTTAATGGAGGCATGGTAGTAGAAATATATGTGTGAATACCTTTGGGACATGATAAGTCAAACAAGTTCTGTTAAATAAAAAAATCCATGTATATGTTAAAGCAGTCTTCTCAACTTTGGTTTGATCGGTTGCAGGAAGTTATGAAGAAACAAAATAAAATTAGTGAAAATGAACATCATACTCTCTTCATCGAGCACGATTGTGAAAAAATGGTGCTCGTGATAGGTTGTTTATACTAATGTCATGGTTATCATGGAGAATAATGATCGAGCTCAATCAGATCAAGGCAAAGCTTCCAATAAAATCTAGAACCAAAGACCTGGATATTGAGATTGCTAGATCCATATAAAGCCTGGGTATTTGCCATGGAAAATTTGGCATTAATCTACTTAAGGAGACTGGAAAGCTAGGTGTCGTCCAAGAAAATTTCTATTGAATCCTATTGCAATCTAATCATTAAGGATGGAAAGAGCCTAAAAATGACATCTATCTCACCCTACAAGGCTTGGCAGTGTTGGCATTGTCAATATGGTGAATAAATTCATACATGCTCCAATAGATGTTCATCTTCTGGCTTCCTATAGAATATCTTGTTATTTGAAGAAGAATCTAGGCAAGAGGTTATCCTTTGCAAAAGGAAAAAAAGTCAACATTGAAGGTATATGAAGTAAATTGGGATGGATCAAAGGATGATCACTGATTACTTCATGTTATTCAATTCACCTTGGAGGGGATCTCATTATTTCGAGAAAAAAGAAGCAGATGATTGTGCTAAATCAAGTGTTGAGGCTGAGTTCCACATAGTGGCACTTGGGTTGCTAAAATGCTACGACTACAATTCATACTCAATGATATGGGCATTCAGACCTATCTCCTAATCTACTGATGAAGCTCTGTTGTAATAAAAAAAGGCAACTAACCTTACAAACAACCTTATAAGCGTGAAAATGACAAGCATGCTGAGGTGGATTGTCATTTTATACATGAGAACATTAATGATGGCTAACCATGCCAACCATGTATTAAACCTGAAGATTAATTGACCAGCAGATTCACAAAAGGACTTCCCATAGCTCAACATGAGGAGTAATATCCATGCCCAACTTGAGCGGAATGTTGAATTGGTGTACTTGAGTACAGATCTCGAACGTGAACCTGTTTACCCCTTTCTTTATAAAATTGTACTGTTCACTAGTTGATAACTTGATATAGAAAGAAAAATCTAACTGCCTATGTGCTAAGTCATTTCCTCCCATTTCCTAGTTGTTTTTCCCCCACACCAACTATTTGTTTTCTCAAGAATGCTTGTCTGCATACAATTTGTATCCCCTGGTTGGAGCCATAAGAATATTGGCATTCCTCTTGAAAGTTGTAGTACTGACATTTCATCAAACACCAGTGTGACATTATGTACTACATGATCCATGCTTCAAGATATACAGCGTTAAGCTATAACATAGCCCCTAATCTAATGTTTTTATAGAAGTAGACAAAATCTGCTAATTGTGCTTGTGCTTTGAAAATGAGAATAATAAGAGAAAGATTTAGATGCATCAAATGTTAGTGGAGGTCCTTAACAATATCCCGCAGACTCACACAAAGATTTAGATGCATGAAGATCATTATAAAGATTAATTATTCCAGAAAGATCTTTACATAAATCCGTGCCTAGCGCCTCGTTATAGATTCAAAACAGGAAAATACAATCAGCAAACATATCAAAGGTTCACATAGCATACCAGAAAAACACAACACCCTGAACAATACCCAAAACAGGGGAGTAAATAAAGATTTTTATGACTATACACTATCTTAAACAAGAACCCGTAGAAACTATAAAGATGAAATCACAGCAGATCTTCCGTAAAGACAGAATTAACAAGAAGTGATTTATACAGAGGAGGAAACATGTCCGAATATCATGCAGGCATAAAAATTCAAACATGATATAAACAAATGGCTGCAGTTCATTCCCAGAGCAACCTCTGGTTAGCAAATAAAGATCAGGAAGATGATAACCCAACGAACTCGGTATCCCCGGAAACTCAATTCTGACACTACGACAATCACTGACCTTGATTGAGCAACCTACTGCATATGGGGAGCACCTGCATGAATGGTCCTAATTTCTGATGCTCAGCCAACAGCTCAGCCAAATACTGACTATAAATAAATAAAAAGGAGAGGAAAAGAACATATCAAGAAAAATAATTAACGAGCACCCCCAAGAAACCCCAAGAAACTGATCAAATGATCAACAAGAAAAAGCCTGCAAAACCACAAAAGCATGTACCTGTCCAAGTCTGATGTGCTCCTTATCTGCGGAGAGAGGGCTCTTGCAGGGGGGAGGCTGTGAGGGGAATACAAACCAGACATGTTCTTGGGGGAGGGAAAAGCTCCTGCAGAAAAGAGATTGGGGAGGAAAAGGGGGTTGGGACGAGAAAAAAAGGAAGATGGTACGAAGGTATATTGATGTTGGCTGCAGGAATAAGGGCTATGGAGCCTTAATTAGTGTGCTTACGAGTGAGGGAAATCTGCATACCCCCAAGATAAATAAATAAACTACAGGAGGGATCATGTTGGAAAATTGGGTTTTCACCAGAGTGGTCATTCTTTTTTAAGAAGGCCATCAACTGTAACTTCCACTTTTAACTGCAGGAGAGAGAACACAGTCAAATTACTTTCATAGATTTTCTCAAGGTGGTGTGGTCGTGGAAGTTAGCTGTGGTTCGAGCTGTTGGCATGGCTGACCTCCACGTATCTGGAGCCATATGTATCTGGATTTCTGGGCCGTACGAATTAAGATATAATTTTTCAGTATCTAATCAAAGATACCGGTTCTGAAACAGGAATTAGAAAAGCCAAATCGGAATCCTTTGGTCCACCTATTAGATATGTCACTCACCCACCCATATGATGTTACATCCAAACTTCGAGCAATGAGTCATCAATCAACAATATAAAACTTGCCCATGCAGTACTTTTTGACTGAAAGGATTAGTTGCACACTACACATCACTACAGTACTGCCATTTACCCAAACTAGAATAATTACCACGCAAAAAATAGGAAATCCTCTTTCATTTTTTCGTCTGGCAACGTGTAGAAATATCCTTGTAGTTTGGCACTGATAGAATAAATTGCTGAAAAATGACAAAACATTTATAGCCGACACCTTCCTGGTATCACCTACTTAAATTGCCAGATTGGTGAGAGGTTATTTTCCCCAATGGAAAAAAACAGGCAATAACCAGGAAAAATTCCCTTTCATGTTTTCTGTCGGGGATTGTTTTGGATTTTTGAGAACCACTTCACTAAAATGTCATTTTATTGGGTGGTTTTAAAGGATGGATGATGATCGTTGGATCACCATCAATAGGCTATAAACCACAGCACCTCCTACTGTGAAACCCTTACACCAGGAGACCCGAATGTAGTGGAAAGCGAAATTTAATACAGACAAAATACAGAGATTTTTACGAGTTTCTACTGTAACCAGGTTTAGTCCTTGAACAGTGATGTTCGGTCTTCACCATCTTAAAAAGAGAGAATAAAGGACCTTTAAACGACTCCCAATTAGTTCCCAAACCTAAATTTTACAAACAAATCCTAAATCCTAATGCACACACTGTGAATAATCAAGGCGTTATTTTGAGATAAGCAAGAATAACTGAGACAGCTTATCTCAGTATAATATGAATCATGCCACTTATCCTTGTAAAAGATGGAAGTTATATTATCTCCCTTCTTTCAAACAATGATTATTCTTTATCCCACGTTCAAACTATATCCGACATACCTACAGTAACTACAACCAAAGGAAGAAAAAGTTATTTATCCTACTCCTATCCCTCAAATACAAGCTCACCAACCAGACAAAATCTAGACTAAACCATCATTATTACTCCAACTTGTCTATCATTCTCCTCCCAAGAACCCATGCAATATTTCTCATTTACCCCACTGTGCTTATTCTGTGCTCCCGAGTTTTCTCCATCCATTCTCTCTTGCTAATGTAACTCTCTCCTCCCAACGTGATTCTAGTAATTACCTCCCATCGGTTATATTTTTTTATTAAAATCTCCATTCACTCCATTTATTTCATATCAGTCTTCTGTCCAATTAACTCCTTGTTTCTTCAAAGTCGAATTTTCCCCCTTATCTTAATTTTTTTATTTTCTGGAACAGTTACCACCTTCGTTATTTTACAACTTCTCATGAAATATTTATTCCTCTTCTCACAAGTAATGCTTGCTAAATATTCCTCGTTCATAGTAATCATTTCATAGCCGTCAATTATTCAGGAAAATAAACCACCACTTATTCTGCATTCTCAAAAATAATAAACAAGAAATATGAACAAATTCCCTAATTATACTCATTCGCTAATACCAAATGCATTGTATTGTATTATATGCAATAATCCTGCAACCAAAGAACAGGAGTTGTGATCACGGAGTACAACTACATCAAAACCAAGGCCGTGATGTATTCGCGGAGCTGTACTATTGTTCCTGTATCTACAGTAACGATAAATTTCGAGTGGAGGAAACATCATACAGCCTACGGAGCCACCACAGCAGGGGCCTTTTGCATTTGTTTGTAGCGATGGGAAACAGCCTCGGGAATCCATAGCACAGCGTGGGGCCTCTCGTCAGTGGTTCCTCCAGCAATCGCTTCTCGGGGGGCTTCTGGTTCTCCGCCCGGAGGGGCGTGCACGTCAGGTGTTTGTCACAATGCCAACGAGAGATTTATATACTCAAGGTGAGGGCGGGCCCCGCTGTCGCAGTAAAACAAACGTATGGGGTGGGCGCTTGTGGGCATCTTGAGACACAGGTAGGATGCGGTTCAGCACAAGTTGGCCCTCTTGACCTGTGGGGGACTCTTGGGGACTAAATAGAAATCTCAGTGTTATGATGCACTTTGGAATATAAGGTTTTTAATCTCGATTTCGATTTCATTGAGATGGTGAAAAATGAAATAATTTCAAAATTTCGTCAATTTCGATCAAAATCGGCCTAGATTTGTGAAGGAAGGATGTATATCGAGATTTCGATCTCGGTTTCGGTAGGGGTATCGAAAACGAAATTTCGCGAAATTTGGAACCATTTGGATCCCTTCCTTCCACCACTGCTTGCATCTGGATCCCTCTCGTGCAGCTCCTCGCTCGCCTTGCACGCTTACCGACATGTTTTCCACGATCACAATACGTGATACCATTTCTTCGTCTTTTTGCTTGTGTTTTTATAACGTCCCGGGCTTAGATCCCCGGTCTGTTATCGAGGAAAACTGGCCTTGACAGATTGTTGGGTAAGGGTCCAAATGGACCTGTTGGCAACCATTCAAAATGCTTAAGTTCAAGTTGTCAAGTAGTAATCCCCACCACTTATAAACCACACCCACACTTTGTGAGTTTTCCATGTGGTTATGTTTGGGGTTAGGGTGTTAAAACCTCCCCCACTTATATTCGCGACATGGCCCATTACTTATTCCCAGTGACAGTGGCGGTTGCACGCTCCGGGTAGCATTTTCCTCCAACCTCTTTGTAGGGGCGGCTCCACCTCTCGGGTAGTCCTTTCCACTATCATAGGAAAATTGGCTCTGATACCATTTGGAACATCCCGGGCTTAGATTCCCGGTCCGTTATCGGGGAAAACTGACCCTAACAATTTGTTGGGTACGGGCTCAAATGAATCCGTTGGCAACCACCCAAAATGCTTAAGCCCAAGTTGTCAAGTAGTAATCCCCATCACTTATAAACCGCACCCACACTTGGTGAGTTTTCCATGTGGTACTATGTTTGGAGTTAGGGTGTTACAGTTTTACCGTACTTAGCATGAACTTCCTAACTTGGACTTAAATATTTTAAATTATCTATGAACACTTAAGGACTGATTAGCAAGTGGGTTCAATCTTCAACACTTTGTGCAAGGTACTAACATCCTACTCAATGTAAATAAATTGAAGTTGAAGAGTGTATAGGTGCATGAGTGCAATAATAATGCGATTGAATCATTAGAATGAGGGGTCTGAAAAGGATGCATGGGGACCATGGAGATGTCAATTTGCTTCCGGTCTCCCTGGCAAGAAGGAGGTGCATTAAGGGGAGTGGTTGGGTTTGGTGTGTGGTGGTCGTTCACTTGGAGGGTGGTTGGTTGGAGAGGGAGCACTGTATTGTTGAGGTTCTAGATACAAGTGGGTATGCATGGTCCTAGTCCGTTTGGAATTGGCATTCCTCCAAGGCTAGGTATTTCATTACTAGTTTAAGATCGAATGTTCGTAAAAAAAGTTTAAGTTCAAGTTTGTCAAAAAATAGCTATATAATAAGGGTTCAATGGAGTTGCTCCCGCTTTATTTTTGATTTTTTCTTCAAAAATATCATCATGTATATTCATCTATATATCCATCATATATGTCATTCAAATTTCGTCAGAAACAGAGACTCTTATGCCCTCCATTTAGAATATGTTGATTACAAAAATGTTTAGACTATTAAAATTACTTGGTCTAGATGGAGAGCATATGAGTCTATGTTTTTAACGAAATGAATGATATATTGGAGAGAGGTATATAGATGGATATACATGGTGATATTTTTCAAAAAAATAACAATATTGCGAAAAAATAAGAGAGAGCAGCTACGTTTTTCCCTATAATAATGAATAATCTAAAAATTGTTGTGATGTTAAAATATAAAATGACGAATAATGATAGTTGTAGAAGCCAATGATATAGTCTAAATTCACAACTGGTAGAATATATATGTTGATGTGTGATTATCAACGAATCGTATAGCAATGATTGTTTATTATATTTCTCAAGATTATTTTGCTTCTGTTGCTAAAGTTAGCAACAGTTATTATAAATTTCGAATAGGAGGATGTTGAATAATCGTTGTCATATAGACTTTTCCTAACAATAAAACTTTGAATATTATATTATTCCCGAGATAAACTTGGGTCTCGAGAGAGAAATCTCACACTGAACTTGAGAGTAGGGTTAAAAACAAATGTGCATATATTTTTAACATCTGTTGACGATGTTTGAAAAATCATTGAATATGGATATCAATATTTGACTATTAATTATGATTTACAAATATGAAATTAAATATGATAGCATTATGAAGATCTGAATTAGGATTCGAATATTCAAATACAAATTATTGTAATATTGTAACAATGGGTCCACCTCAAGGGAGAGCCAATTTGTCTGCCACCGTCCTTTTTGTGTTTTAAGGTATTCTCTACAAAATATCCGAGGGAATTTAGGTCCCTGTACTCATTCAAAATTTATGTAAAATAAACACTCGTAATATGTATATCAAAAAGAAATCGATTTCAGCAATTTGAAGATCGTTAATATTTGATAAGCTTGATGGATGATATAGGAATATCAAATTGAGTCAAATTTTGATTGAGAATATGTTGTCATATATTGATCTAAATCTGCCCATGTATTTTCAGAAAAGACTTTAAAACTAAAAAAGGTGGGATTGCCAAATTGGCTCCCCCTAAGATAGCCCCATTTAATTTTTTTTATTACATATGAATAATATCTATTTTGTCTATCAATCAATCAATAACCTAGGCTTATTTTCCCTCTACTCAAGTTCATAAATCACATCGGCCTCCGATGATCATTGTCATCTTTGCCTTGATTATAGCAGTATAAGTCTCAATGACGTTGCAGTTCCTCGGTTTTCATATCGACAGAGAAGCACCTTTACGGTTATAATTTTAATTGGATAAATAATAATTAAATATAAATTCATAATTTATATTTATTTTACCACTATTCGTATCTACTATTAATCCAATCCATATTCATATTTGCTCTTTATTTGATCCAAAGCCATACTTATTTAATATTTTATCTGAATTTATATCAGATGTTTAGAGGATATAGATTTCTAAAAAATCTTGATATGATTTATATCTATCGTACTTGATATGGATGAAGCAATTACGGGTATGGAAATAGCCATATATGATCTGCTTTCATCCTTGCCTGAGTGGGAACGTCAAATAACAACGACAAGTAAGCATATACACATATATACCAAATCAAGATGGGAAATCATCCCTTTCTCACCATTCTTCCCTTCTTAATGGATATAGACGCAACCAAAAATCTATTTTTGCTAGAACCCTGTGGTGAGATCATTATAAGGGCGAGTCCTCACAAATACAGTTGCTAGGATGTTATGATGATTATCGTCATCGAGATGGTTTCACCGAAGGGGGAGTTCTATTCGATGCCACTTTATGACAAATGTTAATCCCATTGTAAGGACACTTTTACCCTTACTAAAATAAATAGAAAATTATTGCGACCGATGGAAATTTTTTCTTTCTCCTCTCCTTACTCCATCTCCTCCTATTTGCATCTTATATTAATGTTGCATTGTCATTAGGGTGGAGCATGGGTCAGGGCCGGCCCGACCCAGCCCGCTGCCCGGCCCGTACAAGCCCGACCCAGGCCCAAGCCCACTTCATTAATGGGCGGGCCTGGGCTGATTTTTTGGCCCATTAAGTAAGTCGGGCCGGGCTCGGGCTTGTAAAAGCCCAACCCATTAACCCACGGGCCGGCCCGACCTCAAACCCACTTCCAGGCCCGGCCGACCGACCCAAGCTCCCCCCCCCCCCCCCCCAGCCCTAATTCCATTTGCACCCGTAAGTCCCCCGCTACCCCTCCCTCCCCATCCCACCCGCCGTCACTCGACTCCCCTGAGTCCCCTCGTTTGCGCCTCCACCTCCTGCTGCCCTGCCGACCGCCCCTGCTCGGCCCGACCGCCCGCTCCGCCGAGCTTCCCTCCCTCCGCCCACCCCCTCGCGAGCACCTCCACCTCCTGCCCTGCCGCCCCTGCTCGGCCAGGCCTCCCGCTCCACCCAGCCTTCCCTCCATCCGCCCGCACGCGAGCACCTCGCCTGAGTCGCCTCCAACCTTGTCGACCTCCCCAGCCAACGCAAAACCCCCGGCGCGGCTGCGCCTCTCCAGCCGCGCGAACGCCACCAGTCGACCCTCCCCTCCGGCCGCGCGAACGCCACCAGTCCACCCTCCCCTCCAGCCGCACGAACGACTGAAAATCCTCTCCGCCTTCCAGTGGGCCAGCGACCGGCTGCGGGCTGCGGGCATCGTCATCACCTCCCAACTCATTGTTGTTCGTCACGCGCACGAAGGAGGTATTGCTCCCTCTCTTGAAATTTTTTATTAATAGAATGTGAATTAGAATGTGAATGTCAATTTGAATGTGTAGTAGAATGTGAATTAGAATGTGAATTATAGTGGGAATGTGAATCCATCACTTATATCTATGTTGTTTGTCTAGTAGATGTCTAGTAGGAACCCCCTATAATCCATCATTCTGCGTGGCTTTTAATAGCATAGATCTATGCGGGATTTGTTCATGGGCCGGTCCGACCCATCATAAGTCGGGCTGGGCTCAGGCTTGGGCTCAGTCCTTGGAAAATTAGCGGGCCTGGGTCCGGTCCGTGGGCCCGACTTGGTAAATGGGCCTGGGCTGGGCTAGGTTGGGCCGGGCCCGAGCCCGGCCCATGCTCCTCCCTAATTGTCATCATCCTTCCTCTCTGAGGTAACTTCCCCCTTGTGCCCTATCACCCCCTTCTACACCCCCTCTCCTACCTCGTGCTTGACGTCTACCTCCACCCTCCCCGCTCCCCATACACAGTCATCGCACTATGTTGCCCCCATCACCCATCTTGTCTTTTTTTAATGTTTTTTAAGGATACATCTGAATTTATGAACTTTTTTATTAATCCAATGTTAATTTGAATAAATGTGTATTTATTGATATTTTTGTTATGCAAGTGTGTATATAGTTATGTGTGTGTATTTACAAGTGCGTATGTATGTGTATGGGGGGATGTGCATGTTAATATAAGTACTTATATATACATGTGCATTTAATCACTACAATATTGATAACGTCAGGCTTTTCTTTTTGGCGAGCTAAGCATTCATGTTAGGAAAAATCTAACTAATCTAATATTGGGTCCACACAATTTGACATCTACATCCAGATCTGACGGAGTTACCCAAGGATTCAAACCAGTAACACCAAATTCCATCCCAAGAATCATTTAGCCATTCATCTGTAAGTAATATGGAATACTTGTTATATTGTCATTGTTGCCATCATTGCATATAAATTAACTTCAACAAGCATTTCTTATGACATACACATATATACTTAAAAATAAGTAACATTTTACAAAATGTCTGTATATATGCAACTCAAGGGCAAAATGATGTGGGTCATTTACAAATAACAAAATAAAAATACGTAAATTGACTAGCTTATGTAGCTCACTGGTCCAGGTAATCACCCATAGCTGGTTCCTATAAAACATGTTAACCTAAAATAACATTTTTAAACTGTGAGCAAATTTGACCAGTACAACCATTATAGTAATTAGGTGATACAAGCACGAAGGATGTAAAGGCTGGAGCAAATTAATGAGTCCTATGCTACGAATATAAGGTTATAACATGATTTCAATCACTAAGAGTGACCACTACAAGAAAAATGAGTTGTGGCCACGGAATGTGGCTACGGAAACTTGTGGACACGATAATTCTGTGGCCACTAGTTTCTCGTAGCTACAATCCGTGACCAAAGTCTTCATATAAGAGTTGTGACCACGGTAACTTCTGTGGCCACTTGTAGTGGCTACGGCATATTCGTGGTTAGAGAACTCTCGCGACGAGAGTTGTAGCTACGGCTATTGGTCACGATATGTCGTGGCCAAAGCCCAATTCTGTGGCCACAAACCTCATATCCGTAGCTATAGTTTTGTAGCCACAACTTGTTTTCATTGTAGTGGACATACTTGAGAGACTTCATATTTAATCAAGTAACGACAATATGTGAATCTCGCGTACACAATTTTCATGGAAAGAATCATGGCATAATAAGCAAGGAATTCAACTACTTAACAAACTCATATTTTACTCACAATATTTATATCTACCATTTCAATGTATATTTGCTGAGGAAAATGAATTCAATATATATTCGTTTGTAATTCATCCTTAATATGAAGTTGATCATGATATCATAATCTCACTTATCTCCTTGGTCAAGGGTGATGATAAGTTATGATATTAATTTCAACATCCATGGATAAAGCATTATAATCAAGGATAGGTGCCCTCTTTTCAAGGCAATCCTTCCCGCACTTCCCTTAAAAAATCCGTCGACAATAGTCATTATAGATCACACGTAGTCCAACCAGCTATGGATACTTTATCCTAAGGACCTCGAAGTTCATGAGTCTCCTTGGGTTTTACTTTAGTAACGATATAATATCGACCATTATTCTTCCATTAATCATACTCAAAAACTTAATCTTACATCTCCTCTCTCTCTCTCTCATATAAGCACATTCAGCACTAAGTAATAATGATAGCAATCGCTATGTTATTTCAATTGACATGTTCACTTCACATAATATCACTTACTTAAAGTACATGCAGAGTTCAATCTTTACTTACATAAATAGTACAACAAGTAACAAACTAGTTTCATTTTCAATTAAATATGCAACAACTCACAATATCACCATCACCTTTTTTTTACTAAAGAGAAACATTTCACAACAATTTCTAGATTATTTAAAATTCTGATTTACACACATACAGTAACAATTTCTCTATCCAAATAGTCTTCTATTTGAATAAGCACATATTAATATTCCTCTAGATAGACCCAACTAATAATTCAATAACTTATCTTCATAATTCTAATTACTAGGGTGCACGCCCGTGCTTCAGGGCGTGGGTGTTTTTTAAGGTAATGTATGAAATTAGAAGTTAAGAATATAAAAACATAGAGAAGCATATTTCGAAGAAATCTTACTGATCTTGAAAGTGCATTTTTCAAATAGTATGCTTCCATTTCATGAATTAAAAGATAATATTATCTGTGATAAATAATTGACATAAAATCAAATAAGAGCAAAGAAAAGATTAAATAGTTCAAATACATAAAGGAAGGAGGAAAAAATTGATTGCAAAAAGCGGACATATTTTTTTATCAAGTGTTGGTCCAGCCATAGTTGATATTTATTAAATTTATGATCTCTAGGATTTAAAAAAAATAAACATCATTCTATTAAATGATAAATATATTTTACACTCATAAATATAAAGATATAAAAGATAATAAGTGATTGTATATATGATCTATGAATTATTAGCCTTATTAGCATTTTCATTAATTAGATTTTAAAATTTTAATGTTATAAAATAATATATATATATATAGATTGATATTCTAAAAAGTGAAATTAGATATCTTTTTCTTTTATTTATTTAATAATAATAATCTTCAATTAAATTGATTCCTACTTGAGGATTCGATTTATAAGCTTCAATTTTGAAAATAATTTAAGAAAATAAACAATAATTGTAATAATTGAAAAATAAAGATGATGAATTATTACATAAAAATTTAATAAATAAAAAATAAAGATGATAAATTATTACATAAAAAATTATCTCCAATGAGTAAAAATATAAAAGTAAAAAACTTCAAACATGTGAAGTGTAAAAGGATAAAAAAATGTATTAATCATTATTATACAATTTCTTAAGTATAATATGATTAATATAAACAATTAATAGTTTACAACATGGTAATACATAATATTATATTTGAGGGGAGATAATAACTTGTATGGTAAGGTGAGAGAAAGAGCTATAAAAAAGGAATTGGTTGGGCAAAAGGGACGTCAGAGAAAAAATCATGAAATTTAGAAATTTAACCTAGCAAAGGAGGGAGCTTCAAAATGGTAGAGAAGAGTGCTTGATGAGATATCCAGTTTTAGTAAATAGATAGAGATGATCGATTTTTTGTAATTATTTATGATTGTTGTGAATCTAATTTTAGTTTAGCAGAAATATATTTTTATTTTTAATGATGCAATTATTTTATGATTTTTCCTTTACTTATTAATATAGGTATCATGAGGAAAGATCATTAGTTAATACGAAAAAATATTTTAATTAAGCACACATTATATCTTTATTTTTTATTTTTTATCAGAATGGATTTTAAAAATATGTGTTGCACTTTTATATAAGAGATAGAAGAACAGGAAAAAAAATATATGTTGTTTAATAACATACTTCATAGATCTTGTAGTATTTTACAAAAGAAATAGTGAAGTTAAACATCACAAATTGAATTGTTGTAAAGTGATTTATAGTTTGTAAACTATTTTTATTAGATATGCAACATATATTTTTAGTATTCTTATTTTATAAATAAACTTATGTATTTTTATCATCAATTAGAAAGAAACGAGCATATGTAATTAATTGAGTTTGATATGGTAGAAACATTGGAATAATGTATGTTTTATTTAAATTCAATTAATGTTGAATTATATTATATAATAGCATTCTACAAATTAAATAATAGCATTTTAAAGTGAAACAGAAAATACAATTGGCTATTAGACAAAACGGTTGGAGGGGGAGAGAAATGTCAAGGAGAATGAGCGTTAAGAGGAAGTGGGAGGCAGGCAGGAAGGAGAGAGAGATAGAAAGAAAAAAAGAGAACATGGTAATAGGAAAGGAGCGAGAGAGACTTTGCTCGGGAGAGGGGAGCGTGGGAGAGGTGACCATGTGTCAGTCCAACAGGAAAAGCTAGGAGAAACCCAACTTGAATATAAGTTATAGATTCTTTTAAAAACTATAGCATATACGATTGTTGTATTTATTCATTTATAAAAACTACATGACAGTTTCAACAGTTCATAATTCTAATTGTAACATGCACAGTTGTATGCTTTTAAAATGAATAATAAATGACAATCCAATATATTTAATCATTTAATTTTGAATGTTTTAAAAATGAACAATCCAATCTATTAAACATTTACATTTGAATGATATCTTCAATTCAAACATTATAGTTTAATTCATTAAAATGTCAAATTTATATATCTATATATATAGAGAGAGAAATGGGGCTAGTAATCCACCACATTTTTTGACTTTTTTTTGAAAAATATCATCGTATATTTACTCTTATATATCATTCCAATTTTGTTAGGAACAGAGAATCATATTCCCTCCATCCAGAACAAGTCGATTACAACAATATTAAGATAGTTCAAATTTCACTTTCTAGATGGAGGGCATATAAGTCTTTGTTTCTGATGAAACTGGAATGACATATTAGGAGAATATAGTGATGAAAATATATTATGATATTTTTCCAAAAAAATAAAAATAGCGGAAAAATAAGCTGGGGCATCCTTATTTTTCTCATGTGTGTATGCGTGCATCGAAATACACACACATACATACACACACAGATGTGTGTGTGTGTGAGTAGGGAGTATGCACCAAGGTGCATGCAAGTTTACATGCACCGGTGCTATAAACATCAGCTTTTTATTTTTTTTAAATGAAACCTTGGGGAATCTACGTAGATTGATTTGTAGAAAGCATGTTTCAAATTTCATGTAAAAAGGCATTCCTAACATGTCCAATTAGAAGGGTCCATTTTATCAATTTAAGATCATTAAAATTTGATGGTCTTGATGAAGGGGATATAAGTCTTGAATTAAGTTGAATTTGGAATGACACTATGATGATGTATGGTGATCAAAATCTCTCAAGATTTCATGTAAAAAAATATAAAAAAAGCGGATGTTTTTTTGGCACCAGTGCATGTATACTTTGCATGCACCTTGGTGCATACTCCCTATTCCTTATATATATTGACGCACATATACATGTGTGGGAAAATGGAGCATGCTTGATAGGAGCATGTCATTTACATATCGCCGCCTCCACCTCCCCCCCATTTTGCTGAAATGAAACCTATGGGCATTTAAATCACCATATCTCATCATAGTGTCATTCAAAATTCAACTTAATTTGAGCCTTTTATCCCCTCCATCAAGACGGTCAAAGTTTAACGGTTTTAGAATTGTTAAAATTAGACCCATCCATATGGACATGTTAAGAATATCTATTTTATATGAAATTTGAAAAAATATTCCACTTGTTGTTCTAAGTAAACCCCACTAAGATTTCATTTCAACAAATAAAAAATTGTGGAAAAAAGGTGCGACCATGCTCTTATATACTTCCAAGGTGCACGTGCACACAAGCACGCACGCACATACAACACACAATTTTAAAATGAATAGATTCGAAATTTTAAATTATCTGGAGCAGAAGAAGCAAAGGTAGATCTCCCTATTTTTTGTCACTTTATTTTAAATAATCGCTTTAAACAACACACATATAGTGAACAATAAAATATAAATAAATACCATATCGATTAATGATTTATTGAAAACTTAATTTAAATTATGTCAAGAGCTTAACTAATTAAATATACAAATAATAAATCCAGTGTTAACTGGTCAATCAGTGAGCCTCTTGGTAATTTTACTTAAAACTTCAGTAATATGTGTGCATGGATTTTAGCATCATGAGATTAACTTTACAATCACATATCAAAGAGCTAAAGGTCAGCTCTCAAACCATGACTCATCCAATCACGAATTTTCAAAACCAAATGGCTCAAAAAAATGTGGGCCAAATTATTCTTATCTTGCCTTCAGACAGAGAAAAAGAGTACTTATTGATCCATAAGTTGTAATTAAATCGATTTCTAGAAGAAAACAAGATAACCTCAAGCAATACCTAATTTGGACTAAAATCCTATAATTCATGCATCTATTCCTTATACAAAACCTGGTTAATATCATTAGGAGTGGTAAAAGTATCATACTTATTGAAGGGGGCCTAAATTGGCTCCTTGCTAATACATGAGTAGAATACATATCATTTCAACCAATATTTGATGGGAAAGAAGAGGAAACGGAGTGTTTTCGGTTCCAAGTTGTTGGAGATGAGAAGAGCCCTCAATATGGGGAGAATGCGACATCTTTTATAGGATTTTTCTGCATGGAGATGGGTTGCCATGTGTCTTGGAGGCAGAAATAGATTTCAGCCTCCAACATCTCTTTTAAATGCCCTTAGCTTCTACTATAATTACAAGTGCAGCCACCATCATTTCTTTTTTGACCAATTTCCCACTATCTCCATGCAATTTTCTTAATATATAAATTCCATTCTTTTTATTTTTAGATGAGGGTAATTTATAACATTATCCTTTTCTATCCTATAATTATCCAATTGGTTTTGTTTCTTTGTTATATTACTTATGGGATTATGATCTTAAGGTCCATTATAACAATCTTAAATATTATCGCAAACTATTAAGAAGAAACCTCTTTAAGATAACTGTCTTAAAGAGGCACGTACCATCATCCAAAAAATAACAATCTTAAATAGATTAAACATAAAGTCTGAGAGACTACCTCATAACAATTCTATGTACCATTATCACATTTTGTCCTCTCGTTCCCATTTACTCTCTTCAAGTGGTTGGTTATGCCACAAGACCTCTACCATAGAAATATGTTTGTTCCTCATCCACTTGACATTTCAATCCAAGTTTTTTATTGGATGATCCTTGAATGATAGGTTAGAGTCTACTTACAGTCCTTCATAACTATTGATGTATCATGGATCAAAGACATATTTCCTTAAATTTGATACATAAAAGATGTCATGTATCTCAGTTGGACTAGAAGGAAGAGACAATCTATAAGATGACTGCCCGATGAGTCTGTATTTCAAAAGGTCCAACATATCTCAGAGACAACATTCATCGAACATTAAATCTCTTTTTGTCTTTCAGTAGAGATACCAAAAACACATAGTCTCTGAACTCGAATTCAGAGGTCTACGTCTCGGGCCAACATAGTTCTTTTGCAGGTTTTGTGTTGTCAGCATCTGCCTTTGAACTGTTTGGATAGCCTCTGTTGATTTCTTAAGATCAGGGTATGTACCAAACATCTTCTACGAAGTTTGACATGAATCCTTGTTGGAGCTATGTCATCGTCATTGGAGAATGTTATTTAATCAACAATCTAAAGGCACTATCGCGAAGAGGACACTAAGTCATCGTGTCGTGGTTATGCTCTATATTGAGTACAACGCATCGTAAATGTGGTTTCCAAGATAAAGGAGATCATAGGAGAACATTTCGAAAGTAACAGATCATCACCTCCTCTTGTTGTTGGGTCTACGTACTTTCACATGACATATTTAGGGGTGGGGGAGGGGGGTTGAATTATGTGTTTATATCACATGCAAGCCCAAAAACAAGTTGTATCAGTTTTTTATTTATGGAAGCATCAGTTATCAGATTTTTATGCACAACATATCATTTCGAAGAGGGCGAGGAGATCTACAAAACTGTGGAATTGGTTATGGAATCTAGAATAAATATTGGAAAAATTATGCTCATTGTGCTCGTTACTATCAATGTTGTCATGGTTGATCGATCATGATCGATAAATCATGCCAATAAGGCTGATCGATCATGCAAATAAGGTTAGTAGATCAGCGATGATCAATCATGCCCATATGACTAATCTATCAATCCTAATGTAATGGATTTGAATTGATGATTAAAATATAAAATAAAAAATGTTAGATATGCATAGGGATTTAAAAATATAATATAATTAAGTAAATTACATGTTGATTGGAACAATATAATGGAAGATGGTCCAACTTTTAATTATATGGAATAGTACCACAAGATGAACCTCATGAGTGAATGGTATGCTTACATAATATTTCTTGATCAATTTTGTTATCTGTTGCCAGCTGGCTATGTGTCTCTGTGGTGCCCAACAGATGTATGTTTCCTGCGAGGTTGTGCTTTGTCATATTGGTGTTCGTGTGGCATATGTATATAAAGTTAATGCGCTAAGGGAAGGTCATGCACACTTGGGGGCCCATATAGAAACTTAGATGACAGTGATCCCAACATTTGCATTGGTTGGGTGACACGTTACTTGGCACGTTGAGGTGTTGATCTGATGGTATTATACTTTTTGAGCTAGAGAAGTAGTCGTAGTTGGTAGTCTATGTTTTGTTTTCACGCATAGAGTTAGTACTTAAATGTTGGTTACGGTTGGCCATACTAATTGGTATTCTGAGTGGTAGTACTATGAGGGAAGTTCTAGGATTGTGGTTAAAGAAGGAGAATGGTGTCGGTTTCCTATATTTGGAGAAAATAAACAAAGCTAATCTTAGGTTCCTCCGACTAACAGAATAAGATTGTTCGGTGACTTAATCTTGAGTTTTTGATAAGATGATACCAATATTATGAGATTGATTTGGATTCATATATCTGAGCATGAATAGAGATAGTGTGAAGACTCTTAGCCAATGATGTTGTGTATAGATTCTATGGATTTTTTGTTAGTGTTCCAACTCATTGCCTATGCCATCGTAGATCTTCACTGATGGGTTGTGGACTTGGTCAGTTTGCGATGACTTTCTGCATAAGCGTAATAATTGATTGTTGAATTCACATGTTGGATGTGTATACCTGATGAGATAAGTTTTTTATTGTAAAGGGTTGCTCCTTAGGGAATGCATGTATAAACTTTGTAGAATACTCGTACAGTTTTTTCTTAAATTATTTTACAATAGTAGTTAGTGTAGATCTGCTACTGAGTAATTGCTTATAATGTTACCCTTTTCTCTATGACCCAACAGGTGTTCAGGAGCTGTAGCAACTGTTGCAATTATGGTTATTAACTTGGAATTCAAAGATGTTTCTACGCCAAACAAGGTCTATTGTTCTTCTAATAGTTTTATTGTACAACTTACTTGTTATTCTTGCTTGTATAAAGATAATTTTTATATACATGTATATTTACGACCATACTTTGATGATATCATGTGGTTATATGTATCTTTTGAGTAAGGGTATCTGTATGTGTGTGTGTGTGTGTGTGTGTGTGTGTGTAGTTATTTCTTTCTTTACTTTGATTATTCTCATGTTTGCTTGCATATTTCGAATCTGAGTATGGCATGCACGAGATGGGTTGTTGAGTATCTGGGGATTTTGAGCATTGCCCGGCGGAAGGGGAGGGGTGCTACACATTCCCATTTCATACTTGAGGATGAATGTATTATGCATGGAAGCTTGAGTGCCTTTATGTTGCAAAAAAAAGAAGAAAAAACATATGTTCCAGTGGGTTCAAACCTTAGGGTAGGAATTTTATAGTGCATCCTTGGATGATGCAACCTATGTAAGTTTTATTATAGGAAATAGTTGAAGGAATAGTGTCTTTCATGAACACACTCTTGAAGCATGATAAAGGCCCATGCCATTTAAGAGCACAAACTCTAAAGATTGCACCAATAACAACATTTTGTTGTTGATATTATATGCCTTAACACTAAGGCATGAAGTTCACAATAAAGTACACTTCAATCATGTTAGGGTAACAATAGTTAGCTCAAGTAGAGGTTCAAATTAAAAGGTACCCTTCCTAAAAGTATAAGTGTGGAATCCAAAAAATGTCTCTTAATTCGTGCTGAGTTTGTTTTCCAAATAGTGAATTTATGGAGATTGTTGTAATATGAAAACTGTTGGCATCAATTTGAGATGCTAATCAATTAATTAAATTGGATTTTCTAAGTTACAATAATGATGTGTTAAGGGGCATATATTTAGTACTATATTTCTTATTTTTAAACTTTTGATGGACTTATGTATGAGTCTTCTTCTATAGATCTTGTAGCAAAAGAGGAGGGTTGGAGGGCCATGATTATGCATGCACTTTGCTTAGACTCTGACACCAACTTGATCGTGCTCAAGAGTCAATTTGGATATCGTGATTTTGATAATTTTTCTAGGAGCTTTATTTGACGGTTGGATAAATTAATCTACATGATTAATTAATTTGAGATCTGATCGTTAGTAATCCAATTAGATGCTTCAGTTTCTAGTCATTTTAAACATTGGGGATCCAACGAATGCCTTGTTATTGGAAAGTTTTCGAATCCAAGGGGTTCCCACTATCTTATTTAAAATCGAACTCGACCTAGGTAAGATAACTCGTATTGATCATTTGCACTCTCCGCCAATGAGATCTTCGTTCTTCCGGTTGTTGTAGGTTGTAGTGCTTTCAAGGATGATCTTGTTAGAGTGTATATGACACCCATGTTTGTTATTATATTGTCAGAAAGGATCGTCAAACTCTATGCACCCATGTCATGAGGGTGATATCCTCTTTAAAGGCAATACTTAATAGGCGCTTTGGTGGTCTATAAACTAATTCTATTTCTTCTAATTTGCTGGTTAATTTTAATGCTTTTCAAGATTTTGCCTCATTTCGTATCATTTATTAAAATCATGGCTAATGCATTAATAATTTGAATAATTTTGGTTGATTATATTTGTTATAATATGTGATGCATAAACTTGAATCGTGTTAATCAGAATGGTTTGTGTTTTATTCCTTCAGCGATAACACTAGAAACTAAAACAAGCATGGGGCACATGGTACCAAATGTTGGCAGGAGCACTAGGCGACTGCTTTCTAATTTCGTTTAAGGGTTTAAGGATCGTCTACTGAGGGGGCCACTATCCCCTGCCCTTTAGGAGGGTCATCCGATCTCAATCAGACAATCCACTATAATACAACACCTGTTGCATTACAGCAGACAATCCGTTCCCTCTAATTTCTATTGTCCCCGTGATACATTCTTATCATCGACTACTAACTTCGTAGAAAGAGAGATGACAACATGTCACTAACAATCCCAGAGGTCATGCTTTTGATGACTTTCAGTAATTTCCATGACCATCCAAACCAATTACACTGAAAAGCAAGAATCAAACATCAACATCAATCATCAATGCCTATTAAAATTGGATTATTTTCCTTTCCTAACAATTCCATAAAGGAAATATGTCTATTTATTAAAGTGAACACTGCAACAAAATTGATCATCAACAAAGAATAATTTAGCTGTTGGCATATCTTCCGTAGTCTAATGTATAACAGAGATGTTATTTATTACTCGATTCCTTAAATCAGTAGTGAATATCGTATTTATTTCTTTATTGTTAGCTACGAATCACATAACAATAGTTGCCCGTTGATTTCTTCTTCGAATTGTTGATAAATTAACAATGATTAATGCGTCCTTTTTAATTAGAATAACAACTAATAATCACGGTTATATGAATATTTGGAAACGAATACATCAAACATTGACAATTAATAATAATAGTTGGTATATATTTAACATTGGAAGATGTAAATACAAATATTTAAATTATTCATTATCATATGCTAATTTTATTATAGTATGACCATATAATAATAATTAATATAAAAATTTAGCTAGACGCGAAAAAATCAGCTCAAAGCTCTTCTCCCAACCTCTTATTTCAAGGGTATTGTTGGTGGATGTATACCTTTCATCTATATATATATATATATATATATATATATATATATATATATTACACATGGGAGCATCATCTACTCAAAATTTTCGCAATTGATTGCAAATCCAAGCATTTTTCTTCATGTGCATACAAAGGTCTCCACCCCAATATGCATAAACTCTTATAACATGCACTTATTTTTTAAGATTTTATCATGATTTTTACTTTTGAGATGCTACAAGATCCTCCACTTGAATCCATGACATCTTGATTGCAATTGGTTCAAGTCATGCACTCTCCCTAGCAATGACAACTTCAAAACATGGAGAATCATTTTCCTTTCATTTATAAGTAGGGAAACCCTACACCCTCAATTAGCTCTTTGTACAATTAGAGAAGATCTACACTGATAAATAAGAGGGCTGAGTTTTACAGAATAGAAAGTGAAACGTTAAACTCGAAAAAAAAAAAAGAAAATGTTGACAAAGGCAAAACCTAATCACCAGGAAATATATGATTGTAAGTTATTCTTATAGAAGAACTCAAAAGTCAAGAAGCGATCATTTGTAAGATGATAACCCTAGTCCTCTCAAAACCCTTCCATCGATGTCGCAAAGCATTACTTGCTTTTGACTACATCATGAATTTCATGTGCTTTAGAGGTGCTCTATTATAATGTAAGAAATCTTATAGCGAAGAAGATGGTTTTAAACACTTGAAATTGTATTCGAAATTATTTTGTTAAATAAACTTGTCATGCATTACAAAAAATATTTATACAAATCCCTCTGTGTGGTATGCCAAGAATGATAAATCAATTAAATCAATTTCAGGATTCAAATATCATGCTAAAGCATAGCAGAAAGAATTTCAAGAATTGAATTGTTCTCGTAGATCGTCAAAACAGACACTATCATCCATATTTTTGACAACTCATTTCATTGAAAAATGTTGTCTAACATTATTTTGATACGAGTTCGTTTCTCTATATTTATCTTTCCTGCATATACCATGGAGTAACACCAACTATTTTTTAGTGAAAAATAACATGTTTGCCACTTTTAAAAGTCTCACTGGCAATTCTATTACGAAATTAATATTTCTACAAATACTTCTACATTTTTACGTAACATTTATTCTACCTTTTGCTCCATTGCACATGTTATTTTTTGGACTAAAGTAGACGCTAACTTTGAGGACACAATGGTAATTAGATAAATCGAGAGTAGAACTATCATTTTCTTCTAATTTTCTTCTTCTTCCTTTTACTCTTCCTCCCACCTCCTCCTCTGACAGCCCTTCCTCCGACCACCTCCTTCATAGGGTCTAAAGTAATCCACACAAGGCGGGATCACAATGTCGCTGAGGCGACCGTTCATGAAATCCCTGATCAATCAACAATTAACCCACAATATAATATATGCAATTAAAATATCAAAAATGTGGAGTTAAAATTTATTATAACTCTACATGCAAATGTGTATAGGTGTAAGCATGAGTAGAGGTCGAACACTGGGAGGCGAATGGTTGTGGTGAAATGGGTTGTACAGTTATTCAATTCAATGATCATGTCCAATTCTTATTATTTTTGTGGGTTTTAAATTTTATATTTTTTAATTTTATTTTTGTTTTTATAATTTTTATTTTGTTTTTATATTTTATGTTTTTTTATTTATTTTTTATATTTTTAATTACATAATATATATAAAGAGATATATATAAGAGAAGAGAGAGAAGTAATATAATATATGACTATATATATATATAAATATTCAAAATATATTACATATAATATTTTTTGGCTTTTTATATTTTTATTTTTTTGTTATTTTTCTGAATTATTTCTAATTTTTATGTATTTTTAATTCCAAAAAGATCCCTAATATGGGACTAATTAAATGGGACGAAAGTAATTTGGGTTTTAAAAATATAAAATAAGTCCAAAAATTACCCAAATTAATTTTAATACATAAATAGTAATTCTATAAATAATTATAAAATAGGAAAATATATTTTTGGTATTTTTGAAGGGTTTTAATATTTTTTTAGGATTTTGGAGCTTCTTGAAATTTATATTTTATTTTTCTATTTTTAGGTTTTCTTCATTTTCTGGACTCAATAAATATATAAATATACCATATATAATATTTTTGTAATTTTTCAAAAACATTTATAATTTTTTTTGTATTTTCTCATTTAAACAGTGCAAAATAACTCCTTTTTCATTCTTAATAAATGGATAAATTGCTCAAAAATGTCAAACAAAAATACAACGTACATCTTCAAGGTAAAATGCATTTACCCTAATTTTTATGAATTTTTAGGAGCTAGCTAGGCATTTTAATAACTACATGAAACAAGTAAAAATAATTCAGCCTGTAGGGGCATAATTGCAATTAAAAATAAATCCAGGGGGCACTGTGCAAATACACCAACTGAAATAAACATTTATTTAATGTTTTTGACTCTTTAATAATTACAAAAAGCCGCCAGGGGTTCAATGCAATTTTCACGTGCCTCACGTGAGACTAAACGTGAGGCACGGAAGGACCAAAATGTAATAAAGAGAAATGTGGGGGCCCTTTTGCAAAATTTACAAATTATTTACAACGTTATATTGAATTTACAAGACTAAATATTAAATACAAAAATGCGAGGGGCTTAGTGTAAATTACCCCCATATGCGCGCTGATGGACGGTGATCCGCGCGCCACTTATCCACGTGGCAGGCTCTCGAAGCCCGATACCGCTTCGGCGATCGACGGTTGGGATTGCATCGGAGCTTCAATCGAACGGCCGAAGCAAGCTGTGAACGGACGGCCACTATCAGACCTGGGACCGCCTCCTCCATCCGACGGTAGCTGCTCTTCGCGGAGAACAGGGAAGAATGGTTGGCTTCCCTGGCTTCGATCCTCGATTTCTCCTCCTCCAGACGGTCTTTGATGATGGCGGTGGGTTCTACACGTCCGGCGAGGTGGTCCGTAGCGTCCGAGGTACTCCAGAAGGTCCAGGACCCCCTGGATCGGTCCAGCGAGCTCGGAGTAGCAAGGGGGGTCCTGGAACCTTGCAGGTGATCGAATCAAGCTCCATGGGGCTCCGTTAAGCGTCTGACCTGCACCAAAAGAACGAGAGGCTCGAGGGGTTTTCCCTCGACCGGGAGTTGCATCTTCAGAGGTGAAAGTGAATGTGGGTGGCGAGGTCCGACGAAGTGGAGGAGCTTGGACCTTGATTCGCAGAGCTAGGGAAGCTCTGGGTGATCTGATGCGGGGGTTAGGTGTAGAACGCGAAGGGGAAGGAAATGGTGGTGATGCAAATGTAGAGTCGTGCGTAGATTAGGTTGGAGAGGTTCGCCGGAGCTGAACTCCGGCGAACTTCGATCTGGCCCTAATCGAGCACCTACGGTCCTCATGACCAAACTAACTACAAGATTATAACCTAAAAACGAAAACTAATCGATTAAACGAGATAAAGCAACTCTTATACCTGGTGGTCGACCAAGGAGCAGGACCTCCGGCGAGCGGCTGTCGTGGGTGCTTCCCTCAACTCCTCCGACTGGCTGAAGCTTCCAAGAGAACCCCCCTGTCACGAGGATCCTCTAGAGACTGGAAACGAGGGTAGAAGACGACCAAAGGGAGACCAAAATGGAGAAGGAGGTCGAGGGAATTATTTATAGACACGGAGACGCACCATTATTGACTGGCTAATAATAAGGAATCGAAAGCATATACAATGGATCTAAAGTGTGGCCGTGTTTGTACAATGAACGGCAGACGAATCTTATGAAGGAATCGAGTGCAATTGATGGAAGAGACGCCCATGAAAAAGACAAGAAAATCGGGGAAAATACGTTTCTGATGCGCCAGGTCCCAGATGGGATAGTTGACCAAAGGTCAACTCGGGCCGCATCCTGATTGGTCCACCTAGGATCACTACAGGACAAAACAGAGGTATTTATTCGAAAATAATTTATTTAACATAATAAATGATTTTATTATTCTTTACTTATAAAATAAAAAATGTTTATTAAATAATGTAGTATTTATTTATGATTTTTATTTATCTTTTTGATGTCTTTTAATATGAGTTTATTTTAATAGTGTATTTATAAGTATATTTATATGTATTTTGTATGATTTATTTTTATTTTGTATATTTTTATTTTATTATTTTATTTTCTTATTTTATATAATTATAACTTATTTTTGTAAGTATAGATATATTTTTATTTAATTTTTATGAGTTTACTTGCATATTTAAAATAAGTATATATACTATGTAGGTATACTTATAGGTATTTTACCTATATTATATATATATTATTTATTTAATGAATTTTATTGGGTTTTATTTTGGATTTACATTTTTAATATATTATAGATAATATTTACAATTTAATAAAAAATAGTGATGAATAAAGAATAAAAGAATGAGATCCCCCTTTTATTTATATACATACATAACATATGTATTTTGCTTATGTGTTCCATAGACTTATTTTATTTTACAATTTTTTTGGTTTTATTCTAATTTCACTATGTACATGTATTATGTATATTATTTACAAAATTCTAAAAATATAAATTTATAAAAATAAGGAATAATGAATATAATGAATATTTTAATCGGGCAGACTGTACAATGAAGGCCAAAAACCTAGCTTTCACAGATGAACTCCAAAAATTATGAAACCAATTTTATTAAATAGTTCTTGAGAATCTATATATAATTAAAGGTGATTTTGGTAGGTTTTGAGTTTTTATTTGCAAGATAAGGGTATGTGAAGTTGAGATTCTGGGTTTTTATTCTGTGTATAAAATGTACATTGTATATTATTTTTATATAAACTCAATTTTTTATTTTTATTCACATTATTATCTACAAATTTCATGTACAAAGTTTCTTTATTTGATGGATAAATTATTAAGTACAAAATAGGTGTCAAAAATGCATAAATGAATGAATAAATAAATGAGGTATATATTGTATTATTGGCCCTTATCTCCCCCTACTTTATTCCTTGTCGACCAATTCCATTCTGACCTTGGTCTCGGGGTTAGGGTCATAAAATATTTTCAATATTTTATTCCTTTTTTTCTTCTCTTTATTCTATAATTTTGGCATTAAAAACCTTATTTTATGTACAATAACTACAATGAATAGTGAATGCTATTATGGACAAATTGATGGTATTTACATGCATTTGCTGGGGTTTTTAGGGCCAAAATGATAGAACAATGGTGATGAAATGGAGATTCATCACCCCCCTATACTTGCCTTTGCTAGTCCCTAGCAAACACTTATGCAATAAGTACAAGAATAACAAATAAGAAGAAAAGAAAAAGCAGAAATAAAGAACAAAAGAATAAATTGAATTGATCATGATTATTAAACTAATCTGTACAAAATCAAAGTTTAGAGCTCAGGTTAGACCTTGGTGTGAAAATGTGTGTGGAACCTAGTCGGGAACCAAATTTAAAACACAACAGTCTCCGAGAGTCACAGAACTCGGTTCAAATCACCTCAATAGCCAAGTCATAACTAGCCTACATCATACGCAAACCCTTATGACTATGAAGCTGACTTGTACAGTGTAAGTGATAGTGGCTCTTGATGAAGCCACATTTCATCATCTTTATTCTATCATTTTGGCATCAAAAACCCTAGCAAATGCGTGTAAATACCCTTAAATCTATCATCTTAGCATTCATGCATGTGCATCCAAATAGTGTATAAAATATTGTAATTAAAGCCAAAATTATAGAATAAATAAAAGAAAAGAAAAAGAATAAAATATTGTAAATATTTTATGACCCTAAACTCCGAGACCTAGGTATCTTGATGAATAGGTCGACAAGAAAAAAAGTAGGGGGAGATAAGGGCCAAATACAATACACATTCCTTCATTCTTTATCCATTTTGGGGCCTATTTTTGGTTCCACTTTTTATACTTCAAATAAAGAAACTTTGTACATGAAAGTTGTAGATAATTTAATATAAAAAAATACAAAATTGATTTCATTCAAAAAAAATGTACAGATAAAAAGTTATGGTCTGAATAAAAATCCATAATCCCAACTTCCCAGACCCGTATCTCACAGATGAAAACTCCAAATGCAGCAAACTCACCTTTAATTGTATATAGAATAAAATAAGCTATTTAATGGTGGTGGTTTCGCATTTGGCGGAGCTACGGTTTGAAAGTTGAGTTTTGGACCCTCATTGTATAATTGTACTAATGAAAATATTCATTTTATTATTTATTCATTATTTTTGTATTCTTATATTTTTATAATTTTGTAAATATTATTTACAAGTTATTTGTACATTAAAACCAGAATAAAAACTTAAATAAAACTCAAATAAAAATACATGTATATAAAGTACATAGGTATACCACATATACTTATACCTATATAAAATATACTTATATTTTATTTAATATACAAAACACATCAGAAAAATAAAATAAAAATTTATTTATGTATATAAAAGCATTTTATAATTTTATAAAATAATAAACAAAATTAAAGAAATTAAAATCACAAAATAAAAATAAAAGACTAAAATATACAGGTAAAATACCTATATAGGCTATAAAAAGCATCTTGTAAATATATACTTCATAAAAATAATTAAAAATCAGAATAAAATACTACATAAAATAATAAATATTTTTTATTTAATAACCTAAATTTAATTCGGCCATTTTCTATTTTTAATTGAATTAATAAAATGTTTTTCCAGGGATTTTCCCTGATTGGTCCACGTAGACCAATCAGGAGACGACCCCAGTTGACCCAGGTCAACTGGTCATCCTCCCCCTGCAGCCGTTGTCAGACCTCGTTTGACCCAATCTTTGTGGATTTTTTCGAGGCATCCCCATTCACTATTTCATGTATCGTCCTTCACGACTTTTGCTCCTCGACATAGCGTCTTTCACGCCCAGACGATTCCTTGGAGAATGGAGCAACGATTCGCCGGATAAACCTTGGTCTTTGGAGCCTCCTCACCATCGAGTCAAACCCCTAAAACCAAACCTCCTACTTCCATTCAAAAATTGAACCCCATTCTAGGTCCCTCTCGTGCCCTTTCGATCTCAATCGAGTCCTGGAGGTGACAGCTCCAGGATTACCTCTTCCAGGAGGCGGAGCAGAGCGAATTAGGGCGTTCCATCACCTCCGGCCAACCCCCGTCGAGGTATCTTTAACCTCGGGCCCCCAGGCCCTTGAGGTGTTTGTTCTCTCTTATTTTTCGTGCATTCTGTTTGCCAAAGCTTTTAGATCAAAAACCCCCTATCAATTAGCCGTCTCATCGATCAAATTGCACACCCAACTCATCTCGCCGGAGCGCACCTCCGGCCGAGTGCCACCCTATCGATTCGCACCTCTTTTCCATCTTCCACGGAGTCCAAGCATCTTGCCCTGGACTCTATCACCTTTTTCTTGCAGGTATGCGCACTTGAACGACACCTGGGAGCATTTCTGAGCTCGTCGGAGTAACCTGGAGGTCCCGAGCTCTACCGCCGTCGTAGGCGAGAACCAGCGTTCCTCCGGCCATTTTGAAGCTCCCCGCACCTGGAGATAGCCTGCAGGAAGAGATCTGGGCCATTTTGAGCTCTGAACGCCGACGAAGGAGGGCGGGGGAGGTCGCGGAAGTTCACCGTCGACGGCCTTCTTCCGCGTTCTTCCTCCAGGCCTTGCTGCCGTCCGATCAAGGGAGCCCCCCAGATCCATCGCCCACCGTTCGCTCTGCGCAACCACAGCCGTCCATCATCGACAAGATCATCTAATCGCGGCCGTTGGGGCGAGCGGTATCATGCAAGGAGATCATGCCACGTGTTCAAGTGAAGAGCCCCCGCCGTCAGATCTCCTTTGCGTAGGAATTTTGCAAGTATATCCCCCACACTTTTTGTAATTTTATTTTAGTCCTGAAACTTCCCTTGGTAGTTTAAAACTTTTGTAATATTTATAATTAGGCCCCTGTGCTTCCCTACATTACGCTTAGGTCCTCGGCCACGTCACCTCACGTGACTAGTTCACGTGAGGTGCTGGGCTTTTTGCAGCGAGGCCCTCAGCCCTTTGTGTATTTTGTTTCAGTACTAGAATTTATAGTTTAAGTGTAAAAGTTTTTGGAACATTTGCATGTGAGCCCTCGGGGTTTTGAAAATTGCAGTTAGGTCCTTCCCAGGCGCGTGCAAGTCACGTGCCCTGGTGGACATTTTGCACCCGTGCCCGTACGGGTTTGGAAATTTGTGATTGGTCCTTTAAATCGAATATTATGTGTTAATTTTTGTTGGGAAATTGCATGTATGACCCTGGATGTTTTGATATTTGCATATATACCCCTGCTAGGCTGATTATTTTTTATGAGCTTGTTCCATTTATTTAAGGCATCATTTTAATTTGAAAAATTCCCCAAAATTTAATATAGGCTCCTGTTGACTTGCACTTGCACGTCATATTTTTATTTTTCATTGTTGTTGCATTTTAGCATTTATTAAAAATCAAAAACAAGCATTTTAGCCACTGTCTAGCTTAGAAAATCCATAAAAATTAGAAAAACATTTTGGAAAATTCAAAAAAATTACTATTGTGTATTTTAGCCTATTTTAATGTCAGTCCAAAAATCACTAAAAATTTCAAAAGAAAAACTTTAAAAATTAGAAAACCCCTAAAAATCTATATAAAAATCTAAAAAATCATAGAAAATTCAGAAAAATATAAACTCAGTTGTTGTGTCTTCCTTATTTCATTATCTATATTTTAAAATTAATTTGAGGAATTTTGGGTACTGTTTAGTATTTTCACCCTCATTTTGATTTCGGCCAGCAACCTAGTCTACTGTTTTCCCTTATTTGATATTTAAAAATACCAAAAACATTTTGAAAAAACTCCCAAAAATCACAAAAACAGTAGAAAACTATAAAAAGACCAAAAAGATTTTATTTTCCAATTTTTGAGCATTTTTACCTATTTTCATAAATACATTATCCTCTTTTTCCTTATATTATAAATATATTCCTATATTGAAAAAGAAAATAAAAAAATATAAAATATAAAAAGAAAATACAAAATCAGCAAAAAGAAAACCAAAATACAAAATTAAAAATAAAAAAATAAAAAAAATATAAAATTAAAAACCCAAAAAAACATTTGCCTTGCATAATGTAGACAATCACATCACATTCGCATACACACACTTGTTGATCTATCCTGCCTTGCTCCATGTGTTCGAACTCTCTGCATACTTGCTTCTATACATCTTTTATGCATAGTTAAAAATAAATTTTAACTTCACATTTATTTTCATTGATTGAATTATTTGAGTGTGGGTTAATTGTTGAATAATTACGGTTTCTTGTGGGTCGCCACAGCGACATAGTAGTCCCTCCTTGTGTGGACTATTTAAACCCGCGATAAATCGTGATTATCAAATGGCGCCGTTGCCGAGGAGCGGTAGCGTATAGGTCTCATTTTGATTGATTGTGATTGATTGTTTACATCATTACTAGTTTTATCTCTCTTGTTTTTGATATATATTGTTGAGCTTTCTAACCATCCTTTCTTGTCTTCTTGCGAGGGACCGCGGAGCGAGGCGGATCGCTTAGGGGATCCGATGCAACCTTAGGAAGCGGAGTCGGCGTTCTTAGCCTAGCCGACAGGAGAGAGCAGGAAGAGTGAGGGAGAGATTAGTTAGATAGCTTCTATTTTGATTGGTGAGAGAGAGATTCATCGAATTGTAATAATACAGGTACTTGGACACTCAGGACACTTCGGGCCCAATTTCCAAGTGTTTGTTCACTTGGGGGCTCACCGCGGTTTTTGTCGCGTTTTCTACCGCCTGTCATTTTTCGGTTTTGATTTCTTTTCCCTTTCTTTTATGGAATGAGCCCTTAGATTTTAGGCATTGCTTGATCGATTAGATTAGGTCCAAACACCTTAATAACCATTGCATGTACCTATAGTGCACATTTAGACTTAGTTTAATTAAACAGTTAAATCATTATCTTAGATCCGCCGCGCGACGAGCCCTCCCCATCAAGCGCTGCTCCTAAACTCGATTTGTCGAGAAGAAGAGGGGGGGGGGGGGGTCTAGACCGGACTCTTAGGATTGAGGATTGGTGATTGACTTGTGGTTCTTCACGTTAGCAATCGCCTGCTTACGATGATTTCCGTGTGCATATCGGCATGTAGTATAGGTTTACAAATTCCTACTTTGCATCCCGCATGGAGAGAGATGGGAGTCACTGTAAGTCTTCTATCTTTGCATTCATCATTTAGGCACTAAGATGAGATTTCCATCTTAGTGCCACTTGCATTGGCTTTTCCGACTCTATTCTCCCTCTATTTTTGGATCAAATAGGAATCAAGAAAAAACAGAAAATGTTAGGCGTTTGTTTGAATCTACTCAAAAGATAACACCAAAAAAATTAAAAAAGGGGCCGCTAAGAAAACTTTGACCTAAATAAAATTGGTAATTGGACTCATTGATTGGGGAGAGTCACACCCTCACTTGTATTCAGGTTGCATGGGAAGGCCTCCTTCCAAGTGAGCAGAGTGCTTCGTAAGGATTAGAGCCAAAATCCCAGCTTGTGGCTGCCTTGTGTATCGCCTGGATTTCCGAAGTATTGGTGATTCTATCGTACGTGGACGAGTAGGGCTTGGTCAACATTGGTGACTCTCTATTGTGTAGAGCATCGACCTTGTCCGAAGTATCAAGCCTAGGCCACGCCTTCAAGGGGTGTCTGTCTCATCGTCTCGCATCCGACTAGGTTCTTGCACGCTCAAGGGTGATTCCGTTGCGAGCGAGTTTCGAAGTATCGGTTTCACCTATTGGCTTTCTTTATCTATTTCTTTGGCTGAGTAGAGATCCAGGAAGGGTTACAAGGACCTCAAAAAGCGGAAGCTACATGGTACACAGGAGGAGGACAAGTACGGGGTACTCTTCCGACAGTACTCTCTCCTATAGGCGTAGCGCTCTAAGGACTCGTTAAAAGATAAATGCCTGAATTCATTTAAAAGCTACACAGATAAAAGCCAAACCCTTACGGCTTCACGTGTTGAGTTGGTGAATCCCCTTGTCTTGTGTTTATTTGCTAGTTGAATCTAGGTCAAGATCAAAAATACCGCACAATCCTGCGCAATTTTGCCACCTTCCTCTTTTCTCAACCTTCATCTCTCAAATAGTCAAGATGATGGGACGGAGATCTCTTAGGCCGACCTTGTCGGCACCGCTATCCAGCACTCCTCCCTATTCATCTAGGACAACCTCGGAGAGTCTGCTCTCCGAGCCTGAGTTTACTTCCGCCCTGTTCCCCCTCGACCACCCTTCTCATTCTCCTTCCATCAGTCCAAGAGTTTCAGAATTTAGTGCATCACAGAGCTTAGAGCATTTGACGGCACCTGAGATGAGTTCTTTTGCCTTTTCAGAGAACCCAGTCATGGCAGACAGAGACCACCCAGATGAGCAGGAGCAACCTCATTTCCTATTTGATCAAGCTGCCATCAACAATTCACTTCTAGCATCCTTGGAGACCATGCAGAGACAAATCAAATACCAAGGAGCATTCATGGGTGACATGATGCAAGAGCTGGCGCAGATGAGAGCAGATCGAGAGAACAGAGCCGCAGGTGGTGGAGAAGATATACCCGTCACAGAAGGAGGAGATCCAGAAGCTGAGAGACCACCATAGACCATCATGAGGGAATTACACAATCCTGCCGCATCCCTCACTCACCGATGGATCCGACTCCCTCCCATCCATGGAGATTTCGAGCTTCGACCCCACACTATTTAGCTTCTACCCAAATTCCATGGGTTTCCGACCGAAGAGCCCCACCTCCATCTGCAAGAATTCGAGATGATCTGCAGCACAATTCATGATAGGCTGATGACCGAGGATACTATTAAGATGATAGCCTTCCCCTTCTCTTTGGTTGACAGAGCCGCATACTGGCTCAAACATTTAGGGAGGTTTATCGACACTTGGGCAGATCTTCGGACCGCATACTTGAAGAAGTACTACCCGCTCGGCCGGACGAACACAGCTAGAGCTATGATCAGCAATTTTACCATGATCACTAATGAACAATTCCATGAAGCCCGGGATCGATTCAGAGAGCTCATCGACCGGTGTCCACACCATGACATATCCAAGCCCAATCTGGTGCATAGTTTCTTCTGTGGGCTGACACCGGAGCTGCAGGGGCTTGTAAATGCCTCTTGTGGTGGATCATACTTCTCCAAGGGTGAAGACGACGTCTGGGCCATCTATGAAGGCATGGCTGAAAACTTAACTGTGATGACCCAAGCCAGAGTCTACAAACAACAAAAGCCACCCCAAGGAGGAGGATCATTTCAGAGGATCGCCCGCATCGATGCCGGTCCCAACACTCCATCGGTAGCCGCAGCCCAAGCCGAATCCGCCGCAGCCGACATGGGAATCATAAGTGAGAAGTTGGACTGCATGGAGATCCTTGAGAAGAAGCAGAACCAAGGTCTTGCCTAGATGGACCTTCTCACCAAAACCATGAGTGACCTGCAGACTCAAATTCTCTGCATTCAGGAGGCACATACATATACTCCGCATCCTCCCAGGTCACGAGCTGATCCGAGTAGTAGTAGCTCTACCCAGCACTCTGCCTCACACCACCAGGTCAACCACATCCAGGCAGAACTGGTTCAGCAGCTATCGTATTACCCTTCACAGCCACCATCTCAGGACACTCAGATGGTGGTCTATCAGCCGGATCAGCCACTGGCAGTTCTGCCACCACCATCCTTTGAGCAGGACCCATTGATGGAAGTCAATGGGATTTGGTACGACCGGTACTCTCAGCCCGGGATTCGTCGTGATCACCCCGGATTCCGATGGGGTAATGGTGGCTCCTCATCCCAGCAGCAGTCTCTCGCTTAAGGATATCAGAACAGCCAGCCACAGTAGCAGCCCTAATATGCCCAGCAGCAGAACCAGAATGGTCCTCGTCCCGCCTACCATGGACAGCAGTGGAGGCAGCGTCAGCCGCCTCAGCAGTCATATTCTCATCCTCCCCAGTATCAGCAGCAACAGCCTCATTTCCAGCAGGGGAGTACATCTGGTTCTCAGGCACCTGCCTTTGAGAACCCCGCATTAGATGACCTCGCCCGACTACTGTCTGAGCATCGGGAGTCTACCGGCGAGACATGGATGAGTTCCGGCAGGAGGTGAGGGATTTGAATAAGGGCAAAGCTGCCATACCAGCTCAGATTGAGCCCAATCCAAACAGCTTGAAAAGAAAGTCTAAGCAGGTACAGTTCACAGAGGATGCCTCTCCTAGTGATTATTTAAGTGACATGTCTTCTACTTTGTATGATGCTGATTTTGTGACTACTAGGAGCGGTAGGATGCCAGCCGGCGGCGCCTCATCTGAGCGACAACAGTACGAAGAATCCAGAGCGCCAGATGAGCAGAGTAGCGGTGCTGATGCCGCTAATGATGATGTTGATGACGGTGGTGCTGATGCCACCAAGGATGTAGATCCAGACGACGGTGCCGAGGCCGTCGTGACACCAAACGCAGAAGGTGGTGTTGAAGCCACCATTTCTGATGATGTGTCAGAGCGCGGTGCTGATGCCGTGAAGACAGGTGTCGGTGGTGGTACTGAGGCCACCACATCTACTTTTGTTGAGCCATCTTCTACTGTGTTGCCACATTTTGTATCTCAGGACTTTGGACACAAAAAGAACAAAAAAATGAATAAAGGAAAAGTTTCTGTATCTACTTCGGATCCATATGTGTTGCATGATGATTAGTGTATGGATTCTATTCCTTCACAGGCACAGGAACCGATTCCTAGCCCTCCATCTGAGGAGGCCCCTACTATCCCCTTCCCTGAGGCACTCCGCTTGGCGAAGGGGAATAAAAAAGAAAATCAAAAAAAGACCCAGCAGGTAGAGTTCAACAACCAGATGATTGACAGATTCCACATTCAGCTGACTCTACAAGAAGCCCTTGAGCACATCCCCCTCTTCAAGAAGAACCTGAAAGAGAAGACTACCGTCCGCAGGAAGAGGAACCTCAGAGATCAGATTCATGTGCTCACTCATTCCACTTGTTGTACCATTCAGAACAAACTGCCAACCAAGAGACCCGATGCAGGAGCTCCCTATGTCAAATGCGAGATTCAGGAGCATCAGTTTGATCGTACTCTATTAGACATCGGCTCTTCGATTAACCTTCTTCTGGCAGCCTTACTCGACTGATTCGAATTTGGTCCTCTTCTTAGGAGCAGGACAGTCCTTCAGTTTACTGACAGGTCGACTAAGAGGCCGAAGGGGTTATTGAAAGACGTGGCCGTTACCATTCAGGGCCTGAAATTCCCCGTAGACTTCGTTGTGTTGGACATGGAGATCCCTGAGTCGGTAACCGATGCCCCCATCATACTCGGATGTCCATTCTTGACCACAGCCAAGGCAGTGACCAATCATGATAGCGGGAAGGTGTGTTTTCGCATAGAGGGCGAAACCATACAAATAGAGACGATCGAGGAGACCAGAGCGAGAGAGTTAGAATGCTCAGATCAGTCCAACGAAGCCACGCAGATGACAGAGGAAGAGCTAGACATCCACCAGGAGTGCGACTTTGTGATGACATATGATGAATCCAATTGGACAGATACCGTAGCACAGACCCTCGCCTTGCCTACAGATTCACCTTCTTTACAGCTTATGGCAGTTGAGAGTCTGGAGAGCACACACCTGGACGAGGATACTTTTGTGGCTGACAGTGTTGAGACGAGTGGTGCCGATGATTTTCAATCTTGTCCTTCCAATTCAGATCCCTCGGATTCAGACATTGATTGGGATGATTTTGATGATTATTTGCCTTGTCTGATTCCATCCGAGCCAACAGCTAGGACGGAGTGCGAGCCAGTACATTTTATTGAAGATTCAGCAGTGCTCCCTTCGTCAGATATTCATGCAGAACAAGAGTTCTCACATGCAGACCTGGTAGCTTTTACACAGACTTATCAGAAGCCAGATCTGCCATCTCCCAGTTGTCCAGAACTGAAACCTCTGCCGTAGTCGCTGAAGTATAGATTCCTTGCGGGTGAGCCAGATATGCACCCAGTCATTATCTCAGCAGGTTTGACTGGAGAACAAGAATCTCGTCTGATGGAGGTTCTTGAAAGAAACCACAAGGCGATAGGATGGAGTATAGCTGATCTCCAGGGAATTAGTCCGGCTATGTGCTCCCACCACATCTATCTTGAGGAGAATGCTAGGCCGTCGCGTGAGTTCCAGCGATGGCTGAACCCTAATCTTCGAGATGTGGTCATGAAAGAAATATCGAAGTGGTGGAGCGCCGATTTTATCTACCCCATCTCCGACTCCAAGTGGGTTAGCCCATTACACGTGGTACCCAAGAAGATGGGTATCACTACAGTTGTGAATGAGTCTGGAGAGGAGATCGCTACCCGAGTACCTACTTCTTGGAGGGTTTGTGTGGACTACAGACGTTTGAATGAGGCCACCAAGAAGGATCATTTCCCACTGCCACTCATTGATCAGATTATCGAGAGGCTAGTTGGGAAAAGTCATTACTGTTTTCTTGACGGGTACTCCGGATATAATCAAGTGGCCATTGCGCCCGAAGACCAGGAGAAAATGACATTCACCTGTCCGTTTGGGACTTATGCTTTCAGACGGATGCCCTTTGGTCTATGTAACGCTCCAGCAACATTCCAAAGGTGCATGTTGTCCATTTTCTCGGACATGGTGGGTGATTGCTTGGAGGTCTTCATGGATGACTTCTCGGTCTATGGCGACGGGTTTGATGCTTGTCTTGACTGCCTAGACCGTGTGCTTCAGCGCTGCATTGAGGTCAACCTTGTATTGTCTTGGGAGAAGAGTCACTTCATGGTGACTCAGGGGACGGTCCATGGTCATATCATCTCCAACAGGGGCATGGAGGTCGATCCGGCCAAGGTGGATATCATTAAAAAACTCAATCCGTCGTCCAATCTACGTCAATTGCATTCTTTTCTGGGGCATGTCGGTTTCTACTGACGGTTCATTCAGGACTTCAGTCGTATTGCCCGACCGCTTACTGATCTGCTGACGAAAGACACCGAGTTAATTGTAGATGATAAGTGTATTGCGTCCTTTGAGACTCTCAAGAGTATGGTTGTTTCGGCTCATGTCCTTCAGCCACCTGATTGGTCTCTCCCGTTCGAGATCATGACGGATGCTTCTGATTTTGCTGTAGGGGCTGTGCTTGGACAGAGGAGGGATGGATTGGCGTTTGCCATTCACTACGCCAGTCGGAATTTGGATGACGCTCAGCGGAATTATACTGTGACAGAGAAAGAGATGCTGGCCATAGTCTTTGCTTTGGATAAGTACCGATCTTATATTCTCGGATCTAGAGGGACAATTTACACAGATCACACCGCCATCCGGTACTTAATGGCCAAGAAGGATGCCAAAGCTCGTCTCACCAGATGGATCCTTCTGCTCCAGGAGTTTGATATTGAGATTAAGGATAAGCCTGGAGTTAAAATTGTGGTGGCGGATCATCTCTCCCGTTTAGAGAACCTTGAGGAATATGAGCCCAGTGCACCTATCACGAAGACATTTCCATACGAGGCGATCTTGGATGTCTCCTCACTCCCATGGTATGCCAACTTTGTAAACTATCTTGTTGCCAAGACGATCCCTCAAGGTTGGCCCAGGCAGAAACTTGAGACCTTCCTAGCTAAGGCCAAGTTTTATCATTGGGAGGATCCCGTCCTTTATCATGAAGGAGGGGATAGCATATGGAGAAGGTGCATTCCTCAAGAAGAGCAGCATAGCGTCCTCACCTATTGCCACAAGCTTGAGGCAGGAGGACATCATTCTGGGAGAAGGACAACACAGAAGGTGCTTCAATCCGGCCTTTGGTGGCCTACTCTCTTCAAGGATTTAGATGAGTTCGTGAAGAGATGTACTGACTGTCAGAAGATGGGTACTTGCGGACAGAGAGACATGATGCCCATGCAGCCCATTCACTTTTGTGAGGTTTTTGATGCATGGGGGATTGATTTCATGGGCCCATCTCCTAAGAGTCGGGGATTCGAACACATTTTGCTTGCTGCAGATTATGTCAGCCGTTGGGTTGAGGCCATCCCCGCCCGAGCCGCAGATGCTAAAACCGTGTGTAAATTTTTGAGGAAAAATATCATTTCACGGTTCGAGGTGCCTAGAGTTCTGATTTCAGACGGGGGGTCTCATTTTATTGATGATCAAGTCAGGGCCGTTGCAGACGAGTTCGGCATTGACCATCGTATTGCCACGCCGTACCACCCTCAGACTAATGGTCTTGCCGAAGTATCGAACCGGGAGATCAATACGATCTTACAGAAGGTTGTCCGCCCAGACCGAAAGGATTGGTCACAGCTTTTGGACTCGATCTTGTGGGCCTATCGGACATCCTTCAAAAATCCATTAGGGACATCTCCCTTTCGTCTCGTTTATGGCAAGCCGTGCCATTTACCAGTGGAAATCAAGCACAAATCCTTTTGGGCAGTCACTGAGTTACTGTTAGATCCCGAGAGTATAGGAGAACAGAGGAGAGCAGAGTTGGCAGCCCTGGAGGATATGAGAGATACAACCTTTTCTAGCAGCCTACAGTACAAGGAGAAAGTGAAGACATGGCACGATTCACATATCAGCCATAAACAGTTTGAGCCAGATCAGCGAGTATGGTTGTTTGATTCCAGGCTAAAATTATTTCCAGGGAAACTACAGAGCAAGTGGAAAGGACCGTATGTGGTCAGGAAGGTACATGACAATGGCAGTATTGACATATCCGAACAGCCATCTTCCTCTACCTTCCATGTCAACGGTCAGCACCTGAAGCTATATCTAGATCATGATCCGCCGACTGTTAACGTCGCCCCCATTCTTCTGGTATGAGGTGCGTTCTTTGACTCATATCATCTGCATCTCATACATGGTTTTCACTTCCATCTTCCGCTGTATAGATCATCTGTCCATATCACTCTATCATCTGTTGATATCTTTTCATCTTTTCTTCTTTTCCTCTTCTATCTCCTGTATCTATCAGAAAGGTGTCTCCCCTTATAGACAATTTTCTATACTTAGGACGTACTTTGTCCTAGGTATAGGGGGTGCGCACCCCGAGCGGTTCTATTCTTTGATCCTCTCCATTGTCTCCTCTTCTTGTCTATACTTAGGGATATCTTACCCTAAGTATAGGGGGAGACAATCTGAGTACGATCTGTTCATTCCCACCCTTGACCCTCCCTGCTTTGTGTACAGTCTGCTATACTTAGGATTATTTGATCCTAAGTATAGGGGGGACGGTCGACTTCTCATTTATTCATTCATCTCTTATTCATTTATTCTTTACACTTGCCTATACTCAGTACGAGTCATGTCTTCTCTTTTCTCTCCGATCTATGAGAACATAGCTCAAGCTAAGTATAGGGGGAAGGTCGTATATACTGTGTATATACTTTAGCCATAACTCGTACTTTCGAATTTTCTTAAATAATATGGCTAATAATTCATTAAAATCCTTAATAAATGACGCACTTTGCCCTCTTTCCTTCGCATAGCTGGTCTAGGGGTGGGTGGACGAGTAAATCTGACTTTCGAAAGTCTATGCTAGATCTAGCCTCCTTTTGACACAAGTCATTACTGCTCCTTTACCCAGCGGTTCTGCAGCTGGCACTTCCCAAGGGACCTTGCAAGACCCGCAAAAAGGTACAGTGACATTCAAGACCCCCGGTAGTTTCAGCAAGGAGCCTGCACATTGATAGCCGCGGTTGACCTACCTTTAATGTTATCTATTTGACTAGTGTGTTGCAGTCGGATAGATCCGCGTCGATCAAAAATTAACCGCACAATCGATGTTTCGTCGAATTAAATTAAAGTACGGTTTTATGTTTATTTAGCCTGGGCAAGCCCCAGGGTCGACTCAAGGAGGCAAAGGAACAACTCGGTATCAAGTTAGATGAATCAGATTACGGTTTTCCAAGTGGGATTTTTTTGGATATTTTTTTATGCAATAAAAATGTCAAATGCAAGAGACGAATTGTATTAAGTTAATACGAAAAGAACCGACTTAGCCAAATTTAATTTTATGTGAAATTAATCTAAATCAGCTAAGTGATATTTTTCCTAAGAACCTAATCCAATACTGAATGCAAAATGTATTTTTTGGAATTTTTGGATTTAAGATGAACAAATACAAAATGCAAACTTTTTTAGGGATTTTATGCAAATTTTTCATGCAAATGATATGCAAAAATTATGAAAATTCACTGGAAGTTAAATATGACGAAATAAAGCTAAACTAATTTTTTTAGAATTTTCTGACACTTTTTGATTTTTTTATGAATAGTTTCTGAAAATAGAGCGACTGCGGGTATTTAATTCCTAATCAATCCACGAAATCAAATTATCCAAAGATTGATAAAAAAATACTGTAATAAGGAATGCAGGAGTTTTGAAATTTCTCAAAAATCGTATTCATGGAATTAATTAAAAATCATTTACCTAAATCACCCTAGAATTTATTTTACGCACAAGACAACTCCTAATTGGACGAAACTTGGATGGTAATTAAAGCACACTTAGAGGAATCATTTACAATTTTTTCGTAATTTTTGGAGCAATAAATGAATATGTGAAAATTTCAGAGCTTAAATGGGTAAAATATTACTGATTTTTACTCTCTGATTTTTTAATAAATAATCCAGAGCTCACAAAAATGTAACTAAATAGCCACAAGATAAAAAATGAGTTGCTCTACAACATGGTATTTTTCTAATTAAAAATGATGCTATTTTGAGGTCCAAATTAACATGCAAACTCAGGGTTGTTTTTGCAAAACTGAAAGTGCAATAATCAATTGAAACTATGCAAAGAGACACATTTGCAAATAGAGAAACAAGCAAAGATAACAATGCAATTTTCACAAAAAAATATAAAAAATGAATTGGACCTTCGTTCCTTCCAAGCCCTTTAGGGCACAGGATGTGACGGCGGCAAAAGGGGCTTGGAGGCGGGCGGAGCGAGCAGCGGCCTTGGAGGCGGCGGCGAGGCGGGGACAGCCGTGCGCTGCGTCTTGGCGGACGGCGGCTGTAGCAGCGCGGGGGGTCGCGGGGCGCGCGGCACCGCGGTAACGGGCGGCCGTTGACGGCACACGCGGGTGGGAGCTCTGCTGGAGGAGGGGAAAGGCACGCGAGGGGCGGCGTGGCCGACGCGGGGCGCCGCGCACGGCTGGCTGGGGGGGGGGGGGGTTGGAGGGCCTCGCGGCGGAAGGGAGACGCGTGGTGGCAAGGCGGTGCGCCTGGCGGTGCGTCGTTGGCGAGGCGGCGCCCAGCCATGCGCGGCGGGTGAGTCTGGGCGGCGGCGCGTGGGCTGGAACGTGGTACTGAGAGGAGGCGGTGGTGGCCTGGAGGTGCGCGCACGCGTGTGCGAGGGCGGCGAGGCGCGCAGCGGGGCTGCGAGGCAAGGGGCGGAGTCGACGATCGCGCGAGGGGCGGCGTGGCCGACGCGGCCGGTGGTGCCGCGGTTGGCTGGTGCTGGTAGGCCGCGGCCAGGAGGGACGGAGTCGACGGCTGGCCGTGAAGCGCGGCCGTGCGTGGCGGCCTGGAGCTCCTGCTGGAATTTCCCTTTTTTTTGTTTTTTATGTAATAATTTTTAATGATTTTTTTAAACAGAAAATAAAAGTGTGATGAAGGGTGATGATTGTGATTTGATGAAGGAATAAGAATGGGAAGATGATGGTGGTGGTGATAAATGATGATGTGATTTTGTGTGATGATTTGTGGTGATGGTTAATGATGTTTTTGATAGAAATGATTGTGATTAAGAACAAGGAAGAAAATATGTTAGATAAAAAAATGTAGAAGATAGAGATAGAGAAATTACCTGTGAGAATCGCCGAATTTTTGGAGCTGCAGTGGTGCGGCTTCCGGTTGTGGCCTCGATCAGCTTGACGAAAAGCCGAGAAGCTAGGCAAGTCTAATTGGATCTCGCGACGCGCCAATGGTGATACCGCGGATCTCGCCTTGAGGTTGTCGTCGCTCGACTCGTCTCCTGCAGCTGTCACCTGAAGGTTAAAGGGGCTCGACCTCACTTCTCTCGAAAACGGCGGATGAGTGTGAATGAAGGAGTGGAGGCGATTATAAAGAGGATGGATGGAGTTAGAGAAGAGATGGAGAGAGTGGAGAAAATGGTGGAGGAAGTGGAGAAGATGTGGCTTGGAGTGGGGGAAAAGAAAGGAGAAGAGGTAAAAGGGGAATAAATAATAATATAATAATAATATAAAATAAGTAGGCTACTAAAAATAATAATAATTAAAATAATAATAGTAAAATAATAAAATCCGAAAATAATAAAAAATAAATCCGAAAATTAAAAATTGGAGCTGACATGTGGCGGCT
>JAZKJV010005322.1:745000-917055 GCA_037367405.1 Ottelia alismoides | reverse complement strand
TAGCCTACAGAGCCCCCTCCCCGTCGCCGCCTGTGCTCCTGCTCGACCCCCACCCCCCTCCTGCGAGAAGCCTTCGTGCCCAGCTCCCGTTCGGAGAGCCCCCTACCCGTTGCCACCTGGTGCTCCTGCTCGACCCTTACCCCCCTCTCGCGAGGAGCCCCCGTGCCCAGCTCCCGTTCGTAGTCCACCCCCATGCCCAGTTTCCGTCCAAGTCGAGCCCCCTTCCCCTGGACGCCAACCTCTTTTTCTTTTCTTTTTTTTTGATTAACCTCATTCGTCGGATCAATGATTGGTTAGATTAACTCAGCTATTTGGTTGAGTTAATAGGCTAAACTAACGGAAGGTTATGGGTGTAAAATGGAACAGTTATTCGGGGTTCTGGGTGTAATTCGTGTTTATCGAGGGTTCCTGGGGTAATTACCATATTACTCAGGGTTATGGGTGTAAATATCCCAAATTCTAATGACATATAGGAGAGATATAGGGATGAATGTACATGGTGATATATTTCAAAAAAAAGCGCCCAAAATGACACGGGGGAGGTCATGTTGATTGCCCCATGGGGGCAGCCCCATTAAAATCTCTCTCTCTCTCTCTCTCTCTCTCTCTCTCTTTATATATACATATATATAGGGAAAAATGGGGATGCCCCCTAAGGGTAGCCAACATGGCTACCCCCACCTTATTTTTTGCAATTTTTTTTTATTTTTTTGGAAAAATATCACCATGTATATTCATCCCTATATCCCTCCTATATGTTATTCGAATTTCGTCAGAAACAGAGACTCCTACGGCCTCCATCCAGACGCCATTTTTTAATGGTCGCATGATTTTTTAAATCGGCCATGTCTGGATGAATGCCGTAGGAGTCTCTGTTTCTGACGAAATTCGAATGGCATATAGGAGGGATATAGGAATGAATATACATGATGATATTTTTCAAAAAGAAATAAAAACTTTTGGGGCGGGGCAGCCCCATCAACCCCATATATATATATATATATATATATATATATATATATATATATATAGAGAGAGAGAGAGAGAGAGAGAGATATGGGTTAAATGGGGCTGCCCCTGGGAGTAGCCAACTTGGCTACTCCAACCCCTATTTTTCCCTCATTTTTTTATTTTTTGGAAAGAAAAAAATTGTAAATTCATTATAAAATCCCTCTAACATTCTATTAAAATTTTGTCAGAAACAGAGACTCCTACGGCCTCCATCAAAACATGGTCGATTTAAAAAATCCTGCGACCGTTAAAAGATGACGTCTGGATGGACGGCCTCGGAGTCTCTGTTTCTGACCAAATTTTAATAGAATCTTAGAGGGATATAGTGATGAATATACAAATTTTTATTTTCCAAAGAAATAAAAAATGAGGGAAAAATAGGGGTGGGAGTAGCCAAGTAGGAGTCTTTGTTTCGCACGAAATTTGAATAGCATTATATAGGGATAAAGTGATCAATATTCATAAAAGAAATTTTCAAAAAAAAATAAAAAATGATGAAAATTGGACGGGGCAGCCCCATTTATCCCCATATATATATATATATATATAGAGGAGTGATCCTATGAGAGCAAAAAGTTGTGAGAGCATGAGAGGAATCATTCTGAACCACATGTTTCACCCCGGAGAGAGAAGACCAGGAGAGAGAAAACAAAATCATGTGGTCCAGAATGAATCCTCTCATGCTCTCACAACTTTTTGCTCTCATAAGATCACTCCTCTATATATATATATATATATATATATATATATATATATATATATATGGAAAAAATGGGGCTGCCCCCTGGGGGCAGCCAACATGGCTACCCCCGCCCCATTTTTCGGCATTTTTTTAATTTTTTTTTGAAAAATAAAACCATGTATATTCATCCATATATCCCTCCTATATGCCATTCGAATTTCGTCAGAAACAGAGACTCCTACGGCCTCCATCTCGATGATATCGATTTAAAAAAAATCCTGTTACCGTTGAAAAATTACTGTCCGGATGGAGGAGGTAGGAGTCTCTGTTTCTGACGAAATTCAAATGGTATATAGGAGGGATATAGGGATGAATGTACATGGTGTTATTTTTCAAAAAAAAATGCCCAAATAAGGCGGGGGCAGCCACATATGACCCCCCATATATATATATATATATATATATATATATATATATATATATATATATATAGGAAATATTTCAAATGAGGTACACCTTTCCTGGATGCATGGAAAGCCACGTCAATTTAAGCATTTATTCTTTTTATTTTACACATTCTAACTCCATAAATTTAATATTAAATATTAATATAATACGTATATCATGAAAATTTTATGAAAATATTACTATATTTGACATTAAAAGTTTGTTACAATATGAATGATATATTTTACATAATTGTATAATCGTCAGTATTTTACAATATGTAGTTTAAATTTACAAAATTGTTACGTAATTTACAAATTTGATAGTGGCTTTCTGAATTTCAGGAAAGACCCACCTCATTAGAAGGCCCCCCTATATATATATATATATATATATATATATATATATAGGGATTGGGGAGCCTACACCCATGTGTAGGTAACTTTCCTACACCCACCTCTTGTTCCCTAATTTTTTTGATTTTTTTTGAAATGTATCTTTAGGGGATTTATTTAGAATATTAAATGAAATATGTGTTTCAAATTTCATATAAAACAGACATTCCTAACAGCTCCATCGGAAGGGGTCGATTTCAGCAAATCTCAGACCGTCAAAATTTGACTGTCATGATGGATAAGTTAGAAGTCTCGAAATAAGTTGAAATTTGAATGACTATATGGTGATATAATGTGATCTAAATTCCCAAAGGAATTATCTCAAAAAAATAAAAATTATTGAGGGAACAAGAGTTGGGTGTAGGAAAGTTACCTACACATGGGTGTAGGCTCCCTTTTCCCATATATATATATATATATATATATATATATATATATATATATATATGCGGATGGGGAGCGTGCACCAAGGTGCATGTAACTTTACATGCACCAGCGCTTATATCTTCCACATTCTTTTTACTTTTTTAAAAAATACCACCATATGTATTCATCCATATATACCTCCAAAATGTCATTCGAATTTCGTCAGAAACAGAGACTCCTATGACCACCATATTTAACGGGCTCGGAATTGCTGAAAATGACACCTTCTAGATGAATATGTTAGGAATGTTTGTTTTGCCTAAAACTTGAAACACATATTCATCACAATATATTAAGAAAATCCCCCTAAGTTTTCATTCAAAAACTCAAAAATCATGAAAAAGAAGGCCGGGTGTAGGTAGTTACCTACACCCCTGGGTGTAGGCTCCTAGCTCCTATATATATATATATATATATATATATATGAGAATAGGGAAGCTGCTGCATGTAGCAACCAACGTGGCTGCTACATGTGGCAGTTTCATCATTTTTTTAATTTTTTTTAAATTAAACCATGAATATTCATTTATATATCCCTCCTACATTCTATAAAAATTGCATCAGAAATGGAGACTCCTATGCCCTCCATCTAGAACAGGTCGATTACAGCAAAATTCAGACCGTTAAAAAATACCGGTCTAGATGGAGAGTATAGGAGTCTCCATTTCTGATGAAATTTTTATAGAATGTAGGAGGGATATATAGATGAATAATCATGGTTTAGTTTTAAAAAATAGAATAAAAAATTTGGGGAAACTGCCACATGTAGCGGCCACGTTGGCTGCTACATGCAGCAGCTTCCCTATGCTCTCTCTCTATCTCTCTCTCTCTCTCTCTCTCTCTCTATATATATATATATATATATATATATATATATGTAGACACACACACACATAGAGGTAAATGGGGCTCCCCCAGGGAGTAGCCAACTTGGCTACTCCCACCCCTATTCTTCCCTCAATTTTTTATTTTTTTGGAAAATAAAAATTTGTATATTTTCCCTCTCACATTCTATGAAAATTTCGTGAGAAACAGAGACTCCTACGGCCTCCATCCAAACATGGTCGATTTAAAAAATCCTGCAACCGTTAAAAAAATGATGTCTGGATGGAGGGGTTAGGAGTCTCTGTTTCTGACGAAATTTTAATAGAATGTGAGAGGGATATAATGATGAATTTACAAATTTTTATTTTTCAAATAAATAAAAATATGAGGAAAAAATAGGGGTGGGAGTAGCCAAATTGGCTACTCCCAAGGGGCAGCCCCATTTAACCCATATATATATATATATATATATATATATATATATATATATATATATATATATAGGGATTTAATGGGGCTGCCCCCTAGGGGCAGCTAACATAGCTGCCCCGCCCCCTATTTCGGCGTGTTTTTTTTATTTTTTTTGAAATATAAAATCATGTATATTCATCCCTATATCCCTCCTATATACCACTCAAATTTTGTCAGTAATAGAGACTCGTACGACCTCCATCGAGATGGTGTCGATTTAAAAAATCTTGTTATCGTTAAAAAAATGACCGTCTAGATGGAGGCCGTAGGAGTCTCTGTTTCTGACGAAATTCGAATGACATATAGGAGAGATATAGGGATGAATATACATGGCGATATTTTTTGAAAAAAAAATAAAAATATGCCGTAAATGATGTGGGAGCAGCCATCTTGGCTCCCCAAGGGGGCAGCCCCATTAACCTCTCTCTCTCTCTCTATCTATATATATATATATATATATATATATATATATATATATATGTATGTATATGTATATATAGGGGCCCTTTCAAATAGGATGCAGTCCTTCCTGAGTTCAGGAAGGCCACCCCCTTTTTTGTATAAAAACGAGCACTTTAGTAGAATACGTATACAGTTTGTATTATAGGTGCACGTTATAAATACAAAGCCGCATACAAAACCGTGTATTATAATACAAACATTAAAACTTCACATTATAATACAACATTGTATATGTATTCTACCAAAGTCATCATGTATTACACAAAAAAGGGGCTGGCCTTCCTGAACTATGGAAGGACTACGTCCTATTTGAAAGAAATCCTATATATATATATATATAGAGAGAGAGAGAGAGAGGTAAATGGGGCCCCCAGGGAGGAGCCAACTTGGCTACTCCCACCCCAATTTTTCCCTCATTTTTTTATTTTTTTGGAAAATAAAAATTTGTATATTCATCATTATATCCCTCTCACATTCTATTAAAATTTCGTCAGAAACAGAGACTCCTACGCCCTCCATCCAAACATGGTCGATTTAAAAAGTCTTGCGACCGTTAAAAAATGACGTCTGGATGGAGGGCTTAGGAGTCTCTGTTTCTGACAAAATTTTAATAGAATGTGAGAGGGATATAATGATGAATATACAAATTTTTATTTTGCAAAAAAATAAAAAAATGAGGGAAAAATAGGGGTGGGAGTAGCCAAGTTGGCTACTCCCTTCGGGCAGCCCCATTTTACCCATATATATGTGTGTGTGTGTGTGTGTGTGTGTATATATATATATATATATATAACCCTGCACCCACCCCATTCGATTATTTTTTTATTTTTTGGGTTAAAAGTTGGAGGAATTTACTTAATATGTTAAGGGGAATATGTGTTTCAAGTTTCATGCGAAACAAATATTCCTAACACGTTCATCTAGACATGTTCGATTTCAGCAATTTTGAGACCATTAAAAATTGGTATTCTAAATGGAGATGATAAAAGTCTTGAATTAAGTTGAATTTGGAATGACAACATGGTGATACATTTCAAAAAAATCAAAAAATAATGAAAAATTTGGCCGGGTGTAGGGAGTTACTTGCACCCGTCGAGGTGTTATATATATATATATATATATATATATATATATATATATATATATTATGGAAAAATGGGGCTGCCCCCTAGGGGTAGCCAACATGGCTGCCCCCACCTTATTTTTCGTAAATTTTTTTATTTTTTTGAAAAAATATCACCATGTATATTCATCCTTATATCCCTCCTATATGTCATTCGAATTTCGTCAGAAACAGAGACTCCTACGGCCTCCATCCAGACGTCATTTTTTTAACGGTCGCAGGATTTTTTAAATCGACCTTGTCTTGATAGAGGCCGTAGGAGTCTCTGTTTCTGATGAAATTCGAATGACATATAGGAGTGATATAGGGATGAATATACATGATGATATTTTTCAAAAAAATAAAAAATTTTACCCAAAATTGAGGCGGGACAGCCCCATCAACCCCATATATATATATATATATATATATATATATATATATAGGGAAAAGGTGTATTCCCCTTAGCTCCCCCACCCCTTTTTTACATAATTTTTTTATTTTTTTTGAAATCTAAAACCGTGTAAATTCATTATTAAATCCATATATTATATCATTCAAATTTCATGTGAAAGAGAGACTCCTACGACCTCCATTAAGATGGGGTCGATTTGAAAAATCCTGTTACCGTTAAAAAATGACTGTCTAGATGGAGGCCATAGGAGTCTCTGTTTCATACGAAATTCGAATAGCATACTATAGGGATATAGTGATGAATATTCATGGAAGAAATTTTCAAAAAAAATAAAAAAAGTGATGAAAATGGGGCGGGGGAAGCTAAGTTAGCTCCCCCTAGGGGGCGGTTGGTGTGCCATTGATTACGCATGCTGATCAGGTGTGTCGAGCTTGTCTAGTGGCAAAGCAAACAAGATTGACATTCCCGAAAGCAGCCAAGTATCAAGCACAGAAGTCACTCGAACTTCTACACATTGATTTGTGTGGACCGATCACGCCATCGACTCCAGGTGGTAATCACTATTTTATGTTAATTGTAGATGACTACTCTCGATGGATGTGGCTGCATGTACTCAAAACAAAGGATCAAGCATGTTCAGTATTCATGAAGACCAAGTTGCTAGCAGAGAACACGAGTAATTGTCGAGTTAAGGCTATCCGATCTGATCGCGGAGGAGAGTTCTTATTAGGCGAGTTCGCAAAGATGTGCGAGCAGGCAGGAATCGAGCGTCACCTCACCGCACTATATTCATCCCAGCAAAATGGTGTGGTGGAGCGGCGTAACCGTACGATGATGGATATGGCACGCTCACTTCTCAAAAGCATGAGCGTACCAAGCAGCTTGAGGGGGAGTGTTGAGTATTTGTAATGTGTGCCTATTGAGTTGTAGCAGGGTAAATGGATCCTGGAGAAGACCATTACCCCATCTAGTGTTTAGTCCCACATCGTCCAGTGGTGGGACTTGGAGGCATTGAGAAGCTATATAAGGAGCCCTAGACCTCCTGTATCTCTTGAGAAAGTCAATAGACAAACATGCCCTATTTGAGAGCTTCTCCTATGGTTTTATCCCGCTCCTCACGGAGTAGGATTCCACGTTAAAATCTCGTTCTTCTTTGATGTTTATATTTTTTCCATGTTTACGCTTCCGCTTTCTATTTCTTAACAGACTCTTCCTCATAGCATCCATGGCCATAGCGGGTCCAACCTCGGTCATGCCGTGTAACCACAGCGTGGGGGCAACGACTTAGCAACACGAACATGGTCAGGGTGAGTAGGTGACCACCAGCTTCGACCGGATGGGCATCAAGGATGACCTCCTCTGCAGGATAAATTAGATTGTGAAGGTTAGTTAGGATCAAAGACCGTAACTTCGCCCTGATTAATTGTGGGTTTTTGATCAGAGGAGGATCTCTAACGGCAGTTACTTGGAACTCCGGTTCTGACCGGAGGACCCCGGACTGTCAGCCTACATTTGGGGATCTGAGGAGTTGTTGGGGGCTTCTTCTTAGGATTTCCAAGAAGAAAGACAAGTGACGTGAACGTGCAGGTGCAGTCGAGTGAAACGCCCCACAAGGAAACAGTGGATAGTCCTCAATTATGTGCAGATGTGGAATTTTTGATGCTGGGAAAGTATGATGCTTTGCTCTCTTCTGGTGAAAAATGGTGCTTTTTCTGTTTGCTGACCTTCTCTGTGCATGCGGCCAAATTGAGGAAGAAAAAAAAATATTGATCAGATATGGAATCGAGAATGGGTTGAGTTCCAGGCATGGTACTTTCTGCTATTTAGTTCAAAACGGGCAAAATTGTCAAAATATGACGGGTTCTATTCAAGGTTGTGAGTGTAATTTAATATTACCGAGAGTTCGACGTGTAATAATGAAAGTATACAGAATTATAGGCATAAAAGGGGATGTTAGGTTAGGGGATTAAACCGTCCTTTGGGGGGTTTACCTCTTACCTTATTTTTCCTCTCACCAATATGGATCCCACTTTTTACCTCTTTTAGTACATTAAATAAACTAATTCTCTTTCATCCACTCTATCAAAAAATAATATATCATACTATTATATCATATAAAAATTATAAACTATTCAACTTACTCATTTTTCCAAACTCCAATACAATCGCATCAAAATAAGTACTCTTTTTTTGAAATTTCAATATAATTACATCACAGCAAACTCAACCTTAATTTAACACAAAAATATGTTACCTTTTACCATTTTAACACAATCTAACCCGTATCAAACACCAAAAGAAAGCAATCCATTGTCGGAGTCACTTGCCACATGGTGATGAGAGTAAGAGCACCATGATGTCAGTGGGAGCTGGCCAAGCAATAATCAAAGCAGAAGAGACAAAGATCACAAGACAGACACTAGGAACAACCAAGGAGAAGGGTAAGATTGCGGACCCATAGGCAATCACTAGGAATCGCGAATTATGGAGGAAACGACGGTTGTTTGAGAAACAAGGGTGAAAAAAATGGGAGCCGTAAGGTAGATGGAGTATTATTGCTTGTAAGGTAGATGGAGTATACTGTTGTGCTTTATGTTGGCTGGGGACGCATGCCACACACACACACTATGGTATCAGATTCGTGTTTAAGCGAAGCTAATGGATCAGGATGTTCGGTTGGAACTCTCAACACTTGTTTTTCTTTGCTCGAGTTTACTTTGGAACCAACGGATGTGAGAAAAATTAAGGGTGAACAGGTAGGACAGAGTCCTAAAATACACTACGATAGATTTTAGTAATGTGGACGAAGTGGTTGCAAAATTCCCAACTGCTCCCTGTCCTAAGCATCAAATAGCAATGGCAAAAATACTCATGCGTGTACGCAATGCAATTTCGTTTGTCCATGTGCAAGGGAATCGTATTTTATGATGACAACTTTCGGATGCATCCGAGTGCAAGTCATGAATGCGTGTTGTTTGATGACAACTCGAAATTAGAGAGAAGCAACAGATGGGGAAATAAGTGTGAGGGTGTCAACAAAATATATCCAGCAATTAAAGGGCGTGGCCATCAGAGCGACGATCCCACCAGCTCCAGCAACCATGTTGACCTTCTCTGCTGCACTCTCCCAAGACGACCTTGTCTTCCTCCTCGTCTTCCTCGCCGTCCTCCTCCTCTGCCTGTCCACCCTCCTCCTCCTCCACCTCTGCGCCTTCGCCGACAACCTCAACAAAACCGCACCGACACTTCCCGTTCACCACTCCGACGCACCGGTGCTGCGCCTTCTCTCCGAAACAATCACAACCGAAGCACGCGCGGACGTCGGCGGCAGCAGCGACGACTGTGTGGTCTGTCTGAGCTCACTCGAGGAGGGAGGAGGAGGCGCCGCAGGAACCGCAGTTCTAACGAGATGCGGGCATGAATTCCACGCGGGCTGCATTGGCAGGTGGCTCTCGTCCGTGCCGGCGTGCCCGATTTGCCGTGCACCGGCGCCGGCAGAAAGGCAAGAAGTTGCCGTACCGCCGATGGAGGCTCCGAGGAGGCCGAGCATGGATGCTTTCGAGGGGATGGGCTATATGTACGTCCACGTGCCGGCGTATGGGTTTTTCATGTGATCAGTGATGTGGATTCACCTCCCTTGATCTCTCGTGATGTGTACATACGATCTCCCCTTTCGAGTTGTTTCCGATCAAACGTATCATCTTCATCTCCGAAGAAATCTACTCTCGTAATTAATTGTCATTTTCCTTTCACCAATTCATCCTTTCTTTTCGTCCATTTTTTTCTTACGTCTTCATGGATGTCCATATCAACTTTTTTCGATGGTTCGTAGAATATATCATTCTTACGTGACGCACTCAACATAACATAACATCAGCTCCAGCTATTTCGATGGTGCATAACAGCTCCTGTATTTAATAGAATATCTGAGAACGCAGTTTCAAAAATATGAAAGATTTTATTACGATTTAATGGATATTTTGGGTATGCGAGAAGTATGAGTGGGAGAAAGAAAACTGAATGCCAGAATAATAAAAAATGAAGTTCTCCTTTATCGGCAAGCACTAGCAGGGCACACTGCACATGATCAAAAAAAATGAGACAGAGGGAATTTAAATGATGTAATTGGCAGAAAGCTTTCTGAAAGCAAGGAACATGACCGGACCCAAATGCTTTAATTTGAAGACAGATCGGTTTTCTTTGTGTTTTGCCCTTTTAATTTAAATGCTTATTCTAATATAGATATGGGTCCCATACATTATTATTATATATAAACGCAATAATGGGGAAAAAAACAATATATACCCATTTCAATAGGGATAACATTCGATGGAAGAAACCAAAATACTACCCGTTTATAACAATATTCAATTCTGTGCTATTAAGAACATCATATAGGTTGTAGGCAAGATAACAAAATGGTAAAAAGACACGAAGTGTTCTCTTATAGGGATACATTACCCTCGACATTGCCCAGCATGAGATATCGATGCACTACTCGCAGTTTCCAATAATTAACCACCATGAGAAGTATCCACTCTTCATGTTCATCCTCGAAAGCTACCTCAAAGAACCAACCTCGAAATACCCGCGCTTTGATTAATATGCATGCATATGTGTACATGTTTGTTTATGACTAGATTAAAACACACCCTCGATCTTACCCATATTGATTTAGGGATGCCAGATCTCATATATATCAACCAAAAAATTTGATGATATTCATTGTGAGACTAATGTTCTCTCATCCCACACGAGATTGACACATGTTGGACTCTAACCTGAATCTCAGGCCTTTCAAATTTGAATTTGATATCCCACCAAAAATTTGAAATATCACGAGGATGCACTATTATAACTTAAGTCAAAAGGTACATCGACTTACATACTTCTTTCTCTATTAAGATGACTTTCAATTTGAACCTTACCATTTTTCACCTTAATATATTGTGATGAAGTGACGATTCTTTTGCACTTTAATCTATGGCAATTTTTTTAGTTTTGGTGCGATTATTATCATCGATGCAAGAGAGCGAGAGAGCTTGACTAGTTAACAACCTAATAAGCACTACTAATTCATTTTTTAGTGCATCAATTATTTTATAATTAGATCTAATAAACTCCACATCAGTCATATATTGAGACACAATGTTTAAGTATAGCTTGAATACGACTCCTACTATTTTAGTTGTACTTTGGCGGTATTTGTTATTAGGATCATGCTGTCACAATGCAATAAGTTTAAAGATGTTCTTACACTATATACAAAATTTTGAAAGAAGTTCCTTAAGCTATATAAGCTCAATTATAATTAATATTGGAATCTTGCAATTCAACCTCAAATGTAGACAAAGTTAAAATATATATTTTGTATACCTCTAGGTTATCTTACTACTACCTAGTAGGGTAAATGTATCACATAACCTTCACTACAACAAACTGGACCAAAGACGACGAATAGTTTTGGAAGAAGGCAACGAATAAATCGTTGATATGCAACCTCCCAACGAATGGATTATTCGTAACCATTTTCGTTGTTATATAAGGCGTTATTGAAAATTTAGCAACGAATGATTATTCGTTGATAAATTCAACATGACAACGATTAGTTATTCGTCACAATATTCAAAATTGAGACGAATACTTATTTGTTGGAGGTATGGAAATAACGACAAATAACTATTCGTTGGCAAGTGGTAGTAACAACATATAATTATCCGTTGGCAAATGAGAAAGAACAACGGATATTATCTGTTGAGGAATAAGATTTAGCAACGGATAATTATTTATTGATAAATGAGAAATTATTCGTTGAGAAATAAAATACAACAATGAATATTTATACGGTAGTAAATGAGAATCAACGAATAATTGTCCGTTGAGGAATTAGATATTGCAACAAATAATAATTTATTGTCAAATAAAATATGGTAGTGATTAGTTATTTGTTGCAAATGCTAGATAATCAAATACACACAGCAAATATCATCATTCGGAAGATAAATTGAAATGCGAGTACTTTTCAATTTTGATAGTCGAGATCTTTTGGAAATAAAGATCTAAGACATCAGTAGATATTTCAAAGTGAAAAAAATAGAGTTACTGTCAATTTCATGCATTTAACAAATCTACGAAGAAAAAAACTAATGATAGTAATTTGATACGTCTCCATGGATGATTACTTTGTGTATGCCATCTACTCATGCTTGCCACCATCTCCTTTTTGCACCTGCGGACATAATATTATAGATTGTAAACATGTGAAAATTGAATTTATTTCATCTACTCATGCTAAGGTTGATGTTCTACCACTGAGATAATACATAAACTAAAATATTATTGCCAATAATTTAAACAAAAGGAATAAATATAGGGCCAATGTGTTAGCAATGTTCGTGACAAACAACATTAGCAATATAGCCATGTTTAACTAACTATGAAGTATGATATCACATTGCTTTATCGATGAAACTATGACATAGCTATGCAGATGTACTTACAATATCTTTCAATCATAGCTCTAGAGTCACTGGCATAACTATGCAGATTTAACTATCAAATCTTGAGACTAGAGCACTGATCTCACATCAAGAGCCAGAAGAACAACATGCAGCAACAAGAGTGAAATGTGAACTCTTTCAATATCGATTTACCCAAAAATCACTTCCAAGTGAGGGTTATTTTTATTCATATTCTTTAGGATTTAGAAAAATTAAACTTGGTGTTGAAAACTATTGCGGAAATCTCGAACAAAAATCATAAATAAAAAATAACAGAGCTCCTGGTGCACGAATTGGTTCCTAAACTTAGTAAAAAGGGTAAGTTGGAGTGGGCTCTACCTTCGATAAAACATGAAGAGGATCCAACAACAACAACAACTAAGTTCGAGAACAGGCAAAAGAAGAGGAAGACGAAGTAGAAGGAATATAAGACAGACCAAGCTCTTCAAATCCAAGTCCTTTCAGTGGGTGGATGAACCACTTTGAATTCCACTATATATCATATTAGTTTTGCTTACAAAACTATAGTTTAACTTGCAGAAACAAATTTTTTTATTTAATGTACATAAGACAGTCTACCATGCTACTAATGCTTAGAATTAACAACCAATGAAATCCAACTTAATGATTGTAATTACGTTAAGTTGAGGTATTATTTACCTGAGAGAAGGAACCTGAACGACCACTTTCATGAAATGCAACAAACTTTTCACTTTCTCGTCCTTTATCAAAAGAAAAACAAGGAAATGTAAGACTTTTTTCTTGTCCTGTAAAAGTAAGGAATGATTAATATTATACTAAGAAAGACTAAATATATTATTTAAATTATACATACATGTGATTTCCTCCCATAAGAATCATGAGTGCCAAAAGCATGCCCTAAATTACTATTAAACATAAATTGTCCACCCATATTTTGGCAAAGAAATGTCATAAGAGTTTCGTTGAGTCTTTAAATTGTTCATCGTCTCTTGCATGTCCTTAACTTGTAACTTCAATGACTCAAGCTCTGCATTTTGAACCAAACTTGCAATGTAATGGCGTCCTCGATATTCAGAATATCTAGCTCCAACTCCATATCCTTTAGGTCTACCTCACTTATGCACTTCAAAAACTTCATCACACACTTGACTTTCAACGGTATCAGTGGAAGATTGATGAATACCCATTCATCACTCTTTATTCTTCTATTTTAGCTACAAAAACCTTTGCAAATACATGTAGATATGTGTAAATACAAATAATTACCAAAAGCATGCATTGTGTAAAAACCTGTAATTAGCATGTTTTTGTGCAAATATAAAAGAATAAAGAGTAAAAAGAAAAAGAGAGAAATATTTAGAATAAATATTGAGCAACCTAACCCAAGGGAGGGCTCAGCATGGGCCTGACCGCATAAAAGCCAAAGTAGAGGGAGATAGGAGCTCATGTGTACATACTTTTGTAAATAAATAAAATTATATTTTCCTCACCCAAAAATATGCTTGTACATATTTTGTATATATTTAGAAACTCTTAAAAACAAAAAAACAAAACAAAAATCAAATAAAAAAAATACAAAATTAAAAATACAAAAATACATTGTATAGATACCATGTATATAAATGTATACAACTATTTATTTCACCCTTGTGTATACATAATTAAAATAAAATAAAAATACCATTTTGTTCTTTATTTTATGATAAATAAAATATAAAATGGGCATAAAAATACATAAAAATAACAAATAAAAAAATCAAAAATTAAAATCTATATAGTGTACATATACCTATATATATAACTACCCTATTTTTATTTCCAAAAATTAATTAAAAATCACCAAAAAATAGAAAAAAATAAAAGAAAAATATTTCATGTTTTGAGTTTTTCTTAATTCGGCCTTTTTCTACCTTAAATTAAATAAACAAAAAATAAAAACGTGGCAGCTCCTGATTGGTCCACGGGGGATTGTTGACCCCGGTCAACTCCCCCGCGGACTCTTTCCTTTTGGGGAGACCCGCGCCCGACCCGACTTCGCCGATTTCTCCACGCGTCTCCAGCCTGTCGCCTCCGCAAACCCCGTGCCCGGATCCTTCGCCAATCATCCATCATCCTCGCCGGACCCTTCGCCGAAGGATCCACGCCTTCCATAGCCGTCTCCACCCAACCCTAATCGGCCCTGTCTCCATATATATCCCGACCTCCGCCGCCTCCGCACCTTATCTTTGGATCCCTACCTTCACTCCCGTGACCTCCATCGTAACCACCGAGGTGACAGCTCGCGTTGGCCCTTGTTGCAGCGAGGAGTAGGTGGCCGGCCATTGATCCGGCAGCTTCACGCCGCCGTTGCTCCGCCACCAGCGTGAGCACCGAGCCTCGGGCCGAGACGACCCTTGAGGATACGACCAGGAGCACCCCCTGCTCTTCCCCAGTCTCTCCGATCGCCCAGGTAGCATTTTAGCCTTTCCATTTCGCTTAATTTTCAGTTTCGCCCAATTCGTATCTCCGCCGTATTCTGCTGATTCCGGCCATATCGTGTACCTTCTCGGTCATCGGAACGCACCGTCACCTTCGCCGTTCCCTCACGCACGTTCTTCACCCCTTCACTCAACCCAGATCGCACAGGATCTGGGAATCGAGCTCCACTGTCCTCCGCTCGCCGGAGCTCGCTCGTCCCGACCCATCGTCCACCTTCACCCCGCTTCTTTGGGTCGAGGCACTTTGCCCTCGACCCGCGAAGCTCTTGGTTCATTTTGCAGGTCCAAAGGGAGTCATCTGAGACCCCCATACGTTCAGACCAGGAGCTCTTCGCCGACGACCTCGCCGGACCCCCTCCCGGGCTCGGGTGGGCCATCGGACAGTACCAGCAGCTGCGGGACGCCGTCGCCTATCTTCCCCGATCATCAGGAGCAGCTGAGGAGGACTGCAGCTCACGCACGAGGCCGGCGAAGCTCGCCGGTGGAGTGTTCTTCCACCATCCTCCAGCACCGTCCGATCAGCCCCCGCTCCCAGTTTGCATCGTCACCGTCCGTTCTTCGAGGAGCAACATCCGTCGATCATCGCTAGGGGCTGATCAGGACCGTTCGAGCAGCGGAGAGAGACACCTGAGGCCATACCCGTTCGATCTTCCACGTGTCCTCTCCAGCACCGTCGATTCGGCTCGAGGTCAGACGAAGAGGAGCGCCAGCCATCCAGGACCGACCGATCTTCCACGTGGCTCCTATCCAACCGTCGGCGAATAAAGGGGTAAATTACCGTAGGCCCCCTCGTAGTTTATGCTTTACATTTCAGTCCTGTAAATATTTTGAGTACTTTATTTACGTTGGGTTATTTGCACATTGGACCTCGTACTTTTCAGTATTTGCATTTATGCCCCTGTTTGTGTGAGACACGTGCATCAACACGTGATATCTTGGTGTATTTGCGACTTTAGCCCTGTAGTTCTGGATGTTCTTTAATGAATGAAAGATTTTACTTATTTTCATTTATACCCCTGTGCGTGATTTATTTCCACATGTGCGTTTTATTTTGGGTATTTTGCAAGATAAGCCCCTGGACTTTTGGTACTTGTTACCAATAAGCCCTCGGAACTTATTTTTCTTACATTTGGGTCCCTGAGTGCCCCAGACACGCGCCTCGCGCGTGATTTCTTGGGTATTTTGCACCAGACCCCCCAGAACTTTTGGGTATTTGCACTTTGGTCCCTGTGCACAGTGCCCCTCCTTTGTTTTTGAATAAAATATCAAATCACCTCCAAATTCGATGAAAATTTGACACATGGCTCCTGCCATGGTGTAGATTTTTTGTGAATTTTTGAGGACATTGTTGATTTAATTTGCTATTTTTAAAAATTCAAAAACCCATATTTTTGCTACTGTTTAAACTCAAAAACCCCCAAAAAAATATCAAAACCCTTTTAAAAATCCTATAAAAATTAGTTACTGTTTATTTGGTGTTCCTTGATTTTCCAGCCAATTTTGGCTATTTTTCATTGAGTAAAAACCCTAAAAACTTAAATACACCTCAAAACTCCTAAAAATCATAATAAATAATTTAAAAACCCAAAAACAATAATTTTGGTGCTCAAATTTTCCTTGTTTTCTCTAGTATACAGGAAAATTACCTTCAGGTCCCTTAGAGATCCTTAGATATTTTATCTTAGGGTTCTGGGCCTGGCTGGACAGTACCCCTTGCTTTTCGCATTGTTTGATTTTTAGGAAATAAAATAAACATCAGAAAAATCTCAAAAATTCACCAAAAACATAAAAAAATACAAAACACATAAAAATATTTTTGTCTGAATTTTTGCTTGCTTTTTGGTGTGTTAAATAAATTGCTCAAGTGTGCTTGTTTATACTTTTCTCATTTTCTTCATATATTAAAAATTTCCAAAAAAATCTAAAAATCATTAAAAATCACTAAAAATATTTTCTCTGTATTTTATCTCATTTTGACTACATCATAGGCCGCAAGGCCAATCCGTGCTCCTTGTGTTCGACTCTGGGAGCTATACCAGGTTAATCCCATAGCTAGGACCGCACTTCGTGTTTCTCTGATTTATTTCGCGGTTCGATTTTTTTTCTTGATATACTTAGCCCGAGTGATTGAGGTCGCGACGACCTTTATTTCTGTACCTTTACCTTAGTCGTTCGGGCGGTCATCAGAATGGCGCCGTTGCCGGGGGAATCAGCACGGCTTTGTAGTCAGTTTTTCCATATTGTCTCTCTATATTATCATTGTTTTCTGACACTCTCTCTCTTTGATTTTTGTGCGAGGTACTGCGTGGACAACTTGGAGTTTATTTTTTGAGGACCCGCATAGGAGAAAGAGCAGGGAGAGGAGGAAGAAGAATTTTATTTTGAGAGAGAACAATATTTTTTGTAATAATTTAGAACTTGGACACTTGTGGACACTTGTAACTTAGCGGGTCTGTTTCGCCGAGTACCGGTGTGCTCGGGGGACCCATTTGGATTTTCGCGGCTTTTTCTGCGGTTTTGATAGCTAGCTGCCTTTTCCGGTGTTTACGCGGTTTTTCTCGAGCCCCTAGATTTAGGAATTTCTCTTGCTTGTGCCGTAATTAGTAGGGTCCCCACACTTAATTGCTTATCGGTTCCTATAGATCGTTAATTGGACCTACTAATAATAAATAATAAAAATAACTTAGTCGCTTTCCTGAGAACCTACGCGCCGCGAGCCTGCCCCGCAAGCGCTACTCCTGAACTCGACCTGTCGAGAAGAGGAGGGGTGGGCCAAGACCGGACTCTTTGGATCAAGGGCGAGTGACTAAGTTAGACGGTTCTGCGCTAGGAATTGCTCATCTAGGACTCGGTTTTTCCTCGCTGCACCACTTAGGTAGTTTAATTCTGTCTTTAAATTCTGCGCGGATCACTTGCATGTAGAGTGCTGGAGACAAGATACGCATTTCTTTCTCTGCATGCATCATTGATTTCTCCGCGCATCGGCTTTTTCGTTTTCTCCCTCTGTTTTTGGCTTAATCATCAGGAGAATCGGAAAATTCGTTAGGCCGCTTGTATTTATTTTGAAAAAAAAAAAATTAAAAAGAAAAACAAAAAAAAATTGGGCCTGGATAACACTATTGACCCTAAAAGACACTTCACCTAAAAAATTGTCTTGGGGAGAGCAACCCCCTCATTGGTTGGTTTGATTGTGCGAGAGAGTGACCCGAACACTAGGTAAAGCCCCCCGGTGCTCATCTCGACTGATTACCGACTCTTCTGTGCGGGACAGTCGGTTGAGAGAGTATCGGGTATCCCAGCAGGTCACGTAATCGCTCTGATATTCTGTGTGTTCACCCAATAAAATTGACAAGATAAATTGACCGAGCTTTCACGGTCTTCAGATTGTGTTGCGTTGGTGAACCGGGGGTTTGCTTTGCGATCATATTTTCTCCAGATCCCATCCGCCCAACTCGCCAGATCAAGATGATGGGTAGACGATCTCTTAGGCAGCCTCTGGCTGCACCGCTTTCAGGCGCGTCTACTCCACCATCTAGGTTGGCCCGTGAGAGTCGAGACCAGCTCTCCGGGCCCGAGTTCGATTCCACCCTGTTCCCCCTCGATCCCCTTTCTTTTGCTACTGAGAGACATGAGCCCGAGGAAAGACGAATTAATTTGACAGAACCTGAGTTGGGCTCATCTGATTTTGCAGACGTCACTATGGCCGGAGCCGGCAGTTCAGATGATCGCCAACCCGAACATTTTGTATTAGACCAGGGAGCGATCAACTCCACCCTGATCGCATCATTAGAGACAGTACAGCAGCAGCTACGCGATCAGGGAGCTTTTATGATTGAGATGAGAAGGGAGTTGGAGCGACTCAGAGAAGAGAGAGATCAGAGCGAGCCTGAGGACATTCCTGATGATGATGCAGAGGCAGCAGCCGCAGCAGCCGCAGCGGCGGCTGCCGCAGCGGCAGCCGCCGCCGGAGCAGGACCACCGAGAACGATGCGGGAGTTACACAACCCCGGATCTACACTGATGCACCATTGGGTGGTGGTACCTGCTATCGTGGGGGATTTCAAGTTCCCTCCGAATACCCTGCAGATGCTTCCTCATTTTCACGGACTTGCCACCGAGGAGCCCCACCTCCATCTCCAGGAGTTTTTGATGATCTGCAGCACTGTCCACGACCGTCATGTGGACCAGGATACGATTCGGATAATGGCCTTCCCTTTTTCACTGGCAGATAGAGCAGCCGCCTGGCTGAAGCATTTAGGGAAGTTTGTATACACCTGGGAGCAGCTCCGCACCGAGTACTTGAACAAGTACTATCCACTCGGGCGGACGAATGCAGCGAGGGCCCTGATCAACAACTTCTCCATGCTCCCTAACGAGCAGTTTCATGAGGCATGGGAGAGGTTCAGAGAGCTTCTGGATAGATGCCCACACCACGACATTTCCAAGCCGAACCTAGTTCAGAGCTTCTTTAGTGGGATGACGCCAGAGCTTCAGGGTCTGGTGAATGCTTCTTGCGGCGGGTCCTACTTTGCCAAGGACCACAACCAAGTCTGGGCCATCTACGAGGAGATGGCCGAAAATTACATGGTGATGTCCCAGACTCGGTTGTACACACAGAGATCTCAGCAGCCGCCAGGACCCGTGCAGTACCAGCGGATAGCACGGGTTGATGCAGGTCCATCCAGTTCGTCCACAGTTGCAGCCGCACAGGCAGAGTCGGCCGCTGCGGACATGGGGATTATCAGTGAGAAGTTGGACCGCATGGAAATAATAGAGAAGAAGCAGTGCCAGGGCATAACTCAGTTGGAGCAGATGGCACAAACTCTGAGCGACATGTAGACCCATCTCTTGTGTCTTCAGGAGGCACAGACGGCTTCTCAGCCCTGTCTTCAGTCGCGAGGCGATTCCGACGGCAGCCGCAGCTCGTCCCAGCAGCCTAGACAAGTTCACCTTGTACAGGCGGAGCCGTACCAGCAGCAGCAGCCCTCTTACCAGTCACCACCATCTCCAGACTTACAGATGGTGGTATATCAGCCGGATCAGCCTCTGGGAGTACTCCCACCAGACCCCTTTGATGCTGAGCCGTTGATGGATGTCAACGGGATTTGGTATGACCGTCCTCAACCTGGAATCCGACGAGACCATCCCGGATTCAGGTGGGGGAATGGGGGTAACCAGTCCCAACAGCAGCCAGCCAGTCAGGGAGGGCAGTACTCCCAGCAGAGAGATCACCAGCAGCCCCCAGCATACCAGCCACACCAGCCATCATCCTTCGTACCTCGTCCCTACCAGCAGCAGGGACAGAATTGGAGACGTGAGCAGCAGGCTCATCAGCAGCAGCATCCTTCCTCTTACCCCTCTCAGCCGCAGCAGCACCAGGTCCAGCAGCCTCATTACCAGAGAGGCAACCCGTCGGGCTCCCATGAGAGCCCCGCCTTGGATGATCTAGCCCGCATCTTCACAGAGCAGCAGGCTACATTTAGACGGGAGATGGACGAGTTCCGCCAGGAGATGCGGGACCTGATGAGAGGGAAGGCCGCCATCCCTGCACAGATCGAGCCTAATCCGAATAACTTGAAGAGGAAGTCTGAGCAGGTAGTTCACACCGAGCCTACCACTCCTAGTAACTCATTTGATGATATATCGTCGGATCTATTTGATGCTGATTTTGTCACACTTAGGAGCGGTAGAAGACCAGCAGGCGGCGCCTCATCTGAGCGACAACGCGAAGATCCATCTAGAGCGCCAGATGAGGAAGAGGAGAGCGGTACTGAAGCCGCACATGATGATGACGGTGGTACTGATGCCACCAGAGATGCTGATTCCCCCGGCGGTACTGAGGCCGCCACTTCACCCTATCGAGGAGGTGGTACTGACGCCACCAGCAGAGCCGAGCCAGCCCGCGGTACTGAGGCCGCGAGACGTCTAGAGCCAGCTAGAGGTGGCACTAAGGCCACCAATATTCATTCTGATAGAGATGTTGTCTTTTCTCGTGTGGATGTATCTCAGAACTCTATTTTGAATAAAGGAAAAGGTTTAGTTTCTTCTGATCCCACTGTGGTGAATGATGTATGTAGGGATCCGGTCATCGAACCGTCTAGGCCTATTCCTAGTCCTTCATCTGAGAAGGACCCTGTGATCCCCTTTCCTAGAGCCCTTGAGTTGGGGAAGGGGAAGAAAAGAGAAAAAGATCCAAAAAAGAGAGAGCAGGAGGAGTTCAGCCAGAGCATGATAGACCGATTTCACATTCAGCTGACCCTCCAGGAAGCTTTGCAACACATCCCTCTTCTTCAGCGATCATTGAGAGACAGAACCACAGTCAGGAGGAAGAAGAGGAACAAAACCACAGAAATTCATGTGTTGACAAAAGCCACGTGTTACGCGATCCAGAACCATCTGCCTACCAAGAGGCCAGATTTAGGAGCCCCATATGTCAGATGTCAGATTAGTGAGCAGAGGTTCGACCGTACTCTATTAGATAGCGGATCGTCGATCAACCTTCTTCCGGCAGCCCTTCTCAACCACTTAGAGTTGGGCACTCTTAGACAGAGCAGGACATACCTTCAGTTTGCTGATCGGTCTGTCAAGAGGCCAAAGGGGTTGTTGCGAGACGTTGTCGTCACGATTCAGGGTTTGCAATTCCCCGTGGACTTCGTAGTGCTGGACATGGAGACCCCTGACTCGTTGACCGATTCCCCCATCATCCTCGGTCGCCCGTTCTTGGCCACAGCCAAGGCAGTGACTGACCATGACAGTGGGAAGGTATTCTTTCGCGTCCAGGGCGAGAGTATACAAATAGAGACGGTTAAGGACCACAGAGCCAGAGATAGATCCCGCTCAGAGGGCAGTACAGATTCAGAACATCTGACAGATGCAGAGCCAGACATACACCAGGACTGTGATTTTGTGATCACAGATGATGAGGCAGCTTGGGCAGATCCTGCAGCACAGACCATCCTCTCATATTCAGATACAACTGATGCAGAGATGATAGCAGAGGATAGTCTGGAGAGCACAGCCCTGGTTCAGGATGCTATTGAGTCAGCAGAGTCGGACCTTGATCGCGACACGATTTTCAGTAATGGTGGTACTGAGGCCACCCTGCTCTACGGTGGTACTGATGCCACCGCAGTTGATACAGATCCCTCGGATTCAGAATCTGATTGGGCAGATTGTGATGATCAGATACCAGACCTGGATCCACCTGAGCCTACAGATGAGGAGGAGGTAGAGGCAGAGCAGATCAGAGACAATGCAGAGGACCCGCCTTCTCCAGATCAAGTTTGTGAGAGTTCTTTATCATTTTCCCAGGCAGATTTGGCAGAATTGTCAGCATACACACATCTTCTTCAGAAGCCAGATTTGCCAGTACCCAGCTGTCCAGAGCTAAAGCCGCTCCCTACTTCGCTGAAGTATCGATTCCTTGCGGGAGAGTCTGAGATGTACCCAGTCATCATCTCTGCCGATCTGACTGGAGAACAAGAATCCCGTCTGATGGGGGTTCTTGAAAAGAACCGCAAGGCGATTGGATGGAGCGTAGCAGATCTCCATGGGATTAGTCCCTCGTTGTGCTCCCACCATATCTATCTCGAGGAAGGGGCAAAGCCGTCGCGTGAGTTCCAGCGGCGACTGAACCCCAACCTACGAGAGGTTGTCATGAAGGAAATATCAAAATGGTGGAGTGCAGATTTTATTTATCCCATTTCCGACTCCAAGTGGGTTAGCCCCTTGCATGTGGTGCCCAAGAAGACGGGCATCACGACTGTGATCAGTGAGTCGGGAGAGGAGATTGCTACACGAGTACCCACCTCTTGGCGGGTCTGTGTTGACTACAGGAGACTCAACCAGGCCACCAAGAAGGACCATTTCCCCCTGCCTTTTATTGATCAGATCATAGAGAGACTGGCAGGGAAGAGCCATTATTGCTTCCTGGATGGGTACTCGGGCTATAATCAGGTGGCCATCGCTCCTGAGGATCAGGAGAAGACCACCTTTACCTGTCCCTTCGGTACATACGCCTTTCGACGCATGCCATTTGGGCTATGCAACGCCCCTGCGACTTTTCAGAGGTGCATGCTGTCGATCTTTTCGGACATGGTAGGGGAGTGTTTGGAGGTCTTCATGGACGACTTCTCGGTTTACGGTGACGGATTCGATTCCTGTCTTGACTGCCTAGACCGAGTGCTCCAGCGATGTATTGCTACCCGCTTGGTTCTGTCTTGGGAGAAGAGTCACTTCATGGTGACTCAAGGGACGGTGCTTGGCCACATCATCTCCAACAGGGGCATGGAGGTTGATCCGGCCAAGGTTGACGTCATTAGAAAACTCGCACCGCCGTCCAATTTGAAGCAGCTACGGTCATTTCTGGGGCACGTTGGTTTTTATAGGAGATTCATTCATGATTTCAGCAAGATCGCCCGACCGTTGACTGACCTCTTGACGAAAGACACCGAGTTCCTTGTCGATGACAAGTGTCTTTCATCCTTTGAGACTCTCCAGCAGTGTGTTATTGAGGCTCCTGTCCTTCAGCCACCCGATTGTTCTCTCCCATTCGAGATCATGATAGACGCCTCCGATTTTGCCGTGGGGGCAGTGCTGGGACAGAGGAGGGATGGAGTTCCATTTGCCATACACTATGCTAGCCGCACATTGGATTCCGCCCAGCGGAATTATACGGTCACAGAGAAAGAGATGCTAGCAGTAGTGTTCGCCCTAGATAAGTTCAGATCGTATATCATTGGATCTAGAGTGACTTTGTTTACAGATCACACCGCCATCAGGTACCTCATGGCAAAGAAGGATGCCAAGGCCAGACTTACTAGATGGATCCTTCTACTCCAGGAGTTCGACATTGAGATCAAGGATAAGCCTGGAGTCAAGAATGTGGTGGCGGATCATCTTTCCCGATTAGAGCAGCCTGAGGATTCTGAGCAGATTGATCCTATTCGAGATACCTTCCCAGATGAGGCGATCCTTGCTATCACCTCACTCCCGTGGTATGCCGATATTGTGAACTTTCTCGTTACTAGGAAAGTCCCACAAGATTGGCCCAGGCAGAGGCTTGAGACCTTCCTTGCGAAGGCCAAGTCCTACCACTGGGAGGATCCCATCCTTTACCACGAAGGAGGGGATAGCATCTGGCGTCGGTGTATTCCTCAGGAGGAGCACCATAGTGTCCTCACTTACTGCCACAAGCTTGAGGCAGGAGGACATCATTCTGGGAGAAGAACGGCACAGAAAGTGCTCCAATCCAGCTTGTGGTGGCCTACCCTCTTCAAGGACTCTGATGAGTTCGTGAAGAGGTGTACTGACTGTCAGCGGATGGGCACTTGTGGACAGCGTGATATGATGCCGATGCAGCCCATTCACTTCTGTGAGGTTTTTGACGCATGGGGCATCGATTTCATGGGTCCATTCCCTAAGAGTCAGGGATTTGAGTACATTCTGTTGGCCGTAGATTATGTTAGTCGTTGGGTTGAGGCTATCCCCGCCCGAGCCGCTGATGCGAGGACAGTTTGCAGATTCTTGAGAAAAAATATCATCACGCGGTTCGGGGTTCCACGAGTTCTGATTTCTGATGGGGGATCTCATTTCGTCAACGACCAGGTAAAGGCACTTGCTAGCGAGTTCAGCATAGACCATCGTGTTGCCACACCTTACCATCCACAGACGAATGGTCTAGCTGAGGTGTCGAATAGGGAGATCAAGAATATTTTGCAGAAAGTCGCCCGCCCTGACCGAAAGAATTGGTCACAGCTTTTGGACTCGGTCTTGTGGGCATATCGGACATCTTTCAAGACTCCATTGGGTACATCTCCCTTTCGCCTCGTTTATGGCAAGCCATGCCATCTACCAGTTGAGTTGAGGCACAAGTCACTTTGGGCAGTTACAGATATCCTTATGGATCCAGATGGTGTAGGAGACCAGAGGAGGGCAGAGTTAGCCGCCCTGGAAGAGCTTAGAGATACAGCTTTCTCAAACAGCCTACATTATAAAGAGAAAGTGAAGGAGTGGCATGATTCTCATATCAGCCACAAGCATTTTGAGATTGGACAGAAAGTATGGTTGTTTGATGCAAGGCTACGATTATTTCCAGGAAAGCTACAGAGCAAATGGAAGGGACCCTACTTGGTCAGAAAGGTACACGATAACGGTAGCATTGATATATCTGAGTTATCTTCTGAGAGTACCTTTCGAGTGAACGGCCAGCGGCTCAAGCCATTTCTAGATCATGAGCCGCGGGACGTTATTATTGCCGCTATTCATTTTGCGTGAGATGTGTTCTCTTGACTCACATCTTTTGCATCTCACGCCTGATTCTCACTGTTCTTCCGTCTGTATAGATCCAGTTGTCCATATCATTCTATTCTTTAGTCCCACATCCCTTTTCTCATCTTGTGATTATGCTATACTTAGGGTGTACTTTACCCTAAGTATAGGGGGGAATGTCGGACCTGCGAGTATTCTTTTCATTCTTTCTGCTCCTGTTTTTGCTGCCTATACTTAGGGATATTTTACCCTAAGTATAGGGGGGGCAGATTCTGTATCTTCTTCACTCGGCTTTTCCTTCATGTACAGCTTGCTATACTTAGGATTAGTTAATCCTAAGTATAGGGGGAGACCACCGAGTTCCTCTCATTCTATTCATTTATTCATTCCTGTACTTAGAAAGTCCTTTTCACATCCCTTTTACTAAGCACGAGTTATGTCTTCTTCATCGCTCTTGATCACTCTGAGGACATCGTTCGAGCTAAGTATAGGGGGGGGTGTGTATATATTTCATATATACTTTAGCCATAACTCGTACTTTGTGTAAGTGTGTTAATAAATAAAATGGCTAAAAATCACAAAAATTTAAAAATTTTTCATGTACATAAACCTCTTTTATCTTGCACATACATAGCTAGTGTACAAAGTATTTTTGTAAAAATGATTTCAAAAATCTTTTGTGTAAAGCTTGTGTAAATATTTTTGTATCAAAATTATGTATATAGTACAAAATTTTTCCAAAATGTTTTGAAAATCAAAAGTTAGCAAAAATCTTGTGTAAATGTTTGTAAATACCTCTTTGCAAAACTTGCACCTCATGCATCATTTATTCATGATTTCAAAACATTCTTCAAAAATTTTGCATAATTGTAAAACATTTGTAAATAGCATCTTGTGTACATATATGTATATAGTTTTTCCTGGATAAGAGTTGATATTTAAACTAAGCCTGGAATTAAATTGAGAAATGGAGCTTGAAAAAGATCTTAATCCACTTAACTTTAAGAGGAACCTTATAGGACTTAGGGTTAAAGCTTTTCAGGTCCATAAGGACTTAATTCTTTGAGTCCACTAGGCTATGAGCATATGTCATCTTGATGAGCCTAAGTAGAGCACTTAACAACACACGCATGACTCTTAGAGACAATGGCTTGACTTGCACCTGCACTTACACATGGCTCTCCACGGATGAGGTGGTGAGGAGGCAGTTTCCTTTGGCTTGGGGTAGCATATGAGGGTAGTACTTCTAGGCGGAACCTCTCTTCTTCTTATAGTGAAGGAAGTGCACCTCAACTTGGTCTAGTGGTGATGAAGGCTAAAGACAGAAGCTGTGGGTTGCAATAAAGCTTCAAAAGAGGGATAGTCTACTGGCTCAAGAGGAAATTCTACCCTCTCTTCTTGAGCCGGTTGCACTTGAACTTAGAAGGGAATACCCCGCTTCTCGAGGAAAGAGTTGCTAGACCGAGGAATTAGAGTTACCAGGTTGAGGGAGGTTGTTTCTTTGTTACTTCTGAGGTGGGGAGCCACATATCACGTACACCGCATGGAAAGATTCATGGTCATTAGAGTTTGTGTATGTAGACTTGTTCTGATCTGGTTTATTAAGGAGTCTTGCCCATAGATTGGTGGAACTTGGAGACTGTTGAGTTTTAAGCTTAAGTCCAAATAAGGTTCCGACACATTAATAATCCAAAGATCTGATCGAGCTCCATATTTCAAGTTAATAAAGGAAAGTTTAATAATTCAACCTTGATCCATGTACTTCCTCTTTTTCTTTTTCTTTCTTTTTCACTTCTTTTTCAAATAAGTGTTTGCTAAGGGACTAGCAAAGTTAAGCATAGGGGGGTGATGAATACCCATTCATCACTCTTTATTCTTCTATTTTAGCTACAAAAACCTTTGCAAATACATGTAGATATGTGTAAATACAAATAATTACCAAAAGCATGCATTGTGTAAAAACCTGTAATTAGCATGTTTTTGTGCAAATATAAAAGAATAAAGAGTAAAAAGAAAAAGAGGGAAATATTTAGAATAAATATTGAGCAACCTAACCCAAGGGAGGGCTCAGCATGGGCCTGACCGCATAAAAGCCAAAGTAGAGGGAGATAGGAGCTCATGTGTACATACTTTTGTAAATAAATAAAATTATATTTTCCTCACCCAAAAATATGCTTGTACATATTTTGTATATATTTAGAAACTCTTAAAAAAAAACAAAACAAAAATCAAATAAAAAAAATACAAAATTAAAAATACAAAAATACATTGTATAGATACCATGTATATAAATGTATACAACTATTTATTTCACCCTTGTGTATACATAATTAAAATAAAATAAAAATACCATTTTGTTCTTTATTTTATGTTAAATAAAATATAAAATGGGCATAAAAATACATAAAAATAACAAATAAAAAAAATCAAAAATTAAAATCTATATAGTGTACATATACCTATATATAACTACCCTATTTTTATTTCCAAAAATTAATTAAAAATCACCAAAAAATAGAAAAAAATAAAAGAAAAATATTTCATGTTTTGAGTTTTTCTTAATTCGGCCTTTTTCTACCTTAAATTAAATAAACAAAAAATAAAAACGTGGCAGCTCCTGATTGGTCCACGGGGGATTGTTGACCCCGGTCAACTCCCCCGCGGACTCTTTCCTTTTGGGGAGACCCGCGCCCGACCCGACTTCGCCGATTTCTCCACGCGTCTCCAGCCTGTCGCCTCCGCAAACCCCGTGCCCGGATCCTTCGCCAATCATCCATCATCCTCGCCGGACCCTTCGCCGAAGGATCCACGCCTTCCATAGCCGTCTCCACCCAACCCTAATCGGCCCTGTCTCCATATATATCCCGACCTCCGCCGCCTCTGCACCTTATCTTTGGATCCCTACCTTCACTCCTGTGACCTCCATCGTAACCACCGAGGTGACAGCTCGCGTTGGCCCTTGTTGCAGCGAGGAGTAGGTGGCCGGCCATTGATCCGGCAGCTTCACGCCGCCGTTGCTCCGCCACCAGCGTGAGCACCGAGCCTCGGGCCGAGACGACCCTTGAGGCTACGACCAGGAGCACCCCCTGCTCTTCCCCAGTCTCTCCGACCGCCCAGGTAGCATTTTAGCCTTTCCATTTCGCTTAATTTTCAGTTTCGCCCAATTCGTATCTCCGCCGTATTCCGCTGATTCCGGCCATATCGTGTACCTTCTCGGTCATCGGAACGCACCGTCACCTTCGTCGTTCCCTCACGCACGTTCTTCACCCCTTCACTCAACCCAGATCGCACAGGATCTGGGAATCGAGCTCCACTGTCCTCCGCTCGCCGAAGCTCGCTCGTCCCGACCCATCGTCCACCTTCACCCCGCTTCTTTGGGTCGAGGCACTTTGCCCTCGACCCGCGAAGCTCTTGGTTCATTTTGCAGGTCCAAAGGGAGTCATCTGAGACCCCCATACGTTCAGACCAGGAGCTCTTCGCCGACGACCTCGCCGGACCCCCTCCCGGGCTCGGGTGGGCCATCGGACAGTACCAGCAGCTGCGGGACGCCGTCGCCTATCTTCCCCGATCATCAGGAGCAGCTGAGGAGGACTGCAGCTCACGCACGAGGCCGGCGAAGCTCGCCGGTGGAGTGTTCTTCCACCATCCTCCAGCACCGTCCGATCAGCCCCCGCTCCCAGTTTGCATCGTCACCGTCCGTTCTTCGAGGAGCAACATCCGTCGATCATCGCTAGGGGCTGATCAGGACCGTTCGAGCAGCGGAGAGAGACACCTGAGGCCATACCCGTTCGATCTTCCACGTGTCCTCTCCAGCACCGTCGATTCGGCTCGAGGTCAGACGAAGAGGAGCGCCAGCCATCCATGACCGACCGATCTTCCACGTAGCGCCTATCCAGCCGTCGGCGAATAAAGGGGTAAATTACCGTAGGCCCCCTCGTAGTTTATGCTTTACATTTCAGTCCTGTAAATATTTTGAGTACTTTATTTACGTTGGGTTATTTGCACATTGGACCTCGTACTTTTCAGTATTTGCATTTATGCCCCTGTTTGTGTGAGACACGTGCATCAACACGTGATATCTTGGTGTATTTGCGACTTTAACCCTATAGTTCTGGATGTTCTTTAATGAATGAAAGCTTTTACTTATTTGCATTTATACCCCTGTGCGTGATTTATTTCCACATGTGCGTTTTATTTTGGGTATTTTGCAAGATAAGCCCCTGGACTTTTGGTACTTGTTACCAATAAGCCCTCGGAACTTATTTTTCTTACATTTGGGTCCCTGAGTGCCCCAGACACGCGCCTCGCGCGTGATTTCTTCGATATTTTGCACCAGACCCCCCAGAACTTTTGGGTATTTGCACTTTGGTCCCTGTGCACAGTGCCCCTCCTTTGTTTTTGAATAAAATATCAAATCACCTCCAAATTCGATGACAATTTGACACATGGCTCCTGCCATGGTGTAGAATTTTTGTGAATTTTTGAGGACATTGTTGATTTAATTTGCTATTTTTAAAAATTCAAAAACCCATATTTTTGCTACTGTTTAGACTCAAAAACCCCAAAAAAATATCAAAACCCTTTTAAAAATCCTATAAAAATTAGTTACTGTTTATTTGGTATTCCTTGATTTTCCAGCCAATTTTGGCTATTTTTCATTGAGTAAAAACCCTAAAAACTTAAATACACCTCAAAACTCCTAAAAATCATAATAAATAATTTAAAGACCCAAAAACAATAATTTTGGTGCTCAAATTTTCCTTGTTTTCTCTAGTATACAGGAAAATTACCTTCAGGTCCCTTAGAGATCCTTAGATATTTTATCTTAGGGTTATGGGCCTGGCTGGACAGTACCCCTTGCTTTTCGCATTGTTTGATTTTTAGGAAATAAAATAAACATCAGAAAAATCTCAAAAATTCACCAAAAACATAAAAAAATACAAAACACATAAAAAATATTTTTGTCTGAATTTTTGCTTGCTTTTTGGTGTGTTAAATAAATTGCTCAAGTGTGCTTGTTTATACTTTTCTCATTTTCTTCATATATTAAAAATTTCCAAAAAAATCTAAAAATCATTAAAAATCACTAAAAATATTTTCTCTGTATTTTATCTCATTTTGACTACATCGTAGGCCGCAAGGCCAATCTGTGCTCCTTGTGTTCGACTCTGGGAGCTATACCAGGTTAATCCCATAGCTAGGACCGCACTTCGTGTTTCTCTGATTTATTTCGCGGTTCGATTTTTTTTCTTGATATACTTAGCCCGAGTGATTGAGGTCGCGACGACCTTTATTTCTGTACCTTTACCTTAGTCGTTCGGGCGGTCATCAAAGATGTAGATATTGACATGCGTTCTTCTATCATTTTCTTTGCCATTTCCTACACCATTAGCTTATAAAAATAAATTACCAATACAACAAATTGATTTAGTGTATAATTGGAAATCAAAACCACTATATAACAGACTTTGTAGGTGTCGACATACCATTTTCTCACGTGAAATGTCATTAATAAACACTGCTATTCCATCACTATTCTTGTCCTTTTTCACGTGTGTAATTTCAAAAAATTCAATCTTTCTAGGATGTCATCCATTTTCTTTGAACTTCAAATAAATATAATAAAATATATTAGACAACAAAATTCTTTCCTACTAGGAAAAAAGAAGACAACGATAAAATATCCATACAAACTCATGCTTCTTTCTAGCATAACTCTTGGCACCAGTAGTATGTAAATTTATTCTACGCTCCAAAGAAACTTGTTTTGCCAACTTCCCAGCAATAGAACGTTTCTATAAAATAAATATTTTATAACATTATCTTAATAATCATGTCATTAACAAGTATTTATCAAAGCAAGTTCAATTATGACAAGTGACTGAAATTACCTCACTTTTCTCTAAAAACCAATATTCAACTAGATTTTTCCATTGTAAAGCCTCAACACCTTCAGGAACCCGACTAATGATCTATAAAAAATTCAAATATTAGTCATGCTAATTTTTTTAGTATATAAAAATACTGTGTTCATAAAATTATTCTTATATAGATTTATACCTGAAACTTTCTTAGCTCTCTGTCAAGAGTCTCTGTTAAAGTAACTTGTGGGACAAATCTAGCTTTCAGAGCATGCTTGTATCCCCTCCATTTTTGATCAAGAGATTCCAAAATCCAACCATCCACATAAATTTTCTCAGAAAAAATGAATTTCAACTGTAAAAGAAGTATAATATAAATGCATGATGATATAAATAAGAGAAAAAAGAGACTTATCAAAACAAGATAATCCATTCAGCTCTACCTTCACTTGGGCAACAAGATAACTACCGTATACTTTTTTCAGCTTTCTCCAATCATCGAAATCCAATGGACACATTGTTCCATTTCGTGCCACGGTACCCAACCAACTACTCAATATTCCAACTGATTTATCAACCGGTTGGGCTAATTCATTGCAATCAACAATAATTTTATGTCCTTCCGGTAGTAGGGATCGCCATATCGCGATATATCGTCGATACATCGGCGATATATCGGTATCGACAGGTCACCGATATATCGCCGATATAGACGATATCGGGTATCGACAGGAGAAAATGCCTATCCAAATACCGGGTTTCGGCGATATGCGTCGATATATCGCCGATATATCGGCGATATATCGGTATCGACATTGTATCGAAACGATATCGATATCGATATTTCCTTCCTTGTCCGGTAGTGACCACACTTCTCTAGTGTAAGTTGATCCTCTCCTTACTCTTACAGTTCCACTTTGATCTAATAAGGTACAAAGTAATTGAACATCACATTCATAATTAGGGAGCAAGAGAAAAAGAAAAAGAATGAGCAAGTATATACCACCTAAAATCTGCACATTCTCATGCAAAACATCTCCAGGATCTGAAATTATTTGTTCCTCTGGATCGTTCATATTATTAGCAACAAAATTTGATCCTTTTGGATTGCTCTTATCTTGATAAGATATGTGATAGTTTAACTTTCTTTTCCGAGCCATGAGATCTTCTTAACATACCAAACAAACAAGCAGATCATAGTTTAGGATCTAAACAGAAGTACTCACTGATGCATGTATTCAGAACCAAATAATTGTTCAAAGACTAACATCAATTAAATTTATCAAGTATAGAGTTCACCATATTAGTAATTCAAAATAGTTGTTTCAATGCACTTCCAAATAAATTGTACAACTTAACGTTTACTTGATAATGAGAATTTCTCATCAATAACTATATCATAATAAACAAAAGAAACTTCAGGCATGTGTTGTAATTATTGAACAAGTATTTCACATGCATCCAATTTCAAGATTTGAATAAACTTTTTTGAATTTAAACATGATCTAAGTATTAAAGATTCTTATTAGTTTGTCAATCTTTACTATTGGTTGATCAACATAGAGGTGATTTAGAGAAGATTGTGTTGAGAGATAGCAAAATCAAAACAAACAAGGCCTATAATAAATTGAGAAAAAGGGTATACATACCTTACAAAATTTTCTTGGAAGTTCAATAATGTCATCCCCTTTAGTCTATGGTTGCAATAATCTATGTCATATCAAACAAATCCCTGGGCTTTATGATAATAACATGATGCCAGCCCTTATCTTTAGGATCTTCAATATAGAATACTTGTCTTGCTTGTGTTGATAATATGAATGGATCATCCTCTAAATGTTGTTCTATGTGTATTAATCTCGAGAAGTTCACAATAGCAAAACCATTTTGTATCTTCACTCCTTTACTAGACATAACATCCATCCAATCACAACGAAAGAGAACAACCTTTACTTCTGAAGAGTAGTTAAACTCATACATACCAGTGAGAATACCATAATACGGTTTCTCGCCCACTTCAACCATAACTCCACTATTTTTTGTATTTCTAAATCTCTCAATGCCTTTTGTGTGGAATCTAAATCCATTTATAAGAAATGAATTAAAACTTCTAACAACATTATGTGGGCCTCTTGCTATAGCAATTAGTTCGTGCGGATATTGGTCCTTTGTTGATATTGATACCTAAAAAATATAAAATTTTGATGCATATGACTAAAGATACATAAGCTACAAGAATTAAAAATTATGTGCATAATGCACCACCTTTTGAGAAAGCCATGACGCAAAATGTTCAACAAGCCACTTTTGCTCCATCTTATCGGTAACTTGATTGGGATGATATACCCCACACATCTCAATTAGGAACTCACTGTGTAAATTATAAGTTAAAAATATTATAAACAAACTGAGTGGGTGTTTTTAATATAAAAAATAATACAAATTATTATATGAACCTACGAAAGGAATCGATCCCTTAATGTAGTAGTACATAACGGTGTGCTTGAGCAAGAGATTTGTTATCAAGAACTATAACATTTATCTTCCCAAGAGCGCAACCACCACTCTCAAACAAATATCCATTCAAGTTTTTAACTCTTTCATTATTCCTTGGCTGGGACTTGAACTTTGTCTCTATATCAACAAAATATCTTGAGATAAAAGTCAAGCATTCATTAGCAATATATCCCTCGGCAATTGATCCTTCTGGATAAGCTTTATTCCTTACATGAGACTTCAAGTGACACAATAGTCTAAAATAAAAAAAATAGTTAAAATGCTTAAAATATGTGAACAATAAGTATAGTGAATCATGTTTAAACTATGTGTGCTCACCTCTCAATAGGATACATCCATCTATAAACCACTGGACCTCCCAACTTAACCTCATCAATCAGATGAAGCATCAAGTGAACCATAATAGTAAAAAAACTTGGTGGAAATAATTTCTCCATTTGGCACATTGTAAGTACGATACGAGATTGCAAATGATCAAGCTCACTCGGATCCAATGTCCTTGCACACAAGGACTTAAAAAAATTGGATAATTCAAAAATTATAGCCATAATAGGCTTTGGCATGGAAGCTTTGAGTGCAATAGGAAGAACATCCTGCATGAGAATGCGACCATCATGACTTTTGAGGTTAATAAGTTTCTTTTCTTTAAGATTAACATATCTAGAGATGTTTGAAGCATAACCATTGGGAAATTTGAGATTTTTCAAAACTGACAAGAAGAGGTCTTTCTCTCTTATATTCATCGTATATGAAGCTGGAGGTAAATAAAACTTATCATCGCTGAAAATAGGATGCAGTTCCTTTCTTATACCCATTTTCTGCAAATCAAGACGAGCTTTGAGATTATCTTTACTCTTACCTGATATATCCATCAATGTTCCAATCAAGTTATAAAAAATATATTTCTCTATGTGCATGACATCCAAACTATGTCGAAGGAGATTGTATTTCCAATACGGAAGATTGAAGAAGATTCTTCTCTTTTTCCATAAATGGGGACTGGGAGTATGTGACACATCTGTTATATCACAAAAATTGTTGTCGTTGACTAAGTCACCTGCATCTTCAAAGACACACTCTTGACGCACTACATTGGTTACTTTTTGCATACTTTCATCTCTTTTTTGCTTTTTAGATATTGCAGGTATCTTTCCATAATTTAATTTAAGGCAATGCAATTGCCTTTCAATGTCAACTCTAGATGGTGTAATTGGAGGCAAACGAAGCTCTCTAGTGCCATCAAACTGCTCCTCCTGAAATCGAAAAGGATGATTTGGATCTAGCCATCGACGACAACCCATGTAACAAAACTTCCCACTATGAGACAACCATTGAGAATGAGTTTCGCCCATGCAATACGGACAAGCAAATTTTCCATGTGTACTCCAACCACTTAAATTTCCAAGTGCGGGAAAATCATTAATTGTCCAAAGAAAAGCTCCCCGTAATTTGAAGTTTTCATTTGCATGTGAATCAAATACGTCAATTCCTTCCCATAATTCTTTGAGCTCTTCAATTAAAGGTTCCAAGAAGACATCAATATCATTACCAGGTCCCTTTTCTCCAGGAATTATCATTGAGAGAAGTATCGAAGATTGTTTCATGCAAACCCATGGTTCCATATTATAGATAACTAATACAACTGGCCAAGTACTATATCTTGTACTCATTGCTCGATAAGGGTTGAAGCCATAACTTGCTAATGCAAACCTTACATTACAATCTTCAGAGGCAAAGTCTTGATAGCGAGCGTCAAATTCTTTCCATGCCAAACCATTAGCTACATGTCTTATTTTTCCATCTTTTTTGCGACCCTCAGCATGCCACCTCATTGAAAATGATGTCTTAGATGAACGATATATCCTTTCAAGTCGTGGTTTCAAAGGAAAATATCGCAACACTTTAGAAGGTCTTCTTTTAGACATCAAAATATTCTCTTTAGAAGTTGCATCACTATTCTCCAAGTCTAACCAACGAGATGCACTATATACATTACATCTATCAAGTTTTTCCAGTCCACCTCTATAAAATAATCTGCAATCATTTGGACAAGCATGAATTTTCTCATAACCAAGACCCAACTTTCTGATAAGTTTCTTTACTTAATAATATGTAGGTGGAAGCAAATCTTTTTCAGGAAAAGCTTCATTCAATAATTGAAGCAACATATCAACACTTTTGGCAGACCATCCATTTGAACACTTGATGTAGTACAATCGCAGCATAAAAGAAATCTTAGAGAAGTTTTTGCGTCCATTATAGAGTTCTTTGTCGTAATCTTTTAACGAGTCACCAAACTGATTTAAGAAGTTATCATTTTGCAAAGTAGGTCCACCCATGACCTTATCTTCATTGTCATTTTGAACTAATGATGGGTCTTCAGGACAATTTTGATTCATATGTCTCAAAGTCTCAACATCTTTAAATAATCCTTTCATGTCTACTTGTCCGATGAAATCAAGTTGTTCATTGTGATAAGATAGGTCATAAGGAGAGCTTGTGCATGAAGGAGGACAACCACGGTTTGCATTGTGCCTGTCATGTATGCTCGAGTCTGATCTACTATGAAACGTAAGATCTTGTTCTCCATGAAATGTCCATTGTACATAGTTTGATAAAATCCCAAAGCGAAGTAAATGAAGATGGACATCCTCAATATAATTCAACTTCATATTGAAACACTTTGAACAAGGATAATACATTTTATCTCCTTTCATACCATTTTCAATAGCATATGCAATGAATGCTTGAACTCCACTTTTGTATTCATCACTACAAATGGGCATGTTCATCCATGTTTTATCCATCTTCAACTCAACGTGAAAATCGACTGCTCTACAACCAAAATAAATGTGAGCATAATGTGAATGCCTCAAATGAGATCAACATTAAACAAATATTAAAAACCATCATTTAAAAAAATGCAGTAAAAACTTCTGCATAATAACTTCTCTCTAACATAGTGACTCTTAGGATTCAACTATTTGCTTGATGACTCTTAGGATAATTAATCTGGAAACCCCTCCATAATAATGTCTCTCTAACATATCGACTCTTAGGATTCAACTATTTCCTTGATGACTCTTAGGATAGACTAATCTGGAAACCCCTCCACAATAACTTCTCACCAACATAATAAATCTTAGGATTCAACTATTTGCCCGATGGCTCTTGGGAAACAACAATAATTTTGGAATACTAAAATACATATTCATCATAATTTTGAGCACATGGATTCGAGTTCACGGATCACTCAATATATTCAAAAATTCGAAATAAATTAGACCACATTATTCACCAGAAACCACTGAAATTGATATTTGTGCAATTTGTAAATCGTATCAACAATAAGGATTTGATATCAGTCATACCTAATGTCCAATTCGATAAAGGGAGTTCCTCTCCGGCTTCTGAGCGAGGAGGGCTGATGAATACCCATTCATCACTCTTTATTCTCCTATTTTAGCTACAAAAACCTTTGCAAATACATGTAGATATGTGTAAATACAAATAATTACCAAAAGCATGCATTGTGTAAAAACCTGTAATTAGCATGTTTTTGTGCAAAAATAAAAGAATAAAGAGTAAAAAGAAAAAGAAGGAAATATTTAGAATAAATATTGAGCAACCTAACCCAAGGGAGGGCTCAGCATGGGCCTGACCGCATAAAAGCCAAAGTAGAGGGAGATAGGAGCTCATGTGTACATACTTTTGTAAATAAATAAAATTATATTTTCCTCACCCAAAAATATGCTTGTATACATTTTGTATATATTTAGAAACTATTAAAAACAAAATAAAAATTTAAAAATCAAAATTCCAAAAATGCCCTTTCACCAAGTATATAGACCATCATCCTTTATTTATTTAACCCTATAAATAAATAAAATTATTTTCTAAACTTTTTGTAAATATTCTATGTTACATATTGTACATACATAAAATAACAAGAAACAAAACAAAAATCAAATAAAAATTACAAAATTAAAAAAATACAAAAATACATTGTATAGATACCATGTATATAAATGTATACAACTATTTATTTCACCCTTGTGTATAAATAAATAAAATAAAATAAAAATACCATTTTGTTCTTTATTTTATGATGTAAATAAATAAAATATAAAATGGGCATGAAAATACATAAAAATAACAAATAAAAAAATCAAAAATTAAAATCTATATAGTGTACATATACCTATATATATAGCTACCCTATTTTTATTTCCAAAAATTAATTAAAAATCACCAAAAAATAGAAAAAAATAAAAGAAAAATATTTCATGTTTTGAGTTTTTCTTAATTCGGCCTTTTTCTACCTTAAATTAAATAAACAAAAAATTAAAAACGTGGCAGCTCCTGATTGGTCCACGGGGGATTGTTGACCCCGGTCAACTCCCCCGCGGACTCTTTCCTTTTGCGTCGACTCGCGCCCGACCCGACTTCGTCGATTTCTCCACGCGTCTCCAGCCTGTCAACTCCCCCGCGAACCCCGCGCCCGGATTCTTCGCCGTTCATCCGACATCCTCGCCGGATCCTTCGCCGTGGGATCCACGCCTTCCATAGCTGCCTCCACTCAACCCTAATCTGCCCTGTCTCCATATATATCCCGACCTCCGCCGCCTCCGCGCCTTATCTTTGGCTCGCCACTTTCATTCCCGTGACCTCCAGAGCAATCACCGAGGTGACAGCTCGCGTTTGCCCCTGTTGCAGTGAGGAGAGGGTGCCCCGACCATCGATCCGGCAGCTTCGCGCCGCCGTTGCTCCGCCGCGTGCAGGAGCTCGAGCCTCAGGCCTTGACGCCCTTCGAGGCTACGACCAGGAGCTAGCCAAGCTCCAGCACAGTCTCTCGCATCACCCAGGTAGCCGATTAGCCCTTCCATTTAGCTTAATTTTTCATTTCGCCCAAATCGCATCTCCGACGAGTTCCCCTGCTTCCGGCCATATCGCGCACTTTATCGATCATTGGAACCCACACACACCTTCGCCATCCTCCGACGCACGTTCTTCGCTCTTTCATTCAACCCAGCTCACCCCGGAGCTGGGAGTCGAGCTCCACCATCCTCCGCTCGCCGGAGCTCATCCGCCCTGACCCACAGTCCACGTTCACTTCGCTTCTTCGGGTCGAGGCACTTTGCCCTCGACCCGCGAAGCTTCTGGTGCCTTTTGCAGGTCAAAAGGAGGGCATCTGAGCCCCCCTTACATCAAGGCCAGAAGCCCGTCGCCGCCGACCTCGCCGGAGCCCCTTCAGGGCTCGGCCGGGTCATCTGAGGCCTTCACCAGCTGCGGGACGTCTCCGCGGATCTGTTCCGATACTTAGCAGCAGCTGAGGAGAACGACTGCAGGCGTACGAAGCCGGCGAAGCTCGCCGGCGGAGTGTTCTTCCTGCATCCTCCTTCACCGTCCGATCAGCCCCGCCGCTCCAGTCTCGATCCTGATCGTCTATCCACTGAGGAGCAGCAGCCGTTGATTATCTCGAGGGGTTGATCCGAACCGTCAGCACAGAGGAGAAAGGCCCCCAGCGCCTGACCCGACCGATCACCCACGTGGCCACCTCTACACCGTCGATCTGGCCTAAGAGCTGAAGAAGAAGAGCGCCGCCCCGTTCTCCACCGTTGGATCAGCCACGCGGCGCACATCAGGCCGTCGATAATAATAAAAGGGGTAAATTCATCTTAGGCCCCTCTGTTTGTTTGATTTCATTTTAGTCCTGTAATTTTTGAATTAAGTTGTTTATTTTCTGGAATAATTGCATTAAGGACCTCGTACTTACTCTATTAGCAGTTATGCCCCTGTGTATGTGAGCCCACGTGCTTCGTCACGTGTACTTTTGGGCTATTTGCGTCCTTTATCCTGTAGTTCTGTTGGGTTATGGAATGAATATAAACTTTCTGGTATTTGCTTTTATACCCCTGTGAGCGTTTTATTTGAGCATGTGCGTGTATTAGTGGGTTAATTGCGATCGAGCCCCTGGACTTTTTGGTACCAGTTACCACAAGGTCCAAGGACTTAGTTTTTCTTACTAGAAGGCCCCTGAGTGCCCCAGGCACGCGCCACGCGCGTGTTTAGCTGGGATTTTTGCACCTTGACCCCCAGAACTTTGGGTATTTGCACTTTGGTCCCTGTGCACATTGCCCCCTTTTGATTTTTGAATAAAATATCAAATCACCTCCAAATCCAACGAAAATTTGACACATGGCTCCTGCCATGGTGTAGGATTTTTGTAGATTCTTGAGGACATTTTTGATTTCATTTGCTATTTTTAAAAATTCAAAAACCCTTATTTTTGCTATTGTTTAGAGTCAAAAACCCCAAAAAAAATATCAAAACCCTTTTAAAAATTCTAAAAAAAAATTAGTTACTGTTTATTTTGTGTTCCTTGATTTTCTAGCCAATTTTGGCTATTTTTCATTGAGTAAAAACCCTAAAAACTTAAAAACACTTCAAAACTCCTAAAAATCATAATAAATAATTTAAAAACTCAAAAACAATAATTTTGGTGCTCAAATTTTCCTTGTTTTCTCTAGTATACAGGAAAATTACCTCCAGGTCCCTTTGAGATCCTTAGATATTTTATCTTTGGGTTTTGGGCCTGGCTGGACAGTACCCCTTGCTTTTCGCACTGTTTGATTTTTAGGAAATAAAATAAACATCAGAAAAATCTCAAAAATTCACCAAAAACATAAAAAAATATAAAACACATAAAAATATTTTTGTCTGAATTTTTGCTTGCTTTTTAATGCATTAAATAAATTGTTCAAGTTAATTGTTTGTGTGCTTTTCCTGTTTTCTTTATATTCCAAAAATCATAAAAAAATATAAAAACCCTTAAAAACACTAAAAAATACTCTCTCGGATTTCTGATTACATCGTAGGCCGCAAGGCCAATCTGTGCTCCTTGTGTTCGACCCTGGGTGCTATACCAGGTTAATCTCATAGCAGGACCGCTCTCTTTTGTGCTCGATTAGTTTTACATGTTCTGAGTGGTTGATTTTTCTTGATATACTTAGCCCGAGTGATTGAGGTCGCGACGACCATTTCTTTACCTTTACCTTAGTCGTTCGGGCGGTTATCAGAATGGCGCCGTTGCCGGGGAGCACGGCTTTGTAGTCATTTTTTCCATATTGTCGCTCTATATTATCATTGTTTTCTGACACTCTCTCTCTTTGATTTTTGTGCGAGGTACTGCGTGGACAACTTGGAGTTTATTTTTGAGGACCCGCATAGGAGGAAGAGCAGGGAGAGGAGGAAGAAGAATTTTATTTTGAGAAGAGAACAATATTGTTTGTAATAATATAGAACTTGGACATTTGTGGACACTTGTAACTTAGCGGGTCTGTTTCGCCGAGTACCGGTGTGCTCGGGGGACCCATTTGGATTTTCGCGGCTTTTTCTGCGGTTTTGATAGCTAGCTGCCTTTTCCGGTGTTTACGCGGTTTTTGTCGAGCCCCTAGATTTAGGAATTTCTCTTGCTTGTGCCGTAATTAGTAGGGTCCCCACACTTAATTGCTTATCTGTTCCTATAGATCGTTAATTGGACCTACTAATAATAAATAATAAAAATAACTTAGTCGCTTTCCTGAGAACCTACGCGCCGCGAGCCTGCCCCGCAAGCGCTACTCCTGAACTCGACCTGTCGAGAAGAGGAGGGGTGGGCCAAGACCGGACTCTTTGGATCAAGGTCGAGTGACTGAGTTAGACGGTTCTGCACTAGGAATTGCTCATCTAGGACTCGGTTTTTCCTCGCCGCACCATTTAGGTAGTTTAATTCTGTCTTTAAATTTTGCGCGGATCACTTGCATGTAGAGTGCTGGAGACAAGGTACGCATTTCTTTCTCTGCATGCATCATTGATTTCTTCGCGCATCGGCTTTTTTCGTTTTCTCCCTCTGTTTTTGGCTTAATCATCAGGAGAATCGGAAAATTCGTTAGGCCGCTTGTATTTATTTTGAAAAAAATTAAAAAGAAAAACAAAAAAAAATTGGGACTGGATAACACTATTGACCCTAAAAGACACCTCACCTAAAAAAAATTGTTGTCTTGGGGAGAGCAACCCCCTCATTGCTTGGTTTGATTGTGCGAGAGAGTGACCCGAACACTAGGTAAAGCCCTCCGGTGCTCATCTCGACTGATTACCGACTCTACTGTGCGGGACAGTCGGTTGAGAGAGTATCGGGTATCCCAGCAGGTCACGTAATCGCTCTGATATTCTGTGTGTTCACCCAATAAAAATTGACAAGATAAATTGACCGAGCTTTCACGGTCTTCAGATGGTGTTGCGTTGGTGAACCGGAGGTTTGCTTTGCGATCATATTTTCTCCAGATCCCATCCGCCCAACTCGCCAGATCAAGATGATGGGTAGACGATCTCTTAGGCAGCCTCTGGCTGCACCGCTTTCAGGAGCGTCTACTTCACCATCTAGGTTGGCCCGTGAGAGTCGAGACCAGCTCTCCGGGCCCGAGTTCGATTCCACCCTGTTCCCCCTCGATCCCCTTTCTTTTGCTACTGAGAGACATGAGCCCGAGGAAAGACAAATTAATTTGACAGAACCTGAGTTGGGCTCATCTGATTTTGCAGACGTCACTATGGCCGGAGCCGGCAGTTCAGATGATCGCCAACCCGAACATTTTGTATTAGACCAGGGAGAGATCAACTCCACCCTGATCGCATCATTAGAGACAGTACAGCAGTAGCTACGCGATCAGGGAGCTTTTATGATTGAGATGAGAAGGGAGTTGGAGCGACTCAGAGAAGAGAGAGATCAGAGCGAGCCTGAGGACATTCCTGATGCTGATGCAGAGGCAGCAGCCGCAGCAGCCGCAGCAGCGGCTGCCGCAGCGGCAGCCGCCGCCGGAGCAGGACCACCGAGAACGATGCGGGAGTTACACAACCCCGGATCTACACTGATGCACCATTGGGTGGTGGTACCTGCTATCGTGGGGGATTTCAAGTTCCCTCCGAATACCCTGCAGATGCTTCCTCATTTTCACGGACTTGCCACCGAGGAGCCCCACCTCCATCTCCAGGAGTTTTTGATGATCTGCAGCACTGTCCACGACCGTCATGTGGATCAGGATACGATTCGGATGATGGCCTTCCCTTTTTCACTGGCAGATAGAGCAGCCGCCTGGCTGAAGCATTTAGGGAAGTTTGTATACACCTGGGAGCAGCTCCGCACCGAGTACTTGAACAAGTACTATCCACTCGGGCGGACGAATGCAGCGAGGGCCCTGATCAACAACTTCTCCATGCTCCCTAACGAGCAGTTTCATGAGGCATGGGAGAGGTTCAGAGAGCTTCTGGATAGATGCCCACACCACGACATTTCCAAGCCGAACCTAGTTCAGAGCTTCTTTAGTGGGATGACGCCAGAGCTTCAGGGTCTGGTGAATGCTTCTTGCGGCGGGTCCTACTTTGCCAAGGACCACAACCAAGTCTGGTCCATCTACGAGGAGATGGCCGAAAATTACATGGTGATGTCCCAGACTCGGTTATACACACAGAGATCTCAGCACCCGCCAGGACCCGTGCAGTACCAGCGGATAGCACGGGTTGAAGCAGGTCCATCCAGTTCGTCCACAGTTGCAGCCGCACAGGCAGAGTCGGACGCTGCAGACATGGGGATTATCAGTGAGAAGTTGGACCGCATGGAAATAATAGAGAAGAAGCAGTGCCAGGGCATAACTCAGATGGAGCAAATGGCACAAACTCTGAGCGACATGAAGACCCATATCTTGTGTCTTCAGGAGGCACAGACGGCTTCTCAGCCCCGTCTTCTGTCGCGAGGCGATTCCGGCGGCAGCCGCAGCTCGTCCCAGCGCTCCAGCTCCTTGCAGCAGCCTAGACAAGTTCACCTTGTACAGGCGGAGCCGTACCAGCAGCAGCAGCCCTCTTACCAGTCACCACCATCTCCAGACTTACAGATGGTGGTATATCAGCCGGATCAGCCTCTGGGAGTACTCCCACCAGACCCCTTTGATGCTGAGTCGTTGATGGATGTCAACGGGATTTGGTATGACCGTCCTCAACCTGGAATCCGACGAGACCATCCCGGATTCAGGTGGGGGAATGGGGGTAACCAGTCCCAACAGCAGCCAGCCGGTCAGGGAGGGCAGTACTCCCAGCAGAGAGATCACCAGCAGCCGCCAGCATACCAGCCACACCAGCCATCATCCTTCGTACCTCGTCCCTACCAGCAGCAGGGACAGACTTGGAGACGTGAGCAGCAGGCTCACCAGCAGCAGCATCCTTCCTCTTACCCCTCTCAGCCGCAGCAGCACCAGGTCCAGCAGCCTCATTACCAGAGAGGCAACCCGTCGGGCTCCCATGAGAGCCCCGCCTTGGATGATCTAGCCCGCATCTTCACAGAGAAGCAGGCTACATTTAGACGGGAGATGGACGAGTTCCGCCAGGAGATGCGGGACCTGATGAGAGGGAAGGCCGCCATCCCTGCACAGATCGAGCCTAATCCGAATAGCTTGAAGAGGAAGTCTGAGCAGGTAGTTCACACTGAGCCTACCACTCCTAGTGACTCATTTGATGATATATCGTCGGATCTATTTGATGCTGATTTTGTCACACTTAGGAGCGGTAGAAGACCAGCAGGCGGCGCCTCATCTGAGCGACAACGCGAGGATCCATCTAGAGCGCCAGATGAGGAAGAGGAGAGTGGTACTGATGCCACCCGAGATGCTGATTCCGCCGGCGGTACTGAGGCCGCCGCTTCACCATATCGAGGAGGTGGTACTGACGCCACCAGCAGAGCCGAGCCAGCCCGCGGTACTGAGGCCGCAAGACGTCTAGAGCTAGCTAGAGGTGGCACTAAGGCCACCAATATTCATTCTGATAGAGATGTTGTCTTTTCTCGTGTGGATGTATCTCAAAACTCTATTTTGAATAAAGGAAAAGGTTTAGTTTCTTCTGATCCCACTGTGGTGAATGATGTGTGTGAGGATCCGGTCATCGAACCGTCTAGGCCTATTCCTAGTCCTTCATCTGAGAAGGACCCTGTGATCCCCTTTCCTAAAGCCCTTGAGTTGGGGAAGGGGAAGAAAAGAGAAAAAGATCCAAAAAAGAGAGAGCAGGAGGAGTTCAGCCAGAGCATGATAGACCGATTTCACATCCAGCTGACCCTCCATGAGGCTTTGCAACACATCCCTCTTCTTCAGCGATCCTTGAGAGACAGAACCACAATCAGGAGGAAGAAGAGGAACAAAACCGCAGAGATTCATGTGTTGACAAAAGCCACGTGTTACGCGATCCAGAACCATCTGCCTACCAAGAGGCCAGATTTAGGAGCCCCATATGTCAGATGTCAAATTAGTGAGCAGAGGTTCGACCGTACTCTATTAGATAGCGGATCGTCGATCAACCTTCTTCCGGCAGCCCTTCTCAACCACTTAGAGTTGGGCACTCTTAGATAGAGCAGGACATACCTTCAGTTTGCTGATCGGTCTGTCAAGAGGCCAAAGGGGTTGTTGCGAGACGTTGTCGTCACGATTCAGGGTTTGCAATTCCCCGTGGACTTCGTAGTGCTGGACATGGAGACCCCTGACTCGTTGACCGATTCCCCCATCATCCTCGATCGCCCGTTCTTGGCCACAGCCAAGGCAGTGACTGACCATGACAGTGGGAAGGTATTCTTTCGCGTCCAGGGCGAGAGTATACAAATAGAGACGGTTAAGGACCACAGAGCCAGAGATAGATCCCGCTCAGAGGGCAGTACAGATTCAGAACAGCTGACAGATACAGAGCCAGACATACACCAGGACTGTGATTTTGTGATCACAGATGATGAGGCAGCTTGGGCAGATCCTGCAGCACAGACCATCCTCTCATATTCAGATACAGCTGATGCAGAGATGATAGCAGAGGATAGTCTGGAGAGCACAACCCTGGTTCAGGATACTATTGAGTCAGCAGAGTCGGACCTTGATCGCGACACGATTTTCAGTGATGGTGGTACTGAGGCCACCCTGCTCTACGGTGGTACTGATGCCACCGCAGTTGATACAGATCCCTCGGATTCAGAATCTGATTGGGCAGATTGTGATGATCAGATACCAGACCTGGATCCACCTGAGCCTACAGATGAGGAGGAGGTAGAGGCAGAGCAGATCAGAGACAATGCAGAGGACCCGCCTTCTCCAGATCAAGTTTGTGAGAGTTCTTTATCATTTTCCCAGGCAGATTTGGCAGAATTGTCAGCATACACACATCTTCTTCAGAAGCCAGATTTGCCAGCACCCAGCTGTCCAGAGCTAAAGCCGCTCCCTACTTCGCTGAAGTATCGATTCCTTGCGGGAGAGTCTGAGATGTATCCAGTCATCATCTCTGCCGATCTGACTGGAGAACAAGAATCCCGTCTGATGGGGGTTCTTGAAAAGAACCGCAAGGCAATTGGATGGAGCGTAGCAGATCTCCATGGGATTAGTCCCTCGTTGTGCTCCCACCATATCTATCTCGAGGAAGGGGAAAAGCCGTCGCGTGAGTTCCAGCGGCGACTGAACCCCAACCTACGAGAGGTTGTCATGAAGGAAATATCAAAATGGTGGAGTGCAGATTTTATTTATCCCATTTCCGACTCCAAGTGGGTTAGCCCCTTGCATGTGGTGCCCAAGAAGACGGGCATCACGACTGTGATCAGTGAGTCGGGAGAGGAGATTGCTACACGAGTACCCACCTCTTGGCGGGTCTGTGTTGACTACAGGAGACTCAACCAGGCCACCAAGAAGGACCATTTCCCCCTGCCTTTTATTGATCAGATCATAGAGAGACTGGCAGGGAAGAGCCTTTATTGCTTCCTGGATGGGTACTCGGGCTATAATCAGGTGGCCATCGCTCCTGAGGATCAGGAGAAGACCACCTTTACCTGTCCCTTCGGTACATACGCCTTTCGACGCATGCCATTTGGGCTATGCAACGCCCCTGCGACTTTTCAGAGGTGCATGCTGTCGATCTTTTCGGACATGGTAGGGGAGTGTTTGGAGGTCTTCATGGACGACTTCTCGGTTTACGGCGACAGATTCGATTCCTGTCTTGACTGCCTAGACCGAGTGCTCCAGCGATGTATTGCTACCCGCTTGGTTCTGTCTTGGGAGAAGAGTCACTTCATGGTGACTCAAGGGACGGTGCTTGGCCACATCATCTCTAACAGGGGCATGGAGGTTGATCCGGCCAAGGTTGACGTCATTAGAAAACTCGCACCGCCGTCCAATTTGAAGCAGCTACGGTCATTTCTGGGGCACGTTGGTTTTTATAGGAGATTCATTCATGATTTCAGCAAGATCGCCCGACCGTTGACTGATCTCTTGACGAAAGACACCGAGTTCCTTGTCGATGACAAGTGTCTTTCGTCCTTTGAGACTCTCCAGCAGTGTGTTATTGAGGCTCCTGTCCTTCAGCCACCCGATTGGTCTCTCCCATTCGAGATCATGACGGACGCCTCCGATTTTGCCGTGGGGGCAGTGCTGGGACAGAGGAGGGATGGAGTTCCATTTGCCATACACTATGCTAGCCGCACATTGGATTCCGCCCAGCGGAATTATACGGTCACAGAGAAAGAGATGCTAGCAGTAGTGTTCGCCCTAGATAAGTTCAGATCGTATATCATTGGATCTAGAGTGACTTTGTTTACAGATCACACCGCCATCAGGTACCTCATGGCAAAGAAGGATGCCAAGGCCAGATTGACTAGATGGATCCTTCTACTCCAGGAGTTCGACATTGAGATCAAGGATAAGCCTGGAGTCAAGAATGTGGTGGCGGATCATCTCTCCCGATTAGAGCAACCTGAGGATTCTGAGCAGATTGATCCTATTCGAGATACCTTCCCAGATGAGGCGATCCTTGCTATCGCCTCACTCCCGTGGTACGCCGATATTGTGAACTTTCTCGTTGCTGGGAATGTCCCACAAGATTGGCCCAGGCAGAGGCGTGAGACCTTCCTTGCGAAGGCCAAGTCCTACCACTGGGAGGATCCCATCCTTTACCACGAAGGAGGGGATAGCATCTGGCGTCGGTGTATTCCTCAGGAGGAGCATCATAGTGTCCTCACTTACTGCCACAAGCTTGAGGCAGGAGGACATCATTCTGGGAGAAGAACGGCACAGAAAGTGCTCCAATCCGGCTTGTGGTGGCCTACCCTCTTCAAGGACTCTGATGAGTTCGTGAAGAGGTGTACTGACTGTCAGAGGATGGGCACTTGTGGACAGCGTGATATGATGCCGATGCAGCCCATTCACTTCTGTGAGGTTTTTGACGCATGGGGCATCGATTTCATGGGTCCATTCCCTAAGAGTCAGGGATTTGAGTACATTCTGTTGGCCGTAGATTATGTTAGTCGTTGGGTTGAGGCTATCCCCGCCCGAGCCGCTGATGCGAGGACAGTTTGCAGATTTTTGAGAAAACACATCATCACGCGGTTCGGGGTTCCACGAGTTTTGATTTCTGATGGGGGGTCTCATTTTGTCAACGACCAGGTGAAGGCCCTTGCTAGCGAGTTCAGTATAGACCATCGTGTTGCCACACCTTACCATCCACAGACAAATGGTCTAGCTGAGGTGTCGAATAGGGAGATCAAGAATATTTTACAGAAAGTCGTCCGCCCTGATCGAAAGAATTGGTCACAGCTTTTGGACTCGGTCTTGTGGGCATATCGGACGTCTTTCAAGACTCCATTGGGCACATCTCCCTTTCGCCTCGTTTATGGCAAGCCATGCCATCTACCTGTTGAGCTGAGGCACAAGTCACTTTGGGCAGTCACAGATATTTTGATGGATCCAGATGGTATTGGAGACCAGAGGAGGGCAGAGTTAGCTGCCCTGGAGGAGCTTAGAGATGCAGCTTTCTCAAGCATTTTTTTTTCCAGCATAAGCTCTTGCTATAAATTGATATACGAAGATGACAAGAAAGGGATTGTGAAGCCCTGTTAGGAATGAAGAAAACCATTATTCCCCATTTATCACATGGCAAACACTGTCAAATATTACTAGCCTGCATAATTCCGTCCAAACAAAATATCACAATCCACTTGAGATCAATTTGAAGTTCAGAAGAGAGCATCGGGAAATTTGTAATGTATGCCCATGCTCACTCCAGAAGAACTATGCATCCAGAACTGTATCTATTTTTTTATCGAGATTCGAGATAACTATACAGTGTATCTAGTATCAGTTTCTCCATGTTGCACTGATAGATTATAGTCATCTCCAAACTGTCTCATTAGCATCTGTAAAGATGGCATTGTGATGCTGGATGAGACATTGGATAACTTCGATAGCACTATAATCTTGGGGAGTTCCGTCATCTAGAGGAATCAGAGAGGATGCCTGTGTATTTTCATCATCAGAAAGGTAATCTATAGCCACGGTGCTTGATGCAAAATCACCAGCTGAAGAACTTCTCTTTGGTAAATAAGAAAGGTGATCTGATCGTGTGTCTCCCTTGCGCCACATGATTAGAGGAGCAAGTTCCACAGAGAGCCTATGAGCATCCATCTTATTAAGTGCAGACTTTTGGCTCACACGAAGGAGTAAAGCTGTCACAAATTCGACAGTTGTGTAGCTTACATTTGGCAGTCTCTTGAGTATCTCTCTCATGTCTTTTATGTTGCTGCGTGCTTCTTTAATTTCATCATAAAGAGTGAAGGTCGTAAGAGGCTCAGGAAGGCTTGCTAGGTAACATTTAATTAGTGCCGCCACATCAATGGGGTGAAGACCATCAGGCAATGATGCATTTGTATCTTGGTTATATAATGATACTAACTGGCGAATAACTTTTCTGTCGCCTTCAGATCTAAACAAATCTTCGGTGTGTAGGCCAGATAAAACAAGATAATCTGCACATTTGACCAAGACTTCGGGAATGGGCCTGCCAGATCGTTGCCGTTGTACAACTGCCTCTATTGGGACACCAAAAACGTCATTACTTGCCACTCCCTTCTGCCATCGTTCAATGTTGCTTAGGAAACTCTTGCTCTTGGTGGCTGTTTTTTTGGCTGCCTCTTCGACCTTCATCTTTCCCACCACAACCTTGTCCTTGGTTTCAGAAATGCTCTTTTTCAACAAAACACCAGTCGAGGCAGCAGCTGATAGAATACGTTCTTGAACAGTGTCCTTTGATGGTTCCGAGTCTGACTGTTTTTGCCGAGCCTGTTGTATTAGGGACCAGCGGCTCTTAACTAGTGAGCTAACCCGCTCTTTCACATCCACAGCACCGATGCTTGCATCCTTAGCAACCTCACCCACAAATGCCCCTGCAGTCTGCCCAGCTTGTCTTATTTTCACGCTTGAAGTTGATAAAAACCCAGTTGCCTTCTCCCGCCACTGTGGTGAGATGGTTGAAGACATTGGGATAGTGCAGGGATCCCAAACGTGCCCTTCTCAGAGACTTGACAATACAGAAACTGCCACCGGTGTAGTAACAAGTAAAGAGCACGACCCCTTTTATTATTATCGACGGCCTGATGTGCGCCACGTGGCTGATCGGACGGTGGAGAACGGGTGCGACTTTAACTCTGAAAGGGTTGGCCTGATCGAACGGTGGAGAATATTCCACGTGGCAGATCTGACGGTGACGAAGCGTGGTGGAGATACTCTTGGTGAATCGACGGCTGAGAGGAGGACGCGTGGCGAATCTGACGGTTGAGGCTAGCTGGTGCCTCTCTCTCTGCGCGAGCGGTCAAGATCGACCCTCGGGATGATCGGATGGTGGCAGTGCTCCGCAGATGAATGGTTCAGATCGGATCTGGAGCGAGGAGGATGATCTGACGGTTCTGGAGAATCCTGGAAGAACTGGTCGCTGGCGAGATTCGCCGGGCTCGTGCGTGCACTAGGGTCCTCTGGAGAGCCTTCTGGAGGTCGGAGAAGAATCGCGGAAGGCTCCCGCGTCTGCTGGTGGTCTCCGACGAGCACACCGAGCTCCGAGGAGCTCGAGCGAAGGCGGCGGAGCCGGGTCTCCTGGCTGGATGGCGAAGGGTCTCAGATGACCCTTGTCTTGACCTGAAAAGCGAACCAGAAGACTCAAAAGCGAACCAGAAGACTCAAGTCACTTTGGGCAGTTACAGATATCCTTATGGATCCAGATGGTGTAGGAGACCAGAGGAGGGCAGAGTTAGCCGCCCTGGAAGAGCTTAGAGATACAGCTTTCTCAAACAGCCTACATTATAAAGAGAAAGTGAAGGAGTGGCATGATTCTCATATCAGCCACAAGCATTTTGAGATTGGACAGAAAGTATGGTTGTTTGATGCAAGGCTACGATTATTTCCAGGAAAGCTACAGAGCAAATGGAAGGGACCTTACTTGGTCAGAAAGGTACACGATAACGGTAGCATTGATATATCTGAGTTATCTTCTGAGAGTACCTTTCGAGTGAATGGCCAGCGGCTCAAGCCATTTCTAGATCATGAGCCGCAGGACGTTATTATTGCCGCTATTCATTTTGCGTGAGATGTGGTCTCTTGACTCACATCTTTTGCATCTCACGCCTGATTCTCGCTGTTCTTCCGTCTGTATAGATCCAGTTGTCCATATCATTCTATTCTTTAGTCCCACATCCCTTTTCTCATCCTGTGATTATGCTATACTTAGGGTGTACTTTACCCTAAGTATAGGTGGGAATGTCGGACCTGCGAGTATTCTTGTCATTCTTTCTGCTCCTATTTTTGCTGCCTATACTTAGGGATATTTTACCCTAAGTATGGGGGGGCAGATTCTGTATCTTCTTCACTCGGCTTTCCCTTCATGTACAGCTTGCTATACTTAGGATTAGTTAATCCTAAGTATAGGAGGAGACCACCGAGTTCCTCTCATTCTATTCATTTATTCATTCCTGTACTTAGCCATTCCTTTTCACCTCCCTTTTACTAAGCACGAGTTATGTCTTCTTCATCGCTCTTGATCACTCTGAGGACATCGTTTGAGCTAAGTATAGGGGGGTGTGTATATATTTCATATATACTTTAGCCATAACTCGTACTTTGTGTGAGTGTGTTAATAAATAAAATGGCTAAAAATCACAAAAATTTAAAAAATTTTCATGTACATAAACCTCTTTTATCTTGCACATACATAGCTAGTGTACAAAGTATTTTTGTAAAAATGATTTCAAAAATCTTTTGTGTAAAGCTTGTGTAAATATTTTGTATCAAAATTATGTATATAGTACAAAATTTTTCCAAAATGTTTTGAAAATCAAAAGTTTGCAAAAATCTTGTGTAAATGTTTGTAAATATCTCTTTGCAAAACTTGCACCTCATGCATCATTTATTCATGATTTCAAAACATTTTTCAAAAAATTTGCATAGTTGTAAAACATTTGTAAATAGCATCTTGTGTACATATATGTATATAGTTTTTCCTGGATAAGAGTTGACATTTAAACTAAGCCTGGAATTAAATTGAGAAATGGAGCTTGAAAAAGATCTTAACCCACTTAACTTTAAGAGGAACCTTATAGGACTTAGGGTTAAAGCTTTTCAGGTCCATAAGGACTTAATTCTTTGAGTCCACTAGGCCATGAGCATATGTCATCTTGATGAGCCTAAGTAGAGCACTTAACAACACACGCATGACTCTTAGAGACAATGGCTTGACTTGCACCTGCACTTACACATGGCTCTCCACGGATGAGGTGGTGAGGAGGCAGTTTCCTTTGGCTTGGGGTAGCATATGAGGGTAGTACTTCTAGGCGGAACCTCTCTTCTTCTTATAGTGAAGGAAGTGCACCTCAACTTGGTCTAGTGGTGATGAAGGCTAAAGACAGAAGCTGTGGGTTGCAATAAAGCTTCAAAAGAGGGATAGTCTACTAGCTCAAGAGGAAAATTTCTTATCTATGCTGCACCATGTAGATATGTTGTACAGAAGCACTTGAAAAAAAAATAAAAATAAATATGCAAAAAAATGCAAAAAGAACTCCAAAAAAGTGGTGGGTCAGATTGAAAATTTAATAACCCCACCGGAGTGTACATAATCAAATAAAGCAAAAGCTTATGGTATCAATGTTACATCTCATGAAGCTTGCAGCGGAAGACTTAGCTACACTGGCTAAGCTTCCAAAACTCTATACTTCTACCCCCTCTTCTTGAGCCGGTTGCACTTGAACTTAGAAGGGAATACCCCGCTTCTCGAGGAAAGAGTTGCTAGACCGAGGCATTAGAGTTACCAGGTTGAGGGAGGCTGTTTCTTTGTTACTTCTGAGGTGGGGAGCCACATATCACTTACACCGCATGGAAAGATTCATGGTCATTAGAGTTTGTGTATGTAGACTTGTTCTGATCTGGTTTATTAAGGAGTCTTGCCCATAGATTGGTGGAACTTGGAGACTGTTGAGTTTTAAGCTTAAGTCCAAATAAGGTTCCGACACATTAATAATCCAAAGATCTGATCGAGCTCCATATTTCAAGTTAATAAAGGAAAGTTTAATAATTCAACCTTGATCCATGTACATCCTCTTTTTCTTTCTTTTTCACTTCTTTTTCAAATAAGTGTTTGCTAAGGGACTAGCAAAGTTAAAGCATAGGGGGTGATGAATACCCATTCATCACTCTTTATTCTCCTATTTTAGCTACAAAAACCTTTGCAAATACATGTAGATATGTGTAAATACAAATAATTACCAAAAGCATGCATTGTGTAAAAACCTGTAATTAGCATGTTTTTGTGCAAAAATAAAAGAATAAAGAGTAAAAAGAAAAAGAGGGAAATATTTAGAATAAATATTGAGCAACCTAACCCAAGGGAGGGCTCAGCATGGGCCTGACCGCATAAAAGCCAAAGTAGAGGGAGATAGGAGCTCATGTGTACATACTTTTGTAAATAAATAAAATTATATTTTCCTCACCCAAAAATATGCTTGTATACATTTTGTATATATTTAGAAACTATTAAAAACAAAATAAAAATTTAAAAATCAAAATTCCAAAAATGCCCTTTCACCATGTATATAGACCATCATCCTTTATTTATTTAACCCTATAAATAAATAAAATTATTTTCTAAACTTTTTGTAAATATTCTATGTTACATATTGTACATACACAAAATAACAAGAAACAAAACAAAAATCAAATAAAAATTACAAAATTAAAAAAATACAAAAATACATTGTATAGATACCATGTATATAAATGTATACAACTATTTATTTCACCCTTGTGTATAAATAATTAAAATAAAATAAAAATACCATTTTGTTCTTTATTTTATGATGTAAATAAATAAAATATAAAATGGGCATGAAAATACATAAAAATAACAAATAAAAAAATCAAAAATTAAAATCTATATAGTGTACATATACCTATATATATAGGTACCCTATTTTTATTTCCAAAAATTAATTAAAAATCACCAAAAAATAGAAAAAAATAAAAGAAAAATATTTCATGTTTTGAGTTTTTCTTAATTCGGCCTTTTTCTACCTTAAATTAAATAAACAAAAAATTAAAAACGTGGCAGCTCCTGATTGGTCCACGGGGGATTGTTGACCCCGGTCAACTCCCCCGCAGACTCTTTCCTTTTGCGTCGACTCGCGCTCGACCCGACTTCGTCGATTTCTCCACGCGTCTCCAGCCTGTCAACTCCCCCGCGAACCCCGCGCCCGGATTCTTCGCCGTTCATCCGACATCCTCGCCGGATCCTTCGCCGTGGGATCCACGCCTTCCATAGCTGCCTCCACTCAACCCTAATCTGCCCTGTCTCCATATATATCCCGACCTCCGCCGCCTCCGCGCCTTATCTTTGGCTCGTCACTTTCATTCCCGTGACCTCCAGAGCAATCACCGAGGTGACAGCTCGCGTTTGCCCCTGTTGCAGTGAGGAGAGGGTGCCCCGACCATCGATCCGGCAGCTTCGCGCCGCCGTTGCTCCGCCGCGTGCAGGAGATCGAGCCTCAGGCCTTGACGCCCTTCGAGGCTACGACCAGGAGCTAGCCAAGCTCCAGCACAGTCTCTCGCATCACCCAGGTAGCCGATTAGCCCTTCCATTTAGCTTAATTTTTCATTTCGCCCAAATCGCATCTCCGACGAGTTCCCCTGATTCCGGCCATATCGCGCACTTTATCGATCATTGGAACCCACACACACCTTCGCCATCCTCCGACGCACGTTCTTCGCTCTTTCATTCAACCCATCTCGCCCCGGAGCTGGGAGTCGAGCTCCACCATCCTCCGCTCGCCGGAGCTCATCCGCCCCGACCCACAGTCCACGTTCACTTCGCTTCTTCGGATCGAGGCACTTTGCCCTCGACCCGCGAAGATTCTGGTGCCTTTTGCAGGTCAAAAGGAGGGCATCTGAGCCCCCCTTACATCCAGGCCAGAAGCCCGTCGCCGCCGACCTCGCCGGAGCCCCTCCAGGGCTCGGCCGGGTCATCTGAGGCCTTCACCAGCTGCGGGACGTCTCCGCGGATCTGTTCCGATACTTAGCAGCAGCTGAGGAGAACGACTGCAGGCGTACGAAGCCGGCGAAGCTCGCCGGCGGAGTGTTCTTCCTGCATCCTCCTTCACCGTCCGATCAGCCCCGCCGCTCCAGTGTCGATCCTGATCGTCCATCCACTGAGGAGCAGCAGCCGTTGATTATCTCGAGGGGCTGATCCGAACCGTCAGCACAGAGGAGAAAGGCCCCCAGCGCCTGACCCGACCGATCACCCACGTGGCCACCTCTACACCGTCGATCTGGCCCAAGAGCTGAAGAAGAAGAGCGCCGCCCCGTTCTCCACCGTTGGATCAGCCACGCGGCGCACATCAGGCCGTCGATAATAATAAAAGGGGTAAATTCATCTTAGGCCCCTCTGTTTGTTTGATTTCATTTTAGTCCTGTAATTTTTGAATTAAGTTGTTTATTTTCTGGAATAATTGCATTAAGGACCTCGTACTTACTCTATTAGCAGTTATGCCCCTGTGTATGTGAGCCCACGTGCTTCGTCACGTGTACTTTTGGGCTATTTGCGTCCTTTATCCTGTAGTTCTGTTGGGTTATGGAATGAATATAAACTTTCTGGTATTTGCTTTTATACCCCTGTGAGCGTTTTATTTGAGCATGTGCGTGTATTAGTGGGTTAATTGCGATCGAGCCCCTGGACTTTTTGGTACCAGTTACCACAAGGTCCAAGGACTTAGTTTTTCTTACCAGAAGGCCCTTGAGTGCCCCAGGCACGCGCCACGCGCGTGTTTAGCTGGGATTTTTGCACCTTGACCCCCAGAACTTTGGGTATTTGCACTTTGGTCCCTGTGCACAGTGCCCCCTTTTGATTTTTGAATAAAATATCAAATCACCTCCAAATCCAACGAAAATTTGACACATGGCTCCTGCCATGGTGTAGGATTTTTGTAGATTCTTGAGGACATTTTTTATTTCATTTGCTATTTTTAAAAATTCAAAAACCCTTATTTTTGCTACTGTTTAGAGTCAAAAACCCCAAAAAAAATATCAAAACCCTTTTAAAAATTCTAAAAAAAAATTAGTTACTGTTTATTTTGTGTTCCTTGATTTTCTAGCCAATTTTGGCTATTTTTCATTGAGTAAAAACCCTAAAAACTTAAAAACACTTCAAAACTCCTAAAAATCATAATAAATAATTTAAAAACTCAAAAACAATAATTTTGGTGCTCAAATTTTCCTTGTTTTCTCTAGTATACAGGAAAATTACCTCCAGGTCCCTTTGAGATCCTTAGATATTTTATCTTTGGGTTTTGGGCCTGGCTGGACAGTACCCCTTGCTTTTCGCACTGTTTGATTTTTAGGAAATAAAATAAACATAAGAAAAATCTCAAAAATTCACCAAAAACATAAAAAAATATAAAACACATAAAAATATTTTTGTCTGAATTTTTGCTTCTTTTTAATGCATTAAATAAATTGTTCAAGTTAATTGTTTGTGTGCTTTTCCTGTTTTCTTTATATTCCAAAAATCCTAAAAAAATATAAAAACCCTTAAAAACACTAAAAAATACTCTCTCGGATTTCTGATTACATCGTAGGCCGCAAGGCCAATCTGTGCTCCTTGTGTTCGACCCTGAGTGCTATACCAGGTTAATCTCATAGCAGGACCGCTCTCTTTTGTGCTCGATTAGTTTTACATGTTCTGAGTGGTTGATTTTTCTTGATATACTTAGCCCGAGTGATTGAGGTCGCGACGACCATTTCTTTACCTTTACCTTAGTCGTTCGGGCGGTTATCAAGGGCGAGGCGAAGATCACGATTTCGAAATACCGGGACCGAAAGTTGCAGGCGATCTAGGGTTGAGATAAGGACTGAGGGTTGGAGACGAGGACTGAAAGTTGTAGGCGATCAAGGAATGCGGAAACTCTACCGCTGGTGAGGTTTATATGTGTGGCAACCCTAGGGCATCGTGCGACGGCGGCGGGAACATATCTGCGGCGAGTTGGCGAGGGAGGAGATCAGAGCGAGAGGTAGCAGAGAATGTAGAGAGGGAGAAAAGGGAAAGGATCACGGGTAAGTGGAATCCGATGCCAAATTGAGCATGTGGGGTGTTGATAGGTTTTAAAGATGGAAGCTCGATATTGAATGTCATACATCTATTACGTACATTCTTTTAGTGTTAATTTAAATTTGTATATTGACTCCTTGAATATATAAAGATTTATATGGTTTTAAAATTATTCCAAATATATATATATATATATTCGGAAATCATTTGCTAAATTACGTATGAAATATATGTGTTGAGATAAAGAATAGATAACAACGAATATTACTTTCGTTGCTATTGGGAAGATAGACAACAAATACTTTTTTTCGTTGTTATGAGAAGAGGGCAACGAATAATATTTTCGTTGTCATGGGCAAAAAAGGCAACCGAATTTTTTCGTTGTTATAGGGAAAAAGACAACAAATATTATTTCATTGCTATAAAAAAAGACAACAAATATATTCATTGCTATGACATATTAGTAACGATTCAAAAAAACCGTTGTTATTTTAAATAACGTTAGCAACGAATATCTACAATCGTGGTTATATTTAAATCAAACAACGAATATAATAAATCGTCGTTAGATAACCGTTGTCTTTTGTCACTTTTGTTGTAGTGCTTGGAGTCTTCAATTTTCCTATCCAATTTGCATCATTATATTCATGTAAAAGTAAATGGTTTCTGCTATATTTCAGGATAAGAGAAAAGCTTTCCTTCATGAACTTCATTACCATGTCAATGGCATCCTAATGAGTATGATCAAAACACACACAGACACACACACATATAGGAAATATATCCAATAAGGTGCACCTTTCCTTGGTGCATGAAAAGCCCATCGTCTCACCCATCCACAATTAATCCAACGGATCCGATTAATGCCTCTTCTATCTTAATTTATTTAATGTCAAAAATCCAATTTAGTCATTTAGTCACACTCTAAAAATAGAATGTGACAACTCACATTCTATTCTTGGTACCTTTGTTGACAATCCATTGCTAAGTTTTTCCCCTCACACAACAAACGACGGCGGCATGGGTTCTACGTGGAGCATGACGGCGACACCATTGATGGTGGCGCATGGGGCAGAGCACGATGACGGTGGAGTTGGTGATGGCGCATGTGGCGGAGCACGACAATGATGGAGGAGATGGTGGTAGCACACGTGGTGCGTTCTCCTTCATCGCGTCTTCAACATCTTCGACGCCAACCGTGATGACGTCCTCACCATCAACAAGCTCTTCCTTACCCTGATGGGTCGTGGGCGATGGAGGACATGCAGGAGGAGGTGGGGCGTAGAGGAGAAGATGGAGGGATGTGCAGATGGAGGGCATGCCCAGCTTTTACAATCAAAGGTCATTTTTTACAACCTTAGATCCTTTTTTTACAATATCATATCGTTTTTTACAATATCAATTTTTTTTTACAAATCTTGTATTGTTTCTTTATAATTTCATATTGTTTCTTACAATCTCCGATTGTTTTTACAAGATCATGTTATTTTATAAATTTATAATTAATATTATAAATTTCTAACAGTTTTAGTCCGCGAACAAGAAGTTCCACACATATTTGTGAAAATCGCACATAATTGTGGGTGTCGATTTACAATCTTCATACATAATTTACAAAACGTGTATGAACTTTTACAACAGTGTCATCAAAATTACAATTATAATAATATAACTACTACTAACTGTGATTTTATTTTACAATGCAGGATACAGTTCTATAATATCAATGGAAATTTTATAAAGAGATCTGCTATTCGGTATTGTGCGAAAATGCTACCAAGTTGGCGAAACTTCATTAACTAAGGCAACAAAAATACAAAATAAAACACACTGAAAATGGGAAAATACAAGGATTAAATAAATTTCAAATTCAAAATGAAATTCAAATTCAAAACGAAAATGTATATCTTAAAATACCCTTTTGGATGAAGAACCATTAGATCGAGATCTAACAGATCTCGTGACGGGCTTTCCATGCACCTAGGAAAGGTGCACCTCATTGGAAGCCCCCCCTCTCTCTCTCTCTCTCTATATATATATATATATATATATATATATATAGACACACACACACATACATATACATACATACATACATACATACATACATACATATATATATATATATATATATATATATATATGGGATAATTACACCCTTAACCCTGAGTAATTTTGCAATAATATTTATAACCCTGCATTATCATGAATTACATGGGAAACCCTGGATAGTTACTCCGTCTCACGCCCATAACCCTTCATTAGTTTAATATGTTAACTCAACTGTATGAATGAGTTAATCTAACTCACCCTCAATCCAACGGTTGGAAAATAATCAAAAAATTACGCCTGATTGGAGACGGGCTTCGGGCTTTGGACAGGGGAGAAATTCAGATTGGCGGCAGGGGGAGGGGGCAAACTCGGTGCTGCTGGGGGGCTTTGGGCAGAGGAGTAGGAGGAGCGCATGGCTCACTTCGCGGCGAGCAGGGGAGGAGAAGTAGCTCGGTGCAGGGATGGGGCTTGGCAGATTTGAGCAGGAGGGAAGGAGGGAGCTTAGGGAGCAGGGGTCTCGTCGAGGATTTGGGCACGAGCAATAGGCAACCGGGGGCTTTGACCGGGGGGCTTCGAGGAGGGGGCGAGGGAAGCAGGGAGCCGATGGTGAGCTGGGAGTTGGGGGGCTTGTTCGAGGAGTTGGGCGAGAGAAGCTAGGAGCCGATGGGTAGCTGGGAGTGGGGGGGTTGAGGGGGTAGGTGTGGAGCAAGGGAAGGGAGGGGGGAGGAGAGGGTGCGGAGGAGAGGAGGGAGGAGGAGGGGGGATTGGAGGGAGCGGAGGGAGTGGAGGAAGGATGTGGAGGAGGAGGCGACGAGGGAGAGCTGCGAGAGGGCGTGGGAGACGTGGCGTGAAGGCGAAGGGGAGCTCAGAAGGTTCGAGAAGAACACGAGGCAGATAACACCGCCCGATGGAGTGGAGAGGAGGAGGGAAGAGCGGTGGCCCTTCCCACACGTGCGAGGAGGAGGGGCGTCTCCATCGTCGTTTCTTCCGACATCGTCGTCTCCCACCATCTCGACATCACCGAGCAAGAGAGATAGAGGCACGGGAATTCAACTGTGGGGGGCTCGAGGAAGAGCTGGGGGTGGCGCTGGGGGGTGGAGGTGGGGGGTTGGGGGGCTTGTAGAAGAGTAGCGCGAGTGAAGCTGGGAGCCAACGGGGACATGGGAGTCGTCTAGGAGTTGGGCGCGGGCAGCAGGGAGCCGGGAGGGCTCGAAGCGGCGTTGGGGGGGAGGGGGGAGGTTTCGAGCAGGGACAGAGAGCAGCACCGGGAGGTGGGGGCGAGTGAAGAGAAAAATGGCATGTTATTGCAAATAAGAATGAACGTTAGGAGCAGTTTCATCTTTTTCAACAGAAAACGTCAATTATAACGGGTAACTCAAACGGAATATAACACAGGGTTATGCCAAGTAAGAGTTAAACATTACTCGGGGTTTTCCATGTAATTCATGATTATGCAGGGTTATGAATGTTATTTCGAAATTACTCAGGGTTATGGGTGTAATTATCCCTATATATATAGTTTATCTACTCCATTTAACTACCATAAATAAGATATATGGCTTAGTACAATTTACAATGTACATCAAACTTTCTAGAAATATGTGAGTACCAATGTTATGCTACATGCATTCCACTCTTATTCTTGCACAATGGTTTCAAATAATATGGGAGGTAAAAATAGATATAAAACTATGATATCAAAACCTTGTGAGAACTTTCTCACTATAATGATATAGAGAAATTGTTATATCCTCAATAAGTATAATAAATTCAAGTCGGTAACATCGCATTGCCGATGTCCATATCCTTTTTATTAAATCTAACATTTACAAAAGCCTTTGTCTCATCATATGTTCTTACGTTGATATCTAACAATAGAATATCACTCGCAAATAGAAATCACCATAAATTAGAAACATTTATTAGATTAATGGACAATAAAGCTATAAGAGTGAATAGTCTTATCAAACTTTTTGTACTTTGTTTCACAGCTCATTTCAACTATTAAAATGATTCTACAAGCTTGCATACTTTTTCTTCAATACAATGAGCTATAAAAGCCTTAGGACGTTGATCCATATGATCTCTTTTGCAAGATTGTCTTGCAAGAAGTCAAAGTTCAGATCTATTTTAAGGAGCATTAAATCACATATAGATAGATGCACAATAACCATATGGATTGTAGTTATCAAGCAAAAAGAAGGTGTCTATTACTTTAATACTTATTAAAGTACAATGATAGACTATGCCATGTGTATCAAGCAAAAAGAAGGTATCTATTACTTTAATACTTATTCTAATAAGTATTAAAGTAATAGACACCTTCTTTTTGCTTGATACACTTCCTTGTACCTTCCAACCGATTCGTTAGGTCCATATTTTCTCTTGTACACCAACTTTCACCCAATAGCAGAATATTGGATAGGTAATTAGTCCATGAACTCTCATGTACCATTTGTGATGGTCAAGCCTATTATATTTTTGTGGCTTTCTTTAATGCTTCCATGCCTTAAAGCTATAGTACACCACCCTTGGCTATTATCTCCTTGCCCCAACTGCTCCTCCATAAGGCATGCCAAGATTAACCATCAATTACCACCTTCTCCTTAAGATACGCCATCGTTGCTTCAGGAGATGGTGGGTGCTATCTTGTCATGATGACCCTTCAAATCCTTTTTGCAATGGTACACGTGGAATAATGCGTTCTCCTATGTTGAATGATATGATATGACCTTATAAGTGGTCGAAAATTATAAAAAAAATACTAAAGCGATTGACATACGGATTTCTTATTAGGTTGCCCTCTTCAAATCCTTCCTGCAATGACGTTCAGTGTTTTTATGCATTGGTGCAACAAGCATCCGATTTTCTTCATTTTTTTTTAATGAATCTCTCGAATATTTATAATTAGTCGGAATATTAAGTAGATTATGTGTTTCAAATTTCATATAAAACAAGCACTTCTAACATGTTCATATAAAAGGGTCGATTTCAACCATTTTGACACCATTAAAATTGGATGGTCTTTATGGATAAGTTAGATGGCTCTAATTAAGTTTAGATTTCAATGATGTCACAGTGATATTGTGATATAAATACTTGAATGATGCATCTCAAAAAATAGAAAAAAAACTACACATTTGCTGTACGAGTGCATGTAGGCTTACATGCACATGGTGCATACTCTCCAACCAATCACACACATACATCACAACTGCCTATTTTCCCTCTATTTTTTTGAATTGAAATCTGTGAGATTTAAATCAGCATATATCACATGTTGTCATTCAAATTTTAACTAGCTCGAGACTTTTATGCCCTTCATAGAGACAACTAAATTTCAATGGTTTACGAGTTGCTGAAATTGACTCCTCTAAATAGAGATGTTAGGAATGTTTATTTTTCACAAAATTTGAAACACATATTCTATTTAACATTCTAAATAAATCTCCCATGAGTTCATTTAAAAAAATCATAAAAAAATATAAGGAAAATGGATGGGCATAAGTAAGTTACCTACATCATGATATTAGCTCCCCAACCTCATGTATGTATGCATGTAAGTATGTATGTATGTATGCATGTATGTATGTATGCATGTATCTATGTATGTATAGAGAGCCCTTCCAATAAGGTGCTCATTTCCCAGTTAATGGAAAGCCCATGACGAGATCCATTAGGTTTCAATGTAACGGTTCTTTATTCAAAAGTGTATTTTAGTCATTGGATTTTCACTTTTAATTTGAATTTCATTTAATCCTTTTATTTTATCAATTTTAGCATGCATGATTTGGTAATTTTTACTAATTATTCGATAAGGTTTCATCCAAGGGGAGCATTTTTGCACTATGCAGAATGCAAATCCCTTTGTAAACTTTTTATCCACATTGTGAAATAAGATCGCAATTAGTGAAATGATAAAAGAGACGATATGAAAAAATGATATTGTAAACGTATTTTGAGATCTGTAAAAAATGAACTCCTATAGTAAAAAAATACATGAAAAATAAAAAAACTTAATAGGAAAGATCTGAGATAAATTCAAAAAACAGTTTGAGATTGTAAAAATTCATTGTGATTTGTGACAAAAAGAACTAGCATTGTAAAAAGAAGAACTAAGATGGTAAAAATCGAATGTAAAATCAATGTATGGATTAGAAAAAGTAATGAGTCAATTTGTAAATAGCATCCCATCAATTGGAAAATTAGAACATCTATTTGTAAAATACAATATTCAATTTATGGAATAATTGAAATGATTGAATAATCAATGAATCAAAATAAAAAAAATAAATAATGCATGCTGGAATCAACCCAGGAGGGTTGATGCCAACACCTTCTTCCAAGGTATGTACCCTCCCCGTACGTGGCCTCAAGCGTCGACGCCTTCCCTCACCCCATGCATTGTTTCCATCTACCGTCGCCCTCCCCCTCACTGTACGTGGGCTCTAACATTGCGCTCTCGAACATTGATATTGCTAACACCTGCCCACTCCCCATGCATCGTCGCCCTCCACATCACCGTATGTGGCCTCGAGTAACGTCGCCCTCCCCCTCCCCACATGTCTCCTTAAGCACCGTCACCCTTCAAGTGCGTCATTCCCTCGAGCATTGTTGTCACTGCCATCACTAATTTTTGGGAGGAGAAATCCCTAACAAGGATTGTCCCAAAGAATAATCCGAAAAATAAAATACGGATTGCCATCTTCTATTTTTTAATAAGACAAAAAAAATTAAAATATATTTTCAATATAAAAAATTAAGATAAAAAGGCATTAATCGAATATGTTGGATTAGTTACATATGGATGAGATGGTGGGCTTTCCATACACCCAGGAAAGGGACACCTTATTGGAAATAAATCTTATATATATGTACACATTGGTATTTTTCTAATGTATCATGTACCCGATAGAGTTGAGATGGGCCCCCATTTTTGACCGTCCATCAAACAAGATGAATCGCCAAAAATAAGAATCCATTTTGGAAAAGAAACATAATTGTAATTAAAAGTGTTACTATTTTAAGGGAAGAGGATGGCACAATGGATTTAGAAATGGTGAGATGCGTAATCGAGTATGGGATCTAATGTTTACAATTGTGTTTTTTTCCCAAAGTAGATGGTGAGATGGGTCATAAAATGGAGTGGATTCTTATTTCTTAATCCCATACTCGATTACCCATCTCACGTAAAAATGCTGAGATGGGTAATCAAACCACCCATTTTTATATCATTAATGGCATAACACATTGGAGGATTTAGATAGAATAATGAGTGGAACATGCCGTGTAAAAAAACACTCCTAACAAGTGATAATCATATGATGGTCGAGGGTTCCTAATGTCCGATTTTGGAGGTCCCTCTACCGGTTCTCGGATATTAAAGATCATATGAATCAACAATCAACCCAAAAATATGAGATAAATCAATGAAAATGTGTGAGTAAAATTTATTTTCATTTTAACTCTATAAAACATTTATAGTCAGTAAGTGTAGAATGTCAAACTATAGAGAGCAAATATGCAGATAGTTGTATTTATTGTCTATAAAAATAAATAACAATTATTTTTGTATGCTTTATGGGTTTTTATTTTTATGGGTTTTTAATCATTTTTATTTTCTAGGAATTTTTAATTATATATTTTTTATGTTTTAAATTTTATACATTTTATTTTGTTTTTATATTTTTATATTTTTTTACTTTCGTTTTATTTTTAATATGTAATAAATATATATACATCTATATATAATAATATGTATAATTTAAGAAATATATAATGTATTTATATAACAAATACAAAAATTCAAAAAATAGATACATGTACATTACTTTTTATTTTTTAAGAATTTAAAATATGTTTAAGGTATTTATAATAATTATATAAAGATATATTAATATATTTATATATATAATATATATTTTTTTATTTATAAATATAGTTATATATCTACAATTGTTTGTCTTTTTATATTTTTTTCTCTATTTGTGTGATTTTCTGGTTATTTTTTATATTTTTTAGATAGTTTTGAAGTCTAAAATACTCCAAAATAGGGAGTTAATAAATAGGCTGGATTGTTTTGAGATTTAAAAATAGAAAATTAGTTCAAAATTTCTCAATACTTTTATTAATATGTAGTTTAGTTAACAATGAATATATACAGAAAAATTGAACTTTTTAGATTTATGATAAATTTTACAAATATTTATTGGGTTAGAAAGGTTTTCCAAATTCTAATGTTTTTATATTTTTTTGTGATTTTTGGTATGGACTATATTATATAGTAATATATAACATTTTTTTTTGGAATTTTTAGGTAAGTTTTCTAATTTTTTTGTATTTTTATATCAGAATAGGGAATAAATAGATTTTTAATGATTTTTAATAATTGGAAAAATACATGCAAATATTAAAAAAATTATAAACTTAAGCAAGAATAATATCAAAAATTTACTAAATTTTTTCCAAGAATTTTCAAGCACATGAGCTATTTAATCAGAAATAAAAGACATAAATTAATTTATAATATTTTAGCAGGGATTTGTTTGCAATAAAAATAAAATGCAGGGGTTGCAGTTTAAAATACCTAAAGTTTTGAACTTAATAAAAAATATATTAATTTAACTGGAATAAATGTAATTGGGAGGGATTCGGTTCAATTTTGCCACCTCACGTGGGCCACCACGTGTGGTGGTCTAACATGAGCCCTGATGCTATCCAATAAACTAAGGGGGTCCATGCAATTTTCATACTTTTATTTACACTATGAATATTATTTGTGAGACTATAATAAAATCTATAAAAAGTGGAGGGGTTTGATGCAATTACCCTCAAAATGTACGTGATCCAACGACCTCATGATCTTTCACTTAAGCTCATCGACAGTCTGTAGGCATTTATATCGCTTCATCAATCTCAAATATGATTAAATCTTGGGTGTCACAGAATGGATGACACTGAATGAGATCCGACAGACCAAATTAGAACTAGGCCGCACTATCGATCAGACGGTTGGTGCTTGATGAATCTATGATTCATCACATTTCTTCTTTCATTTTGGCTAAAAGTCCCAGTAAAATGCATGTAAATATTCATTAATTCTCACTAATTAACATTCTGATCACATTTGTTAATGTTATATATTTAACACCTATATTATCTAAAATAAAATAACAAAAATAAAAGAAAAGGAGGATGTGTATAAAATATATACATACAGATCCTGGCCTCGAAAACGAGTCAATATTTACTTGGTCGACACAATAAATAAATAGGGAGTGATAAGGATTTTAAATTATAAAAATGTCAGAAAATTTAGATCATAAATGTATATTTACACATTTTTCTATTGTAAATATTTCACCTATTTTATTTATCATCAAAAAAATCTTGTATTTATGAATGTTGTTTATAAATATATATTAATTTATAAAAACATCAAAAAAATTATTTAATGAATAATTAATTAATTATAATGAACTGAAAAAGACATAAAGCTGACTTTCAAGGTTCATAACTATTTATAAAAAAATTCCAAATTGACCAAACTCACTTCTAAAGTTTGTTTTTATAACTAATACTATTTATAAAAAAATATAAAAATATATTAGAGTAAAATGTGCGAGTTTTAGCATTTGGGCCCCTTTGTCAATATGTATTATATGCATATACTTCTTGATTTTCTAATTAATTATTTTTAACCATGTTTAACCTAATTTCTTCTTTAATTTATTTCTAAAAAACAATAGAAAATATCAAAATATAATTAAATTAAAATGCCAATAAATCCTGAAGCCACGATGCCATGACCTAAATTTTCTAGACCTCATAAGTCATCCATATAGACTCTGAATTTGGCGTCGTAACTTTTAAAGTTTATTTTATAGAATTATCTACAAAATGATACTAATTTCACTAAAATCAGAGTTAATAAGAAGAAAAGTGGGTTTTGAACCTTATTGGCATACAATGTACAATGTGTCATAATTTTATGTTTTGTTATTTCTTATATTTTATAATTTATTAATATTTATTATTAAAAGAAATGAATAAAATTTTATTTATTAATTATTTATTTAATTAGTAATTTATTAATTTATTTAATTATTTATTCAATTATATTCTTAAAAATGCAATTACTTATTTAATTATTTATTATTATTATTTAATTAATTCACTTAATTATTAATTTAATTACTTAATTATTTACTTTAATTAGTTTATTAATTCATTATAGAATCATTATTTTTTTATTATCTTTCTCTCTCCTATGCATCTCTCCCCTCACGCTCCTTCTTCTCGTATTTTCCGCCGCCAGCCCTTCCTTTCCTCTGCCATTGCTTCCAATGCTTCTAACTACCGACCGTTAGGCTGCTAGTCCAATCGATCTTCAATGACCACAACCACCGCTAGTGACGAGACCTCATGGCATTGCCCCCAAGTATCTTCCCCTATATATTGGTCCCTAACCCTTGTAGGAGTATGATCCACCATGTCTGTCCCTCCATATCTCCGAGTTTCAGTGAGAGAGAGAGAGAGAGAGCTAAGAGAGGCGACATGTCTCCTTTGTCCGTTGTCAAGCGAGGGAAGGAGAGGAGGTCTGACGTGATCCTTTCCGAAGTTGAGTCGTGCTCCTCCGTGTGTACAGTCTTCACAGTCCATCGCCACCGCATCTGAGGCGAAGATCTTCTAGCGAAGCTCTGCCGAGATTCGTTATCCATGGGCATATCCTCGTCCATTTCATCCTCCGTCCAGGTCATTCTCCTGTATATCTCTTCTCCTTCTATTTATCTTCTCATTTCATTCATTTCTATCCTATATCCTCTCCTTTCTGTTTGATCCAAATCCATTCCTGATCATCGTCCATCTCAAGATATCCACATCTTCACGTTCTACCTTACATATCCCCCTTATCTTCAGCCACGTATGGTGGTCCAAGTTGGTGCCTATCCTTCATCCTCAGGCATCTTCCATTCACCTTTCCTTTGTGTATAGGTACAAAGCCTTGTGCTCGAGTCGAGACTTTATTTGCAGGTCCAGTTGGAGCTTAGAACGTCTTAAGGATCAGAGGAGATCAGAGTCAATCACTGATCATCTGATTGATAATGAACTTACATATCCATCCAGAGGCAAGGCAGTCAAAAGTTATTTATCTGCATTCGAACCATCTAGATCTCGACTCTGTACCAGTCCTTCATCAAATCCGTGACAACGAGTCAAACATCTGATCTGAACGCCATCTCGAGCATCTGCAACATCAAGAAAATCTAATGGGAAGGATGCTATGTATAGAAGACACCCTTATACTTAGCTTGAGCTATGTCCTCATAGATTGGAGAGAAAAAGGAAGACATAACTCCTACTAAGTATATAACAGTCTATACCATAATGACTAAAGAATCAAGGAGCGAGAAATTGATAGTACCCCCTATACTTAGGATGAAATAATCCTAAGTATAGCGGACTGTACATAAGGCAGGGAGGGTCAAGGGTGGAAATGTACGAACTCATCGGCTCGACCTGTCTCCCAAAACAACTCATTAACTTTTTCAAATATTGTATTTATCACCAACCAATTGAAAAGATAAAAGATCGAACATCCGCAGTCTCCACTTGTGTTGCGTTGGTGAAAAGGGGGTTTGTATTATGTTTTGATTGCTAGTTCTAGGGATCTTTCTATGGCATTTGCGCCTTCAACTCAATTTTTCCTCTTACATTGACCTTTGTTTTCCTGCATAAGCCTATTGATTTCGAAGATGTAGGATCAGAGAATTCTCGATAGATTGCAGCCGCCTTCATTCACACTCGGATTCGTTCGTCTTCTATTCGAGGAGACTCACTTCCCGAGAGATTGCAGCCACCTTCACACCAGTTGGGGTCGGGACATAGATCTGCTGAGAGAGCTTCATCTTCCACATCATCTTATTTATCGAGAAATCTAGTGTAGCAATACCTGAGTCTAGAGTTTGACGACCTTCACCACCACCTTCACCTTCACAAGGCATATATAGACCTCCATCAGTCGAGAAGGAGAATACAACACTCGTGGATCCTTCTTCTACACAAGCAACAAGAGCCTGTCCTATTTTAGATTTTGTTTTTCCTTTACCTATTTTAGACAACACTGCATAGATTGATTTTGGTTGTCCTATTGTAAATGTGGATTCTACTTTGAATAATGGAAATGAACATTTGAATGTTTCTTCCGATTATGTGCCATTTCCTTCTGTTGTAAACAAAATACAAAAAATCCAAAAATTAAAAACTGCCCTATTTGATCTTGGAGTGGTTGAGATCTTATAGAACATCTTTTTAGAGATGCCACTCCTTAAGTCCACGGAGTACATGCTTGCAGTGATAAAGGGAATGAAAGAAGCATGTACTCAAAAGCGTCAAACAAAGAACATACGAAAGAAAATAGAAAACACATCTTACCATAGTTTTAGATCATGTCATCAACAACCTCCCACCTAAAAATAAATATAATGGATCACCTCACATCCGTTGTCGAATATTCGATCATGAATTCCATCACACTCTTCTCGATAGCGGTGCCTCTATTAATCACATGTTATCCTCTCTACTCATTGAGTTTGGATTTGGACCTCTTAAAACGACTAGGATGATCCTTCCGTTTGCTGATATATTGATTAAGAGGTCGGGGGGTATTTTAGAGGATGTTATTGTGATGGTACAGGGAATGAAATCCCTATTGATTTTGTTGTCATGGATATGGACACATCTACACTATTACTCCATACCTCAATCATACTAGGTCGATCGTTCCTTCGAATGGCCGAAGAGGTAGTTGATTATGGTATTAGAGAGATCATCTTTCACTCTTAAAGTGACAAGGTGAAAATAGAGACGATCCCCGTTCCTAGACCACCACCAACAACAACAGCAACAGATGAGAGACAAACCATTACATTAGATCCCGAGGACTGTGATTTTCTTGCAGAATTTAGAGAGACAGATCTTTTAACTGATTTCATAGACACCCAGGAGTTCTTTTCCCAGAAGGACCTTCTGGAAAGCACAGTCAACATGAGTACCCTTGTTGATCCTATTTATGTGTTTGTTGATGGGTAGATTTAGTTGATTTCTAAGGATCAGTCTAAATTGTTGGAGGTACCCTATGATATTCCTTTGACATAACATATTGAGATTACTGATGTTATAACTCAATCTGGGAATTGTAAAGTACATATATCCAAGCCACATGCTGAGTTTCCTATGATATACAATGATAAGAGACACATTTCGAAAATTATTGCTGAGATATCTGAACCCTTTGTTAATGACATCATAGAGCATCCTGATGGGCCCCTCGTTTCTGAGCAGATATCATTCATTGCAGATCTTTCTGATATTCTATTTGGTGGGCCAACAATAGCCACAACGGATAGTTCACATAATACAGATCACATTCCTTATATCAGCAACTACAGAGGTCGTTACCAAGCCAATTCAGAGCACACCTGAGCTCAAGGTTTTATCATAAACGTTGAAATATACCTTTCTTGTGGGTTCCACCCATATATTTTCAGTCATCCTCAGCTCATACTTGACCATTAAAAAGAATCTCGCATGCTAGAGATCTTGAGAGAAACTGCAAGGTCATTGGATGGAATATTTCAGATCTCCATGGGGATTAGTCCAGCTGTGTGCTCACATCATATCTACCTAGAGGATGATTGTAAACCATCCAGTGAGTGCCAGTACTATCTAAATCCAAATCTGAGGGAGGTTATCATGAAGGAGATCAGGAAATGGTGTCATGCTAGCTTTACAAGTGGGTCAACACTTTACATGTGGTCTCAAAGAAATCAGGAATTATTATCGTAAAAAATGACCGTGGTGAGTAGATTTTGACCCGGGTACCTAGTTCATGGCTTATCTGTGTAGATTACCGGTGCATGAACTCATCTACCAAGAAGGATCATTTTTTGCTACCATTTATTGTTAGATTATTGAGAGGTTGGCCGAGAAAGAGTTCTTTTTTTCTTGGATGGGTACTCAGGATATAACCAGGTTAGTATCACTCATGAGGATCAGGAGAATACTACTTTCACTTGTCTGTTTGGCATCTACGCCTTTAGACAGATGCCTTTTGATTGTGCACTGCTCCCATTACATTCCAAAGGTGTATGTTGATCATTTTTTTGGACATGGTGGGTAGCTTTCTGGGGGTTTTTATGGATGCTTTTTCAATCTACGGGTATAGTTTCGACACATGTCTTGCTAATTTAGACCGAGTCCATCAATGTTGTTGTGAGGTGAACCTAGTGCTCTCATGGGAGGAGTCACTTTATGGTGACTAATGGAATTGTATTGGGTCATGTCATTTCCAAACATGGTATGGAGGTTGATCCGACTAAGATCGATGTGATATCTAAGCTTGAGCCAGCGTAGAAATTGAAGCTGTTGAGGTCATTTTTAGGACACGTAAGATTCTATAGGCGATTCATTAAGGACTTCATCTAGATTGTCAGACCTTTGACCGAGCTTCTATCTAAGGAGAGTGAGTTTGTTAGTGATGAGAAAGTCTCCCTTACATTCAATCATATGAAAGACATGGTCACTCATGCTCCTATCCTACAGCCACCCGATTAGTCTCTTCCTTTCGAGATCATGACAGATGCCTCAGACTTCGCAGTTGGAGTTGTTTTAGGACATAGAAGGGATGTGATACCATTTTCTATATATTATGCTAGAAATACTCTGGATGAAGTGATGAATACCCATTCATCACTCTTTATTCTTATATTTTAGCTACAAAAACCTTTGCAAATGCATGTAGATATGTGTAAATACAAATAATTACCAAAAGCATGCATTGTGTAAAAACCTATAATTAGCATGTTTTTGTGCAAAAATAAAAGAATAAAGATTAAAAAGAAAAAGAGGGAAATATTTAGAATAAATATTGAGCAACCTAACCCAAGGGATGGCTCAGCATGGGCCTGACCGCATAAAAGCCAAAGTAGAGGGAGATAGGGGCTCATGTGTAAATATTTATGTAAATAAATAAAAATATTTTTCCTCACAAAAATAGCCCAAAATATGCTTGTAAATACTTGTACATATTTATAATTATAAAAACAAAAGAAAAAGGGTAAAAATCTAAAAGAACAAAAACACCACTTTCATCATGTACATGAACCACTCTTATATATTTATTTAACCTTGTAAATAAATAAAATTAATTTCCAAAATTTCTGTAAATATTCTATGTTATATAATGTAAATAAATTAAATAAAAACAACTAAAACAAAAACAAAATAAAAATAATAAAATTAAAAATACAAAAACATATTGTAAATATACCATGTATATAAATGTATATATGTATTTATTTTACCTATGTATATAAATAAAAATCAAATAAAAATACCTTTTTATTCCTTATTTTATAATGAAAATAAATAAAATATAAAATAGGAAGAAAATTGCATAAAAATAATAATTAAAATTCAAAAATTAAAACCCTATATAGTGTACATATACCTATATATTACATATTATGTATATACCTTATTTTTATTTCAAACAAATTATTAAAAATCACTAAAAAATAGAAAAAAATAAAATAAAAATATTTCATGTTCTAAGTTTTTACAAATTCGGCCATTTGCCACATGTTATTTCATTTCCAAATTATATACACGTGGCTGTTCCCTATTGGTCCTGGGGATTGTTGACCGCCCGGTCAACTACCCCCCTCAGGACCACCTCCTGCGGATTTAGGCGCTCGACCCAACTTCCCTAATTTCCAGCGCCTAAACCCGATTGAATCCCACCTAAACCCCGGGTCCGTTTCACTCCTGCCACATCCGACACCCTCGCCGGGGTATCCAGATCGGGATCCGCGCGCCTCCACGCCCTACCCGACCTCGTCTAGCCGGACCCGCACCCATATATAGCCGTTGCTCCGCCTCGTCATTTCCCCATCTTTGGTCATTCGAATCCACCCCTGTGAGCTCCAGTGAGTGCGCGAGAGTGACAGCTCGCGTTTGGTGCTGTCGAAGCGAGGAGAGGAAGAGAGGCCATCGATCCGGCGAGCTTCGCCGCCGCTGCTCCGCCACCAGCAGGAGCACCGAGCCTCGGAGGGAGATGCTCCTCGAGACGAAGACGAGGAGCTTCCTCAGCTCCTCCCCGGTCTCCTCGTCCACCCAGGTAATCACTTAGACCTTTCTTTTTCGCTGATTTTCGATTACGCCCAAATCGTCGCTCCGCCGCATTTTTCCGATTCCGTCCACGACCGACCTCCATTCGATCATCGGGCATCGCCATAGCCCTCACCTTCTTCCCGCGCACCTTCTCCATCTTTCCATTCAACCCAGCTCGCACAAGAGCTGGGATTCGAGCTCCACCGTCCCCTCTTCGCCGGAGCTCGACCACCACGCCTCACCGTTCACGATCACCCCGCCTAACTGGGTCGAGGCACTTTGCCCTCGACCCGCGAGTCTGCTGGAGTGTTTTGCAGGGTCATCCGAGTCCATCTGAGGGCTTGGACCGTCTGGACCAGCAGCTTGGTCTCCGCCGACCTCGCCTGGGCTCCTCGGAGCTTCGTCGAGCCATCGGAGGCCATTAGTCGACGCGGGAGCCCACAGAGCTTCTTCTCCGATCTTCAGAGGCCCGCGCGGAGGCCGGGAGCGCGCACAGCAGGCCGGCGAAGGTCGCCGGTCATCAGTTCTTCCACGACCTCCAGACACTGTTCGATCAACCCTCCTGCTCCAGATTACATCGCGACCGTCTGTTCGTGGAGCTGCAGCCACCGTCAGATTCTTGGAGGATCGATCACAACCGTCGGATACTCAAGGGTATAAGCCCCAGAGCACCAGAACCATCCGATCTCCACGTGGAGCGCCCTCGCCCGTTCGATCAGGCCGAACGTTCTCAGGGTTGCAGCACCCCCGTTCTCACCCGTTGGATCCGCTACGTGGCGCACATCCGGCCTTCGACGTTTAATAAGGGGTATTTACACTTAGGCCCCTCTCATTTATGCAATTAGTCTTTAGTCCTGTAAATACGTAGCATAGTTGTTTACTATTTATGAAATTTACACTGTGGACCCTGTACTTTATTTTCCTTGCATTTATGCCCCTGTGCGTTGTATGACACGTGCTTCGTCACGTGTTTCTCTGGTTTATTTGCAAGACATGCCCCTGTAGTTCTGGTTGTTAACAGTTGAATGAAACTTTTAGTTTATTTGCATTTATACCCCTGTGCGTGATATATTTCAACATGTGCGTGATATTTTGGGTATTTTGCGAATAGGGCCCTGGACTTTTGGTACCTGTTACCAATAAGTCCTTGGAACTTATTTTCATTACATTTGGGTTCCTGAGTGCCCCAGGCACGCGCGTGGCGCGTGTTTTGCTGGGTTAATTGCACCAGACCCCCCAGACTCTCGGGTATTTGCACTTTGGTCCCTATGCACTGTGCCGCTTCTTTATTTTTGAATAAAATAGCAAATTACCTCCAAATCCAACGAAAATTGGACTCATGGCTCCTGCCATGGTGTAAAATTTTCGAGGATTTTTGAGGACATTTTTGTTTTCATTTGTTATTTTTAAAAATTCAAACACCTCTATTTTCTTCACTGTCTAACTTTAAAAATAACAAAAAATATTAAATAGTGTCCAAAAATTACAAAAAAAATGTCTACTGTCTATTTTGATGTGTTTGATTTTCTAGCCAATTTTGGCTATTTTTCATTACTGAAAACCACTAAAAATTGAAAAACATTCAAAATCTTATAAAAAATCCAGTAAATCAATTAAAAATCCAAAAACAATAAAATAGGTGCCTAAATTTTCCTTATTTTCTTCTCTTCACAGAAAAATTACCTCCCAGCTAATTTAGGGCCTTTAGATATTTTATCTAGGCCCTTTTAGCTCGGTTGGACAGTACCTGCTGTTTTAGTCACTTTTTGATTTTTAGAAAATGAAATAAACATCAGAAAATTCTAAAAAATTCACCAAAAACACTAAAAATCATAAAACACATAAAAATATTTTTGTTTGAATTTTTGGTTGATTTTTATTGCTTTTAATAAATTGTTGAAGTGTGTGTTTCTTTACTTTTCTTATTTTCTCAATTCATTAAAAATCCAAAAAAAAAATTATTTGCTTCTTTTATTATTTTTTTTCCTTTTTGACTACTTCGTAGGCCGAGAGGCCAACCCGTGCTCCTTGAGTTCGACCCTGGTCGCTATACCAGGTTAAATAAATAGCAAGACCGCTATTTCGCATTTTGGTTGATTTTTATCTATTTTAGTGGTCTATTCTTCTTGATCGAGCCTAGCTGAGTGGTTTAGGTCACAACGACCATTTTTGTACCTTTACCTTAGTCGCTCAATGTGCTCGTCAGAATGGCGCCGTTGTCGGGGAGCACGACTTAGTAGTCGATTCATTTCTTTCCGCGGTTTTCTTTTCGCGGCTTTTTGTATAGATTTCTGTAGATATATTTTTCTGACATTTTCTTACAATAATCTGGTTTGACACTCTTGTGTTTGTTTTCTTGCGAGGGCCCGAGGATCGAGGCGGCTTCTTGGGAAGCCGACGCAACCGCGAGAACCAGAGGCGGCTCTCTTCTTCACAGACTGCAGGAGAGCGCAGGAAAGCAAGCAGGAGTGCGGGAGCCGCGGAATAGCCGCGGATTAGCATAGATTAGATTAGGATTTATTATTCGCACATTTGAACTGATTGTAATAATACAGGTACATTCAGAGACACTTGAACTTTCGGGGTCTGTTTCGCCGAGCACCGGTGTGCTCGGGGGACCCCTTAGTTAGTTCGGTTTTTCGCAGTTTTTACGCGGTTTTTCTCTTACTGTCTTTTCCGGTTTCACGCGGATTTCCGAGCCCCTAGCCGTAGGATTTTCTGCTTGATTGTGACGTAATTCATAGGATCCAAACACCCTCATATAATTGCCTGTTCCTATAGTGCGGTAATTGGACCTATAATAAAAATAATAATAAAATAGTCGTTCCATCACCTCCGAGCCTATGCGCCGTGAGCCCGCCCCGTCAAGCGCTACTCCTGAACTCGACCTGTCGAGAAGAGGAGGGGTGGGTCTAGACCGGACTCTTTGGATTGGAGGCTGGTGGTCGGCTAGCCGTTCTTTCGAGTAGCACTGCTGTTTAGGGACTCGGTTGTCCGCCTGCACCATTTAGGTAGTTTATTTCCTATCTTTAAATTCTGCACGGATCACTTTGCATGTAGACTGCTGGAGTCAGGTACGCATTTCTGTCTCTGCATGCATCATTGATTTCTCGCGCATCGGCTTTTTCATCTTCTCCCCCCTGTTTTGGATTAAATAACCAGGAGAACCGAAAAGTTCGTTAGGCCTTTGTTTTCATTGAAAAATATTAAAAAGAAAAACCATAAAATTGGGACTGGTTAAGACTATTGACCCTAAAAGACACTCACCTTAAAAATTTGTCTTGGGGAGAGCAACCCCCTCATTGTTTGGTTTGCTTGCGCGAGAGAGTGACCCGCACCCTAGGTAGAGCCCTCCGGTGCTATTTCTAGCTGACTACCGACTATTCCGTACGGGCCAGTCGGTTGGGGTAGCATCGGGTATCCTAACAGGTCACGTAAACGCTCTGATATCTTGTGTGTTCACCTAATAAAAATTGACAAGATAATTTGACCGAGCTTTTACGGTCTTCAGCTCGCGTTGCGTTGGTGAACCAGGGGTTTGCATTCTGATCATAGTTTTTCCAGATCTCATCCGCATTACTCGCCAGATCAAGATGATGGGTAGACGCTCTCTTAGGCAGCCTCTAGCTGCACCGCTTTCGGGCACGTCTACCGGATCATCTAGGTTGGCCCACGAGAGCCGAGACCAGCTCTCCGAGCCCGAGTACGACTCCGTCCTATTCCACCTCGACCCCCTTTCTTTCGGACCTGAGCGACATGAGCCCGAGGAGAGATTAGCAGATTTGACAGCACCTGAGTTGGGCTCATTTGATTTTGCAGACGTTATGGACGGCAGTTCTGAGGATCGCTCCCGTCAGCCTGAGCACTTCGTATTGGATCATGGAGCGATCAACTCCACCCTGATCGCCTCTTTAGAGACCGTCCAGCAGCAGTTGAGAGATCAGGGAGCTTTCATGCTCGACATGAGGAGAGAGATGGAGCAGATGCGAGCAGAGCGCGAGGAGCGCAGAGAGGGACCGAGGATTCCAGAGGATGTAGATGCAACAGCCGCAGCAGCAGCTGCAGCAGCAGCCGCCGCAGCCGCGGCCGGAGGACCACCGAGACCGATGCGGGAGTTGCACAACCCCGGATCGACACTGACGCACCACTGGGTCGTACTTCCAGCCATCGTGGGGGACTTCAAGTTCCCCCCGAACACCTTGCAGCTACTCCCCCGCTTCCACGGGCTCGCGACTGAGGAGCCCCATCTCCACCTCCAGGAGTTTCTGATGATTTGCAGCACTGTCCACGACCGTCAGGTGGACTAGGATACGATCAGGATGATCGCCTTCCCTTTCTCCCTAGCAGACAGAGAAGCCACCTAGCTGAAGCATTTAGGGAAGTTTGTTTACACCTGGGAGCAGCTCCGCACCGAGTACTTGAACAAGTACTATCCACTCGGGCGGACGAATGCAGCGAGGGCCCTGATCAGCAACTTCTCCATGCTCCCCAACGAGCAATTCCACGAGGCATGGGAGAGGTTCCGTGAGCTCACAGACCGATGCCCGCACCATGACATTTTGAAGCCGAACCTTGTGCAGAGCTTCTTCAGCGGGTTGACACCAGAGCTCCAGGGCCTGGTGAATGCTTCTTGCGGCGGGTCCTACTTCGCCAAGGACCACGACCAGGTCTGGGCCATCTACGAGGAGATGGCCGAGAATTATATGGTGATGTCCCAGAACCGGTTGTACACACAAGGGAGACCCCAGCAGCAGCCAGGACCCGTGCAGTACCAGAGGATAGCACGGGTCGACGCCGGTCCATCCAGTCCATCCGCAGTTGCAACAGCACAGGCAGAGTCGTCCGCTGCGGATATGGGTATTATCAGCGAGAACTTGGACCGGATGGAGCTGATCGAGAAGAAGCAGTGCCAGGGCATCACGCAGATGGAGCAGATGGCACAGACTCTGAGCGACATGAAGACCCAGCTCATGTGTCTCCAGGAGGCACAGACGGCTTCACAGCCCCGTCTTCAGTCGCGAGGCGATACCGGCGGCAGCAGCAGCTCGTCCCAGCGCTCCAGCTCCTTTCAGCAGCCTAGACAGGTTCACCTTGTACAGGCGGAGCTGTACCAGCCACAGCAGCCCTCCTACTAGTCACCACCATCTCCAGACATGCAGATGGTGGTATACCAGCCGGATCAGCCTCTGGCAGTACTCCCGCCAGCCCCATACGATGCAGAGCCGTCGATGGATGTCAACGAGATTTGGTATGACCGCCCCCTGCCTGGGATCCGACGAGACCATCCCGGATTCAGGTGGGAGAGTGGAGGTACCCAGCCCCAGCAGCAGTCATCCGGTTAGGGTGGGCAGTATAGCCAGCAGAGAGATCACCAGCAGCAGCAGCCCCCAGCCTACCAGCCACAGCAACAGTCGTCCTTCGTTCCTTGTCCCTATCAGCAACAGGGACAATCTTGGAGACGTGAGCAGCAGGCTCACCAGCCACACCAGCAGCAACATCCTTCCTCCTACCCCTCTCAACAGTAGTAGCACCAGTTCCAGCAGCCTCATTACCAGATAGGCTACCCGTCGGGCCCCCATGAGAGCTCCACCTTGGATGACGTAGCATGCCTCCTCACGAACCAACATGCTACATTTAGACGGGAGATGGACGAGTTCCGCCAGGAGATGCGGGACCTGATGGGAGGGAAGGTCGCCATCCCTGCACAGATAGAGCCGAATCCGAATAGCCTGAAGAGGAAATCTGAGCAGGTAGTTTCCACTGAGCATGCCACTCTTAGTGATCCATTTGATGATATGTCTGCGGATCTATTTGATGCTGATTTTGTTACACTTAGGAGCGGTAGAGCACCAGCAGGCGACACCTCATCTGAGCGACGACTCGAGGATCCACCCAGGGCGCCAGATGAGGAGGAGAAGAGCGGTACTGAGGCCGCACATGATGATGACGGTGGTACTGATGCCACCAAGCATGCTGATTCCACCGGCGGTACTGAGGCCGCCGCTTCACTAGTTCGAGGAGGTGGCGCTAATGCCACCAGAGGAGCCGAGCCAGCCCACGGTACTGAGGCCGCAAGACGTCCAGTAGCAGAGCCAGCCCATGGTGGTACTGAGGCCACCGGTGTTCGTTTTGATAGAGATGTTGTTTTTCCTTCGATTGATGTATCTCAGAACGCTGTTTTGAATAAAAGAAAAGGTTTAGTTTCTTCTAGTCCCACTGTGGTGATTGATGTATGTGCGGATCCGGCCGTCGAGCCGTCTAGGCCTTTTCCTCGTCCTTCATCTGAGAAGGACCCTGTGATCCCCTTCCCTAGAGCCCTTCAGATGGGGAAGGGGAAGAAAAGAGAAAAAGACCCAAAAAAGAGAGAGCAGGAGGAGTTCAGCCAGAGCATGATCGATAGATTTCACATACAGCTGACCCTTCAGGAGGCTTTGCAGCACATCCCCCTTCTCCAGCGATCCTTGAGAGACAGGACCATAGTCAGGAGGAGGAGGAGGAACCACACTTCAGAGATTCATGTGTTGACGAAAGCCACGTGCTTCGCGATCTAGAACTATCTGCCGGCCAAGAGGCCAGATTCAGGGGCCCCGTATGTCAGATGTCAGATTAGTGAGCAGAGATTCGATCGGACTCTATTGGATAGCGGATCGTCGATCAACCTCCTTCCGGCAGCCCTTCTCGACCGCTTCGAGTTGGGCACTCTTAGACAGAGCAGGACAGTCCTTCAGTTTGCTGATCGATCTGTCAAGAGGCCGAAGGGGTTGTTGCGAGACGTTATCGTCACGATTCAGGGCCTGAAATTCCCCGTGGACTTCGTAGTGTTGGACATGGAGATCCCTGATTCAGTGGCCGATACCCCCATCATCCTTGGTCGTCCGTTCTTGGCCACAGCCAAGGCGGTGATTGATCATGATAGCGGGAAGGTATACTTTCGCGTCGAGGGCGAGAGCGTACAGATAGAGACGGTCGAGGACTACAGAGCCAGAGAGAGAGAGCATGCTCAGAGACTAGCACAGATACAGAGCAGCTGACAGATGCCGGGCTAGACATCCACCAGGACTTTGACTTTGTGATCACAGATGATGAGGCAGCATGGGCAGACCCTTCCGCACAGGCCATCCTCTCATTTCCAGACACCACTGATGCAGAGATGACAACAGAGGAGAGCTTGGAGAGCACAGCCCTAGTCCAGGATACTACAGAGGCAGCAGAGCCGGTTCTCGACCGCGACACGATTCTTAGTGATGGTGGTACTGAGGCCACCTTGTGTGATGGTGGTACTGATGCCACCTTGTTTGATGCAGATCCCTCGGATTCAGAGTCTGATTGGGCAGATTGTGATGATCAGATGCCAGACCTGAGTCCCCCAGAGCCTACAGATGAGGATGAGGTAGAGGCAGAGCAGATCAGAGACAGCACAGTTGAGCAACCTCCTCCAGATCCAGTTTGCGAGAGTTCGCTTTCTTTCTCCCAGACAGATTTGGCAGACTTAGCAGCATTGACACATTTTCTTCCGAAGCCAGATTTGCCAGCACCTAGCTGTCCAGAGCTGAAGCCGCTCCCTACTTCGCTGAAGTATCGGTTCCTTGCGGGCGAACCTGAGATGTACCCAGTCATCATCTCCGCCGATCTGACTGGAGAGCAAGAATCCCGTTTGATGGGGATTCTTGAAAAGAACCGCAAGGCAATTGGATGGAGCGTAGCAGATCTCCATGGGATTAGTCCATCAGTGTGCTCCCACCATATTTATCTCGAGGAGGGGGCGAAGCCGTCGCGTGAGTTCCAGCGGCGACTGAACCCCAACCTGAGAGAGGTTGTGATGAAGGAAATATCAAAATGGTGGAGTGCAGATTTCATTTATCCCATTTCCGACTCCAAATGGGTCAGCCCTTTGCATGTGGTGCCCAAGAAGACGGGCATCACGACTGTGATCAGTGAGTCGGGAGAGGAGATTGCTACACGAGGACCCACCTCTTGGAGGGTCTGTGTTGACTACAGGAGACTCAACCAGGCAACCAAGAAGGACCATTTCCCCTGCCTTTTATTGACCAGATTATTGAGAGACTGGCAGGGAAGAGCCATTATTGCTTCCTGGATGGGTATTCGGGCTACAACCAGGTGGCCATCTCTCCTGAGGATCAGGAGAAGACCACCTTTACCTGTCCCTTTGGTACATATGCCTTTCGACGGATGCCATTTGGGCTATGCAATGCCCCTGCGACTTTTCAGAGGTGCATGCTGTCGATCTTTTCGGACATGGTAGGGGAGTGTTTGGAGGTCTTCATGGACGATTTCTCGGTCTACGACGACGGATTCGACTCCTGTCTTGACTGCCTAGACCGAGTACTCCAGCGATGTATTGAGTACCATTTGGTTCTATCTTGGGAGAAGAGTCACTTCATGGTGACTCAAGGGACGGTGCTTGGCCACATCATCTCCAACAGAGGCATGGAGGTTGATCCGGCCAAGGTTGATGTCATTAGAAAACTCGCACCACCATCCAATGTGAGGCAGCTACGGTCATTCCTGAGGCACGTTGGATTTTATAGGAGATTTATTCAGGATTTCAGCAGGATTGCCCGGCCGTTGACTGACCTCTTGACGAAAGACACCGAGTTCCTTGTCGATGACAAGTGTCTTTCGTCCTTTGCGACTCTCCAGCAGTGTGTGATTGAGGCTCTTGTCCTCCAGCCTCCTGATTGGTCTCTCCCATTCGAGATCATGGCGGATGCCTCCGATTTTGCCGTAGGGGCAGTGCTGGGACAGAGGAGGGATGGAGTCCCGTTTGCTATCCACTACGCTAGCCGCACATTGGATTCCGCTCAGCGGAATTACACGGTCACAGAGAAGGAGATGCTAGCCATAGTGTTCACCCTAGATAAGTTTCGATCTTATATCATTGGATCGAGAGTGACTTTGTACACAGATCACACCGCCATCAGGTACCTCATGGCAAAGAAGGATGCCAAGGCCATACTGACTAGATGGATCCTTCTACTCCAGGAGTTCGACATTGAGATTAAGGATAAGCCTTGAGTCAAGAATGTGGTGGTGGATCACCTCTCCCGTTTAGAGCAGCCTGAGGAGTCTGAGCAGATTGATCCCATTTGAGATACCTTCCCAGATGAGGCGATCCTTGATATCGCCTCACTCCCGTGGTATGCCGATATTGTGAACTTTCTCGTTGCTGGGAAAGTCCCACAAGATTGGCCCAGGCAGAGGCTTGAGACCTTCCTTGCGAAGGCCAAGTCCTACCACTGGGAGGATCCCATCCTTTACCACGAAGGAGGGGATAGCGTCTGGCGTCGGTGCATTCCTCAGGAGGAACACCATAGCGTCCTCACTTACTGCCACAAGCTTGAGGCAGGAGGACATCATTCTAGGAGGAGAACGGCACAGAAAGTGCTCCAATCCGGCTTGTGGTGGCCTACCCTCTTCAAGGACTCTGATGAGTTCGTGAAGAGGTGTACTGACTGTCAGAGGATGGTGATGACCGTCCGAATGACTAAGGTAAAGGTACAGAAATATAGGTCGTTGCGACCTCAATCACTCAGACTAAGTCAAACAAGAAAAATGATGAACCACTCGAAAAATACGTAAAATCAATCAAGCACAAAAGCGGTCCTGCTATGATATTAACCTGGTATAGCACCCATGGTCGAACACAAGGAGCACGGGTTGGCCAAAGACCTACGAAGTAGTCGAAGAATCAGAGGAAAAGGGAAAACATTTTTTTGTGGTTTTTAATTGTTTTTAATTTTTTTTGGATTTTTAATATGTAAAGAAAATAAGAAAACACAAGAACAAGCACACTTGAGAAATTTATTTAAAGCATCAAAAATCAAGCAAAAATTCAAGAAAAATTGTTTTTATGTTTTCTAGGTTTTTAAGTGTTTTTGGTGAATTTTTGGGATTTTTATAAGGTGTATTTTATTTTCTAAAAATCAAACAGTGCGAAAAAGGCAAGGTACTGTCCAGCCAGGCTCAAAATCCAAAAATAAAATAGTTAAGGATCTCAAGAGGGCCTGGAGGTAATTTTCCTGTATGCTAGAGAAAACAAGGAAAATTTGAGCACCAAAATTATTGTTTTTGGGTTTTTAGATTATTTAATATGATTTTTATGAGGTTTTATGTGTTTTTGAATTTTTAGGGCTTTTAAGCAATGAAAAGTAGCCAAAATTGGCTAGAAAATCAACCAACACAACAGAAACAACACCTAATTTTTATGGAATTTTTGGGGGTGTTTTTATATTTTTTTGTAATTTTTAAATCTAGACACTAGCAGAAATAGGGGTTTTTGAATTTTTAAAAATAGCAAATGAAATCAAAAATGTCCTCAAAAATTCACAAATATTCTACACCATGGCAGGAGCCATGTGTCAAATTTTCATCGAATTTGGAGGTGATTTGATATTTTATTCAAAAATAAAGGAGGGGCACTGTGCACAGGGACCAAAGTGCAAATACCCAAAGTTCTGGGGGGTCTGGTGCAAAATACGCAGCAAAACACGTGCCAAGCACGTGCCTGGGGCACTCAGGGACCCAAATGTAAGAAAAATAAGTTCCGAGGACTTATTGGTAACAAGTACCAAAAGTCCAGGGGCTTATCTGCAAATATCCCAAAAAATATCGCACATGGGGAATTAAATCACGCACAGGGGCATAAATGCAAATACAAAAAACTTTTCATTCAATCCAAAGCAACCAGAACTAGAGGAATGATGTTGCAAATACACCAAATATACACGTGACGAAGCACGTGTCTCACATAAACAGGGGCATAAATGCAAATAATCTAAAAGATGAGGTCCAGTGTGCAAATATCCCAACGTAAATAAAGTACTCTAAATATTTACAGGACTGAAAAATAAAGCAAAAACTAAGAGGGGGCCTAAGGTAATTTACCCCTTTATTAAGTCGAGCCGATGGATGGACGCCACGTGGATAGATGGACGGCTGAAAAGGGGTGGCTGGTGCGTCGGCACGGCGAGCTCCGGCGAAGGTGGTCGGCGGAGGAGCTCGATTCCCAGATCCTGTGCGATCTGGGTTGGGCGAAGGGGTGAAGAAGATGCGGAGAGGTCTGGCGAAGATGATGGTCGGGTCGGAATGACAGATGGGATATCGGAGGTGGCTGGCGACGGCGGCGAAGCTACGCTACCAGTAAGCTAAGAATCGAAATCTACGCTAATCTACGGCCTAAGGGATCTACCTGGGTGGTCGGAGAGACTGGGGAAGAGCAGGGGGTGCTCCTGGTCGTAGCCTCAAGGGTCGTCTCGGCCCGAGGCTCGGTGCTCACGCTGGTGGCGGAGCAACGGCGGCGAAGAACGCCGGATCAGTGGTTTCGCCTCCTCGCCTCGCTGCAACAGGGGCGATCGCTTGCTGTCACTCTCGCGGTGCCTCTGGAGTTCACTGGGAAGAAGGGGAAGAGCCAAAGATAGGGCGCGGAGGCGGCGGAGGTGGTTCTATATATAGCTGCAGGCTCGATTAGGGTTGGGAGGCGACGGCTATGGAATGCGTGGATCTCACGGCGAAGGATCTGGCGAGGATGTCGGATGATCGGCGAAGGATCCGGGCGCGGGGTTTGCGTGGGCGACAGGCTGGAGGCGCGTGGAGAAAATGGCAAAGGCGGGGCGGCGCACGTCTTCTCAAAAAGGAAAGAGTCCGCGGGGGAGTTGACCGGGGTCAACAATCCCACGTGGACCAATCAGGAGCTGCCATTTATTAAATTTTTTATTTATTTATTTTAAGGTAGAAAATGGCCGAATTAAGAAAAACTTAAAACATGAAATATTTTTCTTTTATTTTTTTCTATTTTTTGGTGATTTTTAATTAATTTTTGGAAATAAAAATAGGGTAGCTATATATATAGGTATATGTACACTATTTAGATTTTAAATTTTTGAATTTTTTTTATTTGTTATTTTTATGTATTTTTATACCTATTTTATATTTTATTTATTTACATCATAAAATTAGGAACAGAATGATATTTTTATTTTATTTTAATTATTTATTTATATGGAAAAAAATATAAATATATATGTACACCTATATACATGGTATATGTACAATGTATTTGTTTTTTTTTATTTTTCAATTTTTTTGTTTTGCTTTAATTTTTATTTTTATTTATTTACAATATGTAACATAGACTATTTACAAAAAGTTTGGAAAATAAGTTAATTTATTTACAAGGTTAAATAAATACCTATGTGTGGTTCATGTACATGGTGAAGGAAGGGTATTTTTGATCTTTTTTTGTTTTTTTTTTTTAGTCTCTTTTTGTGAGGAAAATATTTTTATTTTATTTACATAAATATTTACAAAATGAGCCCTTATCTCCCTCTACTTTGGCTTTTATGCGGTCAGGCCCAGGCTGGGCCCTCCCTTGGGATTAGGTCGCTCAATATTTATTCCAAATATTTTCTCTCTTTTTCTTTTGTCTCTTTATTCTTATATTTTTGCACAAAAACATGCTAATTATTACTTTTTACAAAATGCATGATTTTGGTAATTATTTCTATTTACAAATATCTACATGTATTTGTAAAGGTTTTTGTAGCTAAAATATAAGAATAAAGAGTGATGAATGGGTATTCATCACCCCCCTATGCTTAACTTTGCTAGTCCCTTAGCAAACACTTATTTGAAAAAGAAGTGAAAAAGAAAGAAAGAAAAAGAAAAAGAGAGGAATGTACATGGATCAAGGCTGATTAGTAAACTTGGCTTTTATCAGATTGAAATATGGAGCTCGATTAGATCTTTTAGATTATCAATGTGTCGGAACCTTATTTAGACTTAAACTTAAAACTCAACAGCCTCTAAGTTCCACCAATCTATGGACAAGACTCCTCAATAATCCAGATCAGAACAAGTCTACATACACAAACTCTAATGACCATGAATCTTTCCATGCAGTGCAAGTGATAGTAGCTCCTCACCTCAGAAGTAACAAAGAAACAACCTCCCCCAACCTGGTAACTCTAATGCCTCTGTCTAGCAACTCTTTCCTCGAGAAGCGGGGTATTCCCTTCTAAGTTCAAGTGCAACCGGCTCAAGAAGAGGGGGAAGAAGTATAGACTTTTGGAAGCTCAGCCAGTGTAGCCAAGTCTCCCGCTGCAAGCTTCATGAGATGTGACATGATACCATAAGCTTTTGCTTTATACTCCGGTGGGGTTATTAAATTTTCAATCCGACCCACCAATTTTTTTTTTGGAGTTCTTTTTGCATTTTTGCATTTTTTTTCAAGTGCTTCTGTACAACATATCTACATGGTGCAGCATATATAAGAAATTTTCCTCTTGAGCCAGTAGACTATCCCTCTTTTGAAGCTTTATTGCAACCCACGGCTTCTGTCTTTAGCCTTCATCACCACTAGACCAAGTTGAAGTGCACTTCCTTCACTATAAGAAGAAGAGAGGTTCCGCCTAGAAGTACTACCCTCATATGCTACCCCAAGCCGAGGAAAACTGTCTCCTCACCACCTCATCCGTGAAGAGCTATGTGTAAGGTGCTGGTGCAAGTCAAGCCATTATCTCTGAGAGTCATGCGTGTGTTGTTAAGTGCTCTACTTAGGCTCATTAAGATGACATATGCTCATAGCCTAGTGGACTCAAAGAATTAAGTCACCATGGACCTGAAAAGCCTTAAATCTAAGCCCTATAAGGTTCCTCTTAAAGTTAAGTGGATTAAGATCTTAGTCAAGCTCCATTTCTCAATTTAATTTCCAGGCATAGTTTAAATGTCAACTATCATCCAGAAAAACTATTTACATATGTACAAAAGATGCTATTTACAAATATTTTACAATCGTGCAAAATTTTTGAAAAATGGATGGATGATGCATGAAGTGCAAGTTTTGCAAAAGTATTTACAAACATTTACACAAGATTTTTGCAAACTTTTTGTTTCAAATCATTTTGAAAAAATTTTGTACTATATACATAATTTTGATAAGAAAATATTTACATAAGCTTTACACAAAAAGTTTTTGAAAATATTTTTACCAAAATACTTTGTACACTAGCTATTTATGTGCAAATAAAAGAATGTTTGTGTGTATGAAAATTTTTTTTAAAATTTTGTGATTTTTAGCCATTTTATTAACACACTCACACAAAGTACGAGTTATGGCTAAAGTATATATGAAATATATACGCACCCCCCTATACTTAGCTCGAACGATGTCCTCAGATTCAAGAGCGATGAAGAAGACACAACTCGTGCTTGGTATAGGGAAGTGAAAAGGAATGGATAAGTACAGAAATGAATAAATGAATAGAATAAGAGGGACTCGGTGGTTTCCCCCTATACTTAGGATTAACTAATCCTAAGTATAGAAAGCTGTCCACAAAGGGAAATCCGAGTGAAGAAGATACAGAGTCTGCCCCCCCTATACTTAGGGTAAAATATCCCTAAGTATAGGCAGCAAAAACAGGAGCAGAAAGAATGAAAAGAATACTCGCAGGTCCGACAATCCCCCCTATACTTAGGGTAAAGTACACCCTAAGTATAGCATAATCACAGGATGAGAAAAGGGATGTGGGACTAAAGAATAGAATGATATGGACAACTGGATCTATACAGGCGGAGGAACAGTGAAAATCAGGCGTGAGATGCAAAAGATGTGAGTCAAGAGACCACATCTCACGCAAAATGAATCGGGGCAACAATAACGTCCCGCGGCTCATGATCTAGAAATGGCTTGAGCCGCTGGCCGTTCACTCGAAAGGTACTCTCAGAAGATAACTCAGATATATCAATGCTACCGTTATCGTATACCTTTCTGACCAAGTAAGGTCCCTTCCATTTGCTCTGTAGCTTCCCTGGAAATAATCGTAGCCTTGCATCAAACAACCATACTCTCTGTCCAATCTCAAAATGCTTGTGGCTGATATGAGAATCATGCCACTCCTTCACTTTCTCCTTGTAATGTAGGCTGTTTGAGAAAGCTGTATCTCTAAGCTCTTCCAAGGCGGCTAACTCTGCCCTCCTCTGGTCTCCTACACCATCTGGATCCATAAGAATATCTGTAACTGCCCAAAGTGACTTGTGTCTCTGCTCAACAGGTAAATGGCATGGCTTGCCATACACGAGGCGAAAAGGAGATGTGCCTAATGGTGTCTTGAAAGACGTCCTATATGCCCACAAGACCGAGTCCAAAAGTTGGGACCAATCCTTTCGGTCGGGGCGGATGACTTTCTGCAATATAGTCTTGATCTCCCTGTTCGAAACCTCGGCTAGACCATTCGTCTGTGGATGGTATGGCGTGGCTACTCGATGGTCTATACTGAACTCACTGGCAAGTGCCTTTACCTGGTCGTTGACGAAATGAGACCCCCCATCAGAAATCAGAACTCGTGGAACCCCGAACCGCATGATGATGTGCTTCCTCAAAAATCTGCAAACTGTCCTCGCATCAGCGGCTCGAGCGGGGATAGCCTCAACCCAACGACTAACATAATCTACGGCCAATAGAATGTACTCAAATCCCTGACTCTTAGGGAATGGACCCATGAAATCGATGCCCCATGCGTCAAAAACCTCACAGAAGTGAATGGGCTGCATCGGCATCATATTACGCTGTCCACAAGTGCCCATCCTCTGACAGTCAGTACACCTCTTCACGAACTCATCAGAGTCCTTGAAGAGTGTAGGCCACCACAAGCCGGATTGGAGCACTTTCTGTGCCGTTCTCCTCCCAGAATGATGTCCTCCTGCCTCAAGCTTGTGGCAGTAAGTGAGGACACTATGATGCTCCTCCTGAGGAATACACCGACGCCAGACGCTATCCCCTCCTTCGTGGTAAAGGATGGGATCCTCCCAGTGGTAGGACTTGGCCTTCGCAAGGAAGGTCTCAAGCCTCTGCCTGGGCCAATCTTGTGGGACTTTCCCAGCAACGCGAAAGTTCACAATATCGGCATACCACGGGAGTGAGGCGATAGCAAGGATCGCCTCATCTGGGAAGGTATCTCGAATAGGATCAATCTGCTCAGAATCCTCAGGCTGCTCTAGTCGGGAAAGATGATCCGCCACCACATTCTTGACTCCAGGCTTATCCTTGATCTCAATGTCGAACTCCTGGAGTAGAAGGATCCATCTAGTAAGTCTGGCCTTGGCATCCTTCTTTGACATGAGGTACCTGATGGCGGTGTGGTCAGTATACAAAGTTACTCTAGATCCAATGATATACGATCTGAACTTATCTAGGGCGAAAACTACAGCTAGCATCTCCTTCTCTGTGACCGTGTAGTTTCGCTGGGCGGGATCCAATGTTCGGCTAGCGTAGTGAATGGCGAATGGAACTCCGTCCCTCCTCTGTCCTAGCACGGCCCCTACGGCAAAATCAGAGGCGTCCGTCATGATCTCGAATGGGAGAGACCAATCGGGTGGCTGAAGGACAGGAGCCTCAATAACACACTGCCGGAGAGTCTCAAAGGACGAAAGACACTTGTCATCGACAAGGAACTCGGTGTCTTTCGTCAAGAGGTCAGTCAACGGTCGGGCAATCTTGCTGAAATCATGAATGAATCTCCCATAAAAACCAACGTGCCCCAGAAATGACCGTAGCTGCTTCAAATTGGACGGTGGTGCGAGTTTTCTAATGACGTCGACCTTGGCCGGATCAACCTCCATGCCCCTGTTGGAGATGATGTGGCCAAGCACCGTCCCTTGAGTCACCATGAAGTGACTCTTCTCCCAAGACAGAACCAAGCGGGTAGCAATACATCGCTGGAGCAGTCGGTCTAGGCAGTCAAGACAGGAATCGAATCCGTCACCGTAAACCGAGAAGTCGTCCATGAAGACCTCCAAACACTCCCCTACCATGTCCGAAAAGATCGACAGCATGCATCTCTGAAAAGTCGCAGGGGTGTTGCATAGCCCAAATGGCATGCGTCGAAAGGCGTATGTACCGAAGGGACAGGTAAAGGTGGTCTTCTCCTGATCCTCAGGAGCGATGGCCACCTGATTGTAGCCCGAGTACCCATCCAGGAAGCAATAATGGCTCTTCCCTGCCAGTCTCTCTATGATCTGATCAATAAAAGGCAGGGGGAAATGGTCCTTCTTGGTGGCCTGGTTGAGTCTCCAGTAGTCAACGCAGACCCGCCAAGAGGTGGGTACTCGTATAGCAATCTCCTCTCCCGACTCACTGATCACAGTCGTGATGCCCGTCTTCTTGGGCACCACATGCAAGGGGCTAACCCACTTGGAGTCGGAAATGGGATAAATAAAATCTGCACTCCACCATTTTGATATTTCCTTCATGACAACCTCTCTTAGGTTGGGGTTCAGTCGCCGCTGGAACTCACGCGACGGCTTTGCCCCTTCCTCGAGATAGATATGGTGGGAGCACAACGAGGGACTAATCCCATGGAGATCTGCTACGCTCCATCCAATTGCCTTGTGGTTCTTTTTAAGAACCCCCATCAGACGGGATTCTTGTTCTCCAGTCAGATCGGCAGAGATGATGACTGGGTACATCTCAGACTCTCCCGCAAGGAATCGATACTTCAGCGAAGTAGGGAGCGGCTTTAGCTCTGGACAGCTGGGTGCTGGCAAATCTGGCTTCTGAAGAAGATGTGTGTATGCTGACAATTCTGCCAAATCTGCCTGGGAAAATGATAAAGAACTCTCACAAACTGGATCTGGAGAAGGCGGGTCCTCTGCATTGTCTCTGATCTGCTCTGCCTCTACCTCCTCCTCATCTGTAGGCTCAGGTGGATCCAGGTCTGGCATCTGATCATCACAATCTGCCCAATCAGATTCTGAATCTGAGGGATCTGTATCAACTGCGGTGGCATCAGTACCACTGTAGAGCAGGGTGGCCTTAGTACCACCATCACTGAAAATCGTGTCGCGATCAAGGTCCGACTCTGCTGACTCAATAGTATCCTGAACCAGGGCTGTGCTCTCCAGACTATCCTCTGCTATCATCTCTGCATCAGTTGTATCTGAATATGAGAGGATGGTCTGTGCTGCAGGATCTGCCCAAGCTGCCTCATCATCTGTGATCACAAAATCACAGTCCTGGTGTATGTCTGGCTCTGTATTTGTCAGCTGTTCTGAATCTGTACTGCCCTCTGAGCGGGATCTATCTCTGGCTCTGTGGTCCTTAACCGTCTCTATTTGTATACTCTCGCCCTGGACGCGAAAGAATACCTTCCCACTGTCATGGTCAGTCACCGCCTTGGCTGTGGCCAAGAACGGGCGACCGAGGATGATGGGGGAATCGGTCAACGAGTGAGGGGTCTCTATGTCCAGCACTACGAAGTCCACGGGGAATTGCAAACCCTGAATCGTGACGACAACGTCTCGCAACAACCCCTTTGGCCTCTTGACAGACCGATCAGCAAACTGAAGGTATGTCCTGCTCTGTCTAAGAGTGCCCAACTCTAAGTGGTCGAGAAGGGCTGCCGGAAGAAGGTTGATCGACGATCCACTATCTAATAGAGTACGGTCGAACCTCTGCTCACTAATCTGACATCTGACATACGGGGCTCCTAAATCTGGCCTCTTGGTCGGCAGATGGTTCTGGATCGCGTAACACGTGGCTTTTGTCAACACATGAATCTCTGCGGTGTTGTTCCTCTTCTTCCTCCTGACTGTGGTCCTGTCTCTCAAGGATCGCTGAAGAAGAGGGATGTGCTGCAAAGCCTCATGGAGGGTCAGCTGGATGTGAAATCGGTCTATCATGCTCTGGCTGAACTCCTCCTGCTCTCTCTTTTTTGGATCTTTTTCTCTTTTCTTCCCCTTCCCCAACTCAAGGGCTCTAGGAAAGGGGATCACAGGGTCCTTCTCAGATGAAGGACTAGGAATAGGCCTAGACGGTTCGATGACCGGATCCTCACATACATCATACACCACAGTGGGATCAGAAGAAACTAAACCTTTTCCTTTATTCAAAATAGAGTCCTGAGATACATCCATACGAGGAAAGACAACATCTCTATCAGAATGAATATTGGTGGCCTTAGTACCACCTCTAGCTGGCTCTACAACTAGATGTCTTGCGGCCTCAGTACCGCGGGCTGGCTCGGCTCTGCTGGTGGCGTCAGTACCACCTCCTCGATATGGTGAAGCGGCGGCCTCAGTACCGCCGGTGGAATCAGCATCTCGGGTGGCATCAGTACCACCGTCATCATCATGTGCAGCTTCAGTACCGCTCTCCTCTTCCTCATCTGGCACTCTAGATGGATCCTCGCGTTGTCGCTCAGATGAGGCGCCGCCTGCTGGTCTTCTACCGCTCCTAAGTGTAACAAAATCAGCATCAAATAGATCCAACGACATATCATCAAATGAGTCACTAGGAGTGGTAGGCTCAGTGTGAACTACCTGCTCAGACTTCCTCTTCAAGCTATTCGGATTAGGCTCGATCTGTGCAGGGATGGCGGCCTTCCCTCTCATCAGGTCCCGCATCTCCTGGCGGAACTCGTCCATCTCCCGTCTAAATGTAGCCTGCTGCTCTGTGAAGATGCGGGCTAGATCATCCAAGGCGGGGCTCTCATGGGAGCCCGACGGGTTGCCTCTCTGGTAATGAGGCTGCTGGACCTGGTGCTGCTGCGGCTGAGAGGGGTAAGAGGAAGGATGCTGCTGCTGGTGAGCCTACTGCTCACGTCTCCAAGTCTGTCCCTGCTGCTGGTAGGGACGAGGTACGAAGGATGATGGCTGGTGTGACTGGTATGTTGGGGGTTGCTGGTGATCTCTCTGCTGGGAGTACTGCCCTCCCTGACCGGCTGGCTGCTGTTGGGACTGGTTACCCCCATTCCCCCACCTGAATCCGGGATGGTCTCGTCGGATTCCAGGTTGAGGACGGTCATACCAAATCCCGTTGACATCCATCAACGGTTCCTCATCGTAAGGGGCTGATGGGAGTACTTCCAGAGGCTGATCCGGCTGATACACCACCATCTGTAAGTCTGGAGATGGTGGTAACTGGTAAGAGGGCTGCTGCTGCTGGTACGGCTCCGCCTGTACAAGGTGAACTTGTCTAGGCTGCTGCAAGGAGCTGGAGTGCTGGGACGAGCTGCGGCTGCCGCCGGAATCTCCTCGCGACTGAAGACGGGGCTGAGAAGCCGTCTGTGCCTCCTGAAGACACAAGAGATGGGTCTTCATGTCGCTCAGAGTTTGTGCCATCTGCTCCATCTGAGTTATGCCCTGGCACTGCTTCTTCTCTATTATTTCCATGCGGTCCAACTTCTCGCTGATAATCCCCATGTCCGCAGCGGCCGACTCTGCCTGTGCGGCTGCAACTGTGGACGAACTGGATGGACCTGCATCAACCCGTGCTATCCGCTGGTACTGCACGGGTCCTGGCGGCTGCTGAGATCTCTGTGTGTACAACCGAGTCTGGGACATCACCATGTAATTTTCGGCCATCTCCTCGTAGATGGCCCAGACTTGGTTGTGGTCCTTGGCAAAGTAGGACCCGCCGCAAGAAGCATTCACCAGACCCTGAAGCTCTGGCGCCATCCCACTAAAGAAGCTCTGAACTAGGTTCGGCTTGGAAATGTCGTGGTGTGGGCATCTATCCAGAAGCTCTCTGAACCTCTCCCATGCCTCGTGAAACTGCTCGTTAGGGAGCATGGAGAAGTTGTTGATCAGGGCCCTCGCTGCATTCGTCCGCCCGAGTGGATAGTACTTGTTCAAGTACTCGGTGCGGAGCTGCTCCCAGGTGTAAACAAACTTCCCTAAATGCTTCAGCCAGGCGACTGCTCTATCTGCCAGTGAAAAAGGGAAGGCCATCATCCGAATCGTATCCTGGTCCACATGACGGTCGTGGACAGTGCTGCAGATCATCAAAAACTCCTGGAGATGGAGGTGGGGCTCCTCAGTGGCAAGTCCGTGAAAATGAGGAAGCATCTGCAGGGTGTTCGGAGGGAACTTGAAATCCCCCACGATAGCAGGTACCACCACCCAATGGTGCATCAGTGTAGATCTGGGGTTGTGTAACTCCCGCATCGGTCTCGGTGGTCCCGCTGCGGCGGCGGCTGCCGCTGCGGCAGCCGCAGCTGCGGCTGCTGCCTCTGCATCAGCATCAGGAATGTCCTCAGGCTCGCTCTGATCTCTCTCTTCTCTGAGTCGCTCCAACTCCCTTCTCATCTCAATCATGAAAGCTCCCTGATCGCGTAGCTGCTTCTGTACTGTCTCTAATGATGCGATCAGGGTGGAGTTGATCGCTCCCTGGTCTAGTACAAAATGTTCGGGTTGTCGGGAGTCTGGGTCTGAACTGCCGGCTCCGGCCATAGTGACGTCTGCAAAATCAGATGAGCCCAACTCAGGTTCTGTCAAATCAATTCGTCTTTCCTCGGGCTCATGTCTCTCAGTAGCAAAAGAAAGGGGATCGAGGGAGAACAGGGTGGAATCGTACTCGGGCCCGGAGAGCTGGTCTCGACTCTCACGGGCCAACCTAGATGGTGAAGTAGACGCGCCTGAAAGCGGTGCAGCCAGAGGCTGCCTAAGAGATCGTCTACCCATCATCTTGATCTGGCGAGTTAGGCGGATGGGATCTGGAGAAAATATGATCGCAAAGCAAACCCCCGGTTCACCAACGCAACACAATCTGAAGATCGTGAAAGCTCGGTCAATTTATCTTGTCAATTTTATTGGGTGAACACACAAAATATCAGAGCGCTTACGTGACCTGTTAGGATACCCGATGCTACTCCAACCGACTGGCCCGCACGGAAGAGTCAGTAGTGAGCTAGAAATAGCACCGGAGGGCTCTACCTAGGGTGCGGGTCACTCTCTCGCGCATCCAAACCATACAAGGAGGGGTTGCTCTCCCCAAGACAAATTTTTAATGTGAGTGTCTTTTAGGGTCAATAGTGTTATCCAGTCCCATTTTTTTATTTTTTTTTCTTTTTTCAAAATAAATACAAGCGGCCTAACGAATTTTCCGATTCTCCTGATGATTAAGCCAAAAACAGAGGGAGAAGACGAAAAAGCCGATGCGCGAAGAAATCAATGATGCATGCAGAGAAAGAAATGCGTACCTTGTCTCCAGCACTCTACATGCAAGTGATCCGCGCAGAATTTAAAGACAGAATTAAACTACCTAAATGGTGCAGCGAGGAAAAACCGAGTCCTAGATGAGCAAATTTCTATCGCAAGAACCGTCTAACCGATCACGGTCCTCCAAGCCAAAGAGTCCGGTCTTGGCCCGTCCCTCCTCTGCCCGACAAGTCGGGGGTAGGAGAAGCGCTTTGTGGGACGAGCTACGGCACGTAGGCCACGGAAGAAAATGAATCGGCTATTTTTATTAATGATTTTAGTAGGTACAATTAACGTCCTATAGGATCAGGCAAGCAATTAAGTGTGGGGACCCTACTAATTACGGCACAAGCAAGAGAAATTCCTAAATCTAGGGGCTCGAGAAAAACCGCGTAAACACCGGAAAAGGCAGCTAGCTATCAAAACCGCAGAAAAAGCCGCGAAAATCCAAATGGGTCCCCCGAGCACACCGGTACTCGGCGAAACAGACCCGCTAAGTTACAAGTGTCCACAAATGTCCAAGTTCTAAATTATTACAAACAATATTGTTCTCTCTCAAAAAAATAAAATTCTTCTTCTTCCTCTCCCTGCTCTTCTTCCCATGCGGGTCCTCAAAAATAAACTCCAAGTTGTCCACGCAGTACCTCGCACAAAAATCAAAGAGAGAGTGTCAGAAAACAATGACAATATAGAGAGACAATATGGAAAAATGACTACAAAGCCGTGCTCCCCGGCAACGGCAGACCGTCCGAATGACTAAGGTAAAGGTACAGAAATATAGGTCGTTGCGACCTCAATCACTCAGACTAAGTCAATCAAGAAAAATGATGAACCACTCGAAAAATACGTAAAATCAATCAAGCACAAAAGCGGTCCTGCTATGATATTAATCTGGTATAGCACCCAGGGTCGAACACAAGGAGCACGGGTTGGCCAAAGGTCTACGAAGTAGTCGAAGAATCAGAGGAAAAGGGAAAACATTTTTTTGTGGTTTTTAATTGTTTTCAAATTTTTTTGGATTTTTAATATGTAAAGAAAATAAGAAAACACAAGAACAAGCACACTTGAGCAATTTATTTAAAGCATCAAAAATCAAGCAAAAATTCAAGAAAAATTGTTTTTATGTTTTTTAGGTTTTTAAGTGTTTTTGGTGAATTTTTGGGATTTTTATAAGGTGTATTTTATTTTCTAAAAATCAAACAGTGCGAAAAAGGCAAGGTACTATCCAGCCAGGCTCAAAATCCAAAAATAAAATATTTAAGGATCTCAAGAGGGCCTGGAGGTAATTTTTCTTTATGCTAGAGAAAACAAGGAAAATTTGAGCACCGAAATTATTGTTTTTGGGTTTTTAGATTATTTAATATGATTTTTATGGGTGTTTAGGTGTTTTTGACTTTTTAGGGTTTTTAAGCAATGAAAAATAGCCAAAATCGGCTAGAAAATCAACCAACACAACAGAAACAACACCTAATTTTTATGGAATTTTTGGGGGTGTTTTCATATTTTTTGTAATTTTTAAATCTAGACAGTAGCAGAAATAGGGGTTTTTGAATTTTTAAAAATAGCAAATGAAATAAAAAATGTCCTCAAAAATTCACAAAAATTCTAAACCATGGCAGGAGCCATGTGTCAAATTTTCATCGAATTTGGAGGTGATTTGATATTTTATTCAAAAATAAAGGAGGGGCACTGTGCACAGGGACCAAAGTGCAAATACCCAAAGTTCTGGGGGGTCTGGTGCAAAATACCCAGCAAAACACGTGCCAAGCACGTGCCTGGGGCACTCAGGGACCCAAATGTAAGAAAAATAAGTTCCGAGGACTTATTGGTAACAAGTACCAAAAGTCCAGGGGCTTATCTACAAATATCCCAAAAAATATCGCACATGGGGAATTAAATCACGCACAGGGGCATAAATGCAAATAAAGAAAACTTTTCATTCAATCCAAAGCAACCAGAACTACAGGAATAATGTTGCAAATACACCAAATATACACGTGACGAAGCACGTGTCTCACACAAACAGGGGCATAAATGCAAATAATCTAAAAGATGAGGTCCAGTGTGCAAATATCCCAACGTAAATAAAGTACTCTAAATATTTACAGGACTGAAACATAAAGCAAAAACTAAGAGGGGGCCTAAGGTAATTTATTCTTTATTAAGTCGAGCCGATGGATGGACGCCACGTGGATAGATGGACGGCTGAAAAGGGGTGGCGCCCAAGGCTGGGTCCTCGACTGTGATCCGACGGTCCAGGTGCTGCCACGTTGCAGATCAAACGGTAGACAGACGAAGTGGCTGAGCTTCGCTGGATCGACGGTGGAGATCGACCCTCGAATAGACGATCGTGATTGAATCTGGAGCTCGGGGTCAATCTGACGGCGGTGGAGGATACTGGAAGAACACTCAGCCGGCGAGCTTCGCCGGCCTCGTGCGCGTACTGTGGTCCTCCTCAGCTGCCTCTGAAGGTCGAAGAAGGTCGGCGATGTCGTCCCGCAGCTGGTGGTGGTCTCCGATGGCCCAGCCGAGCCCTGGAGGAGCTCGATTCCCAGATCCTGTGCGATCTGGGTTGGGCGAAGGGGTGAAGAAGATGCGGAGAGGTCTGGCGAAGATGATGGTCGGGTCGGAATGACAGATGGGATATCGGAGGTGGCTGGCGACGGCGGCGAAGCTACGCTACCAGTAAGCTAAGAATCGAAATCTACGCTAATCTATGGCCTAAGGGATCTACCTGGGTGGTCGGAGAGACTGGGGAAGAGCAGGGGGTGCTCCTGGTCGTAGCCTCAAGGGTCGTCTCGGCCCGAGGCTCGGTGCTCACGCTGGTGGCGGAGCAACGGCGGCGAAGAACGCCGGATCAGTGGTTTCGCCTCCTCGCCTCACTGCAACAGGGGCGATCGCTTGCTGTCACTCTCGCGGTGCCTCTGGAGTTCACTGGGAAGAAGGGGAAGAGCCAAAGATAGGGCGCGGAGGCGGCGGAGGTGGTTCTATATATAGCTGCAGGCTCGATTAGGGTTGGGAGGCGACGGCTATGGAATGCGTGGATCTCACGGCGAAGGATCTGGCGAGGATGTCGGATGATCGGCGAAGGATCCGGGCGCGGGGTTTGCGTGGGCGACAGGCTGGAGGCGCGTGGAGAAAATGACGAAGGCGGGGCGGCGCGCGTCTTCTCAAAAAGGAAAGAGTCCGCGGGGGAGTTGACCGGGGTCAACAATCCCCCGTGGACCAATCAGGAGCTGCCATTTATTAATTTTTTTTGTTTATTTATTTTAAGGTAGAAAATGGCCGAATTAAGAAAAACTTAAAACATGAAATATTTTTCTTTTATTTTTTTCTATTTTTTGGTGATTTTTAATTAATTTTTGGAAATAAAAATAGGGTAGCTATATATATATAGGTATATGTACACTATTTAGATTTTAAATTTTTGAATTTTTTTTATTTGTTATTTTTATGTATTTTTATACCTATTTTATATTTTATTTATTTACATCATAAAATTAGGAACAGAATGATATTTTTATTTTATTTTAATTATTTATTTATATGGAAAAAAATATAAATATATATGTACACCTATATACATGGTATATGTACAATGTATTTGTTTTTTTTTATTTTTCAATTTTTTTGTTTTGCTTTAATTTTTATTTTTATTTATTTACAATATGTAACATAGACTATTTACAAAAAGTTTGGAAAATAAGTTAATTTATTTACAAGGTTAAATAAATACCTAGGTGTGGTTCATGTACATGGTGAAGGAAGGGTATTTTTGATCTTTTTTTGTTTTTTTTTTGAGTCTCTTTTTGTGAGGAAAATATTTTTATTTTATTTACATAAATATTTACAAAATGAGCCCTTATCTCCCTCTACTTTGGCTTTTATGCGGTCAGGCCCAGGCTGGGCCCTCCCTTGGGATTAGGTCGCTCAATATTTATTCCAAATATTTTCTCTCTTTTCTTTTGTCTCTTTATTCTTATATTTGTGCACAAAAACATGTTAATTATTACTTTTTACAAAATGCATGATTTTGGTAATTATTTCTATTTACAAATATCTACATGTATTTGCAAAGGTTTTTGTAGCTAAAATATAAGAATAAAGAGTGATGAATGGGTATTCATCAGATGGGCACTTGTGGACAGCGTGATATGATGCCGATGCAGCCCATTCATTTCTGTGAGGTTTTTGACGCATGGGGCATCGATTTCATGGGTCCATTCCCTAAGAGTCAGGGATTTGAGTACATTCTGTTGGCCGTTGATTATGTTAGTCGTTGGGTTGAGGCCATCCTCGCCCGAGCCGCTGATGCGAGGACAGTTTGCAGATTTTTGAGGAAGCACATCATCACGCGGTTCGGGGTTCCACGAGTTCTGATTTCTGATGGGGGGTCTCATTTCATCAACGACCAGGTGAAGGCCCTTGCTAGCGAGTTCAGTATAGACCATCGTGTTGCTACACCTTACCATCCACAGACGAATGGTCTAGCCGAGGTCTCGAACAGGGAGATCAAGACTATTTTGCAGAAAGTCGTCCGCCCTGACCGAAAGGATTGGTCACAGCTTTTGGACTCGGTCTTGTGGGCATATAGGACTTCTTTCAAGACACCATTGGGCACATCTCCCTTTCGCCTTGTATATGGCAAGCCGTGCCATTTACCTGTTGAGCTGAGGTACAAGTCACTTTGGGCAGTTACAGATATTCTTATGGATCCAGATGGTGTAGGAGACCAGAGGAGGGCAGAGTTAGCTGCCCTGGAGGAACTTAGAGATACAGCTTTCTCAAACAGCCTACAATATAAGGAGAGAGTGAAGGAGTGGCATGATTCTCATATCAGCCACAAGCATTTTGAGATTGGACAGAGAGTATGGCTGTTTGATGCGAGGCTTCGTTTGTTTCCAGGGAAGCTGCAGAGCAAATGGAAGGGACCCTACTTGGTCAGAAAGGTACACGACAACGGTAGCATTGATATATCCGAGTTGTCTTCTGAGAGTACCTTTCGAGTGAACGGCTAGCGGCTCAAGCCATTTCTAGATCATGAGCCGCGGGTCGTTGATGTTGCCCCTATTCATTTTGCGTGAGATGTGGTCTCTTGACTCACATCTTTTGCATCTCACGCCTGATTATCACTGTTCTTCCGACTTGTATAGATCCTGTTGTCCATATCATTCTATTCTTTAGTCCCACATCCCTTTTCTCATCTTATGATTATGCTAGACTTAGGGTGTACTTTACCCTAAGTATAGGGGGGATGTAGGACCTGCGGGTATTCTTTTCATTCTTTCTGCTCCTGTTTTGCTGCCTATACTTAGTGATATTTTACCCTAAGTATAGGGGGGGCAGACTCTGTATCTTCTTCACTCGGATTTCCCTTCATGTACAGCTTGCTATACTTAGGATTAGTTAATCCTAAGTATAGGGGGAAACCACCGAGTTCCTCTCATTCTATTCAGTTATTCGTTTCTGTACTTAGCCATTCCTTTTCACTTCCCTTTTACTAAGCACGAGTTATGTCTTCTTCATCGCTCTTGATCACTCTGAGGACATCGTTCGAGCTAAGTATAGGGGGGGTGTATATATTTCATATATACTTTAGCCATAACTCGTACTTTGTGTGAGTGTGTTAATAAATAAATTGGCTAAAAACCTTAAAAATCACAAAAATTAAAAATTTTTCCTGTACATAATCGTTCTTTTCTTGCACATACATAGCTAGTGTACAAAATAATTCTTGTAAAAATGTTTTCAAAAATCTTTTGTGTAATGTTTGTGTAAATATTTTCTTATCAAAACTATGTATATAGTACAAAATTTTTCCAAAATGTTTTGAAAATCAAAAGTTTGCAAAAATCTTGTGTAAATGTTTGTAAATACTTTTGCAAAACTTGCACTTCATGCATCCATCCATTCATGATTTCAAAACATTTTTCAAAAATTTTGCACGATTGTAAATATTTGTAAATAGCATATTTGTATATATATGTATATAGTTTTTCCTGGATGAGAGTTGACATTTAAACTAAGCCTAGAATTAAATTGAGAAATGGAGCTTGAATAAGATCTTAATCCACCTAACTCTAAGAGGAACCTTATAGGGCTTAGGGTTAAGGCTTTTCAGGTCCATAAGGACTTAATTCTTTGAGTCCACTAGGCTATGAGCATATGTCATCTTGATGAGCCTAAGTAGAGCACTTAACAACACACGCATGACTCTTAGAGACAATGGCTTGACTTGCACCAGCACTTTACACATGGCTCTCCACGGATGAGGTGGTGAGGAGGCAGTTTCCTTTGGCTTGGGGTAGCATATGAGGGTAGTACTTCTAGGCGGAACCTCTCTTCTTCTTCTAGTGAAGGAAGTGCGTCTCAACTTGGTCTAGTGGTGATGAAGGCTAAAGACAGAAGTCGTGGGTTGCAATAAAGCTTCAAAAGAGGGATAGTCTACTGGCTCAAGAGGAAAATTTCTTGTATATATGCTGCACCATGTAGATATGTTGTATAGAAGCACTTGAAAAAAAATTGCAAAATGCAAAAAGAACTCCAAAAAAAGTGGTGGGTCGGATTGAAAATTTAATAACCCCACCAGAGTGTATATAGTCAAATAAAGCAAAAGCTTATGGTATCCTTGTTACATCTCATGAAGCTTGCAGCGGGAGACTTAGCTACACTGGCTGAGCTTCCAAAAGTCTATACTTCTTCCCCCTCTTCTTGAGCCGGTTGCACTTGAACTTAGAAGGGAATACCCCGCTTCTCGAGGAAAGAGTTGCTAGACCGAGGCATTAGAGTTACCAGGTTGAGGGAGGTTGTTTCTTTGTTACTTCTGAGGTGGGGAGCTACATATCACTTACACTGCATGGAAATATTCATAGTCATTAGAGTTTGTGTATGTAGACTTGTTCTGATCTGGCTTATTGAGGAGTCTTGCCCATAGATTGGTGGAACTTAGAGGCTGTTGAGTTTTAAGCTTAAGTCTAAATAAGGTTCCGACACATTAATAATCCAAAGATCTGATCGAGCTCCATAATTCAATTTAATGAAGGAAAGTTTAATATTCAACATTGATCCATGTACATTCCCCTCTTTTTCTTTTTCTCTCTTTCTTTTTCACTTCTTTTTCAAATAAGTGTTTGCTAAGGGACTAGCAAAAGTTAAGTATAGGGGGTGACGAATACCCATTCATCACTCTTTATTCTTATATTTTAGCTACAAAAACCTTTGCAAATGCATGTAGATATGTGTAAATACAAATAATTACCAAAAGCATGCATTGTGTAAAAACCTATAATTAGCATGTTTTTGTGCAAAAATAAAAGAATAAAGATTAAAAAGAAAAAGAGGGAAATATTTAGAATATATATTGAGCAACCTAACCCAAGGGAGGGCTCAGCATGGGCCTGACCGCATAAAAGCCAAAGTAGAGGGAGATAGGGGCTCATGTGTAAATATTTATGTAAATAAATAAAAATATTTTTCCTCACAAAAATAGCCCAAAATATGCTTGTAAATACTTGTACATATTTATAAGTATAAAAACAAAAGAAAAAGGGTAAAAATCAAAAAGAACAAAAACACCACTTTCATCATGTACATGAACCACTCTTATATATTTATTTAACCTTGTAAATAAATAAAATTAATTTCCAAAATTTTTGTAAATATTCTATGTTATATAATGTAAATAAATTAAATAAAAACAATTAAAACAAAAACAAAATAAAAATAATAAAATTAAAAATACAAAAACATATTGTAAATATACCATGTATATAAATGTATATATGTATTTATTTTACGTATGTATATAAATAAAAATCAAATAAAAATACCTTTTTATTCCTTATTTTATAATGAAAATAAATAAAATATAAAATAGGAAGAAAATTGCATAAAAATAATAATTAAAAATCAAAAATTAAAAACCCTATATAGTGTACATATTCCTATATATTACATATTATGTATATACCTTATTTTTATTTCAAACAAATTATTAAAAATCACTAAAAAATAGAAAAAAATAAAATAAAAATATTTCATGTTCTAAGTTTTTACAAATTCGGCCATTTGCCACATGTTATTTCATTTCCAAATTATATCCACGTGGTTGTTCCCTATTGGTCCTGGGGATTGTTGACCGCCCGGTCAACTACCCCCCTCAGGACCACCTCCTACGGATTTAGGCACCCGACCCGACTTCCCTAATTTCCAGCGCCTAAACCCGATTGAATCCCACCTAAACCCCGGGTCCGTTTCACTCCTGCCACATCCGACACCCTCGCCGGGGTATCCACATCGGGATCCGCGCGCCTCCACGCCCTACCCAACCTCGTCTAGCCGGACCCACACCCTTATATAGCCGTTGCTCCGCCTCCTCATTTCCCCATCTTTGGTCATTCGAATCCACCCCTGTGAGCTCCAGTGAGTGTGCGAGAGTGACAGCTCGCGTTTGGTGCTGTCGAAGCGAGGAGAGGAAGAGAGGCCATCGATCCGGCGAGCTTCGCCGCCGCTGCTCCGCCACCAGCAGGAGCACCGAGCCTCGGAGGGAGACGCTCCTCGAGGCGAAGACCAGGAGCTTCCTCAGCTCCTCCCCAGTCTCCTAGTCCACCCAGGTAATCACTTAGACCTTTCTTTTTCGCTGATTTTCGATTACGCCCAAATCGCCGCTCCGCCGCATTTTTCCGATTCCGTCCACGACCGACCTCCATTCGATCATCGGGCATTGCCATAGCCCTGACCTCCTTCCCGCGCACCTTCTCCATCTTTCCATTCAACCCAGCTCGCACAGGAGCTGGGATTCGAGCTCCACCGTCCCCACTTCGCCGGATCTCGACCACCACGCCTCACCGTTCACGATCACCCTGCCTAACTGGGTCGAGGCACTTTGCCCTCGACCCGCGAGTCTGCTGGAGTGTTTTGCAGGGTCATCCAAGTCCATCTGAGGGCTTGGACCGTCTGGACCAGCAGCTTGGTCTCCGCCGACCTCGCCTGGGCTCCTCGGAGCTCCGTCGAGCCATCAGAGGCCATTAGTCGACGCAGGAGCCCACAGAGCTTCTTCTCCGATCTTCAGAGGCCCGCGCGGAGGCCGGGAGCGCGCACAGCAGGCCGGCGAAGGTCGTCGTCCATCAGTTCTTCCACGACCTCCAGACACCGTTCGATCAGCCTTCCTGCTCCAGATTACATCGCGACCGTCTGTTCGTGGAGCTGCAGCCACCGTCAGATTCTTGGAGGATCGATCACAACCGTTGGATACTTGAGGGTATATGCCCCAGAGCACCAGAACCGTCCGATCTCCACGTGGAGCGCCCTCGCCCGTTCGATCAGGCCGAACGTTCTCAGGGTTGCGGCACCCCCGTTCTCACCCGTTGGATCCGCTACGTGGCGCACATCCGGCCTTCGACGTTTAATAAGGGGTATTTACACTTAGGCCCCTCTCCTTTATGCAATTAGTCTTTAGTCCTGTAAATACGTAGCATAGTTGTTTACTATTTGTGAAATTTACACTGTGGACCCTGCACTTTATTTTCCTTGCATTTATGCCCCTGTGCGTTGTATGACACGTGCTTCGTCACGTGTTTCTCTGGTTTATTTGCAAGACATGCCCCTGTAGTTTTGGTTGTTAACAGTTGAATGAAACTTTTAGTTTATTTGCATTTATACCCCTGTGCGTGATATATTTCAACATGTGCGTGATATTTTGGGTATTTTGCGAATAGGGCCCTGGACTTTTGGTACCTGTTACCAATAAGTCCTTGGAACTTATTTTCATTACATTTGGGTCCCTGAGTGCCCCAGGCACGCGCGTGGCGCGTGTTTTGCTGGGTTAATTGCACCAGACCCCCCAGACTCTCGGGTATTTGCACTTTGGTCCCTATGCATTGTGCCCCTTCTTTATTTTTGAATAAAATAGCAAATTACCTCCAAATCCAACGAAAATTGGACACATGGCTCCTGCCATGGTGTAAAATTTTCGAGGATTTTTTAGGACATTTTTGTTTTCATTTGTTATTTTTAAAAATTCAAAAACCTCTATTTTCTTCACTGTCTAACTTTAAAAATCACAAAAAATATTAAATAGTGTCGAAAAATTACAAAACAATTGTCTACTGCCTATTTTGATGTGTTTGATTTTCTAGCCAATTTTGGTCATTTTTCATTATTGAAAACCACTAAAAATTGAAAAACATTCAAAATCTTATACAAATTCCAGTAAATAAATTAAAAATCCAAAAACAATAAAATAGGTGCCTAAATTTTCCTTATTTTCTTCTCTTCACAAGAAAATTACCTCCCAGCTAATTTGGGGCCTTTAGATATTTTATCTAGGCCTTTTTAGCTCGGCTGGACAGTACCTGCTGTTTTAGTCACTTTTTGATTTTTAGAAAATTAAATAAACATCAGAAAATTCTCAAAAATTCTCCAAAAACACTAAAAATTTAAAACACATAAAAATATTTTTGTTTGAATTTTTGGTTGATTTTTATGGCTTTTAATAAATTGTTGAAGTGTGTGTTTCTTTTCTTTTCTTATTTTCTTAATTCATTAAAAATCCAAAAAAAATTATTTGCTTCTTTTATTATTTTTTCCCTTTTTGACTACTTCGTAGGCGGAGAGGCCAACCCGTGCTCCTTGAGTTCGACCCTGATCACTATACCAAGTTAAATAAATAGCAAGACCGCTATTTCGCATTTTGGTTGATTTTTATCTATTTTAGTGGTCTATTCTTCTTGATCGAGCCTAGCTGAGTGGTTAAGGTCACAACGACCATTTTTGTACCTTTACCTTAGTCGCTCAGTACCAAATCTTAAGGGAAGGAAGCCTTTCCTTGGAATTTCCAAAAAAAAAATGGAACATATCCAAGGTGTACTACAAATGTGATAGTCCCAATACCCTCTTTTCTTTACTTCTGAACAACTTCAGAACTAAGATCTAAGAGGTATTCTTGAGATCATATCTCAAGATATGGAATAACCAGTCTATAAAACACTTATTATCATCCTTATATCATTTCAAATGATTAGGATATTAACTACATTTAGCATGATGAATACAATGGAACTCCCACTAAGCTTCATATGGTACATCAAGATTCTATCTGAAATCATAACATTTATAATTTCATCAAATCTTATGTTCCAACTTCAAGAAACTTATTTGAGTCCATAGATGGAGTTTCTTTAGCTTGCACACCTTGCTTTCCTCAACCATGAAGTCCTGGGGCTACTTCATGTGAATATCCTCGGAGAGGTATTCTTAGAGGAATGCAATCTTGACTTACATCTTGAAGATGCAATAGTCAAGTTGTGTAGCTAAGGTTAGCAACATTATGATGATTTTAAGCATGGTCACTGAAGAGCAAGTCTCATTGCAAGCAATGTCTTCTCTTCCGATGTGTAGCTTATGACTACGAACCGAGCTTTGAAGGTCTCTACCTTCTCATCAGGTTCCCTCTTCTCTTGAAGATCCATTTAAACCTTTACGGGTCTTACCCATATAGGTGGATCCTCGAGGGTCCATATACAATACTTGTATATGAAGTCTGCTTTAGACTTTATTGCTAATATCCATCTTTCCATGTCATGATCCTCAGGAGCTTCATCACATGAAGTCCGATCATTGTCAGACCCAACTGACACATGGAATACATCCTCAAACTCATTTGAAGAGGTATTAGTGCTTCATCTTTAATTATCCTTTTAGTTTCCAATTTCAGGAGCCTCATTGTCATCTCAAGATTAAATGGGTTCCTTCACTTCATTTTCATCTTTATTCTCAAGAGTCTCAATCGTCCAAGAATCACATTCTCAGAAATGAGATCTTTTAAGAATCTCAAGGTCATAAAGTAGGTATCTAATACCATGCTTTATTTTCCTAATGAAGTAGCACTCTCAAGTACCAGATTCCAGATTACATGCATGGAACCTCATTTAGTATATATATTGTAGTCTCTACTACACATATATACTTGGAAACTAAGGATAATTATGTTAAAATTCATCATTGATCAAATCATGTCACACATGATCCAATTATATCTCCCTACAACTCTATTGAGTTCAGGTTTATCTGGAGGAGTGAGATATGAATGACTCCATAAGGTATTCCTTGAATTTTATCTAATAGGTACTTGCTACCTTGGTTAGATCAAATTCATTTAATCTTCTTTAAAACTTTGGTTCTAAACCAAAATTGTGAAATCTTTGAACATTTCAAAGGTTCCTCAGGTGAAGAGAAGAAATCTCATATCATACATAATCATCAATAGATATCGCATATCCATAATGTTTACTATGATATAGATGATCTACATACATCAGTATGTATGAGATCTTGAATACCTCGACATCTAACACCATTCCCTGAGAAGGGTGTATTGGACATTTTACTTTGAATACAATATTCGTAAGTATGTAAGATTTGAAATTTTAGACATTCTAAAGTTTCATATCTTACTAGTCTATTGATCACATCAGCAGACATATGTCCAAGACTTGATGCCAGATCATTGTCAAATAATCTTCATCCTCCTATTGATCTTATAAGGTTTGATTTTCAGTATTATAAATCTTAATGAACCATTCATTAATTTTCTAATTTTGTGGAGTCCACTAGATGTTAGATTACTATCTGAAATATTTCCATCATAACTCTTTATGATAGTTCTATCTCAGAATTCATGTTTATTTCCAACATTTAGAAACAAACAATGAGTGTACTCTACTATCTAGGTCATAGAGATATTCTCCAAGACTAAGGGCTCTCCCACTGAGAATATGAAGTCTATCTATCTAACAGAGATTGCTGCAACAATTACAGCAATATCCATGCAGATGACTATTAAACCTTAAGATCAAATTTCTAGTCTTCGAATATATATGCAACCAATTTGCAAATGTCATTAGAAGATTCGGATACAATTGTCAGACTTTATCTTATGAAATAATAAAGTCAGAGTCAATGATTATATGTAGATTATTCTGATGCTCTATCTGAGTCCTTCACTAAGGATTTTAGACAGACTTGATAGTCATACCATCAACACATCAACATATTGTAGTATTGGCATTCACCCAACTCTTTGGATGTCATATGGAAGTTACAGAAGTAGGTCAACTCTTTGACTTTCCTTCTTACTCGGGTCCGACCCATGCTTCCACTGCGCTCTCTCCATCTATAAACAACCATTGTTCAAGACAAAGAATCTCTTATGTTGAATTCAAAGATTTCAATACAAGAGCATTTCAACATTTATACATGCTTCATTAAATTCATACAATATGAATATTATGAAGCTTCATGAATGACTAGAGTATAGATAATAGAATGATGACACTCATCATATCTACATACATTTTAACTCTTAAAGACTTAGGTTCAGGTAGGTATTCAAACATTTTGAATACATCATCTCTTTCGAGCCACCATTCTGTATAATGCAGAGAACCATGTCATTCATGATTAAATGTCTAGAGCATATATGCCAAAATATCTTCTTTTATTTTATAAGGATTATTCGACAATTACGATTACCATCGACATGTCACTTCCAAAGTACACTCGATGAAAGGTCAAGACTATAAAGACATACAAACCCTAAGGTGATGTCTTATTGTCTTATTTAATTGTCATTCTTCATTATGTTGAGGAAACTTACACATTGCAACCACATACATTATGTGTCCAATTGCAAGTACAATATCTGGATCAAGAGTCATCCATGATATTTTACTGGTTATTATTGAGTATAACATTGAGTAGGTTTAATGAAGAATTATCTGAAATAAGAAATTTGCATAAGGGTATATATATTATATACATATTTTACTTTGATTTAAGAATTTTTATATCAAAGTTGTCTTGCCTTGTCAACACTGAAAGTTCATTCCCTTAATCACTTTCAATGTAAGAGATATTCTTACCATTATATCTCTAGCAAGATCTGGGATCTCCTTTTCTATCTTTGTTGCATCCCAATAATATGAGAACCTACAACTCGGATAAAAAGAAGCGGGAACACATTCCGCCTTGCAAGTCCAACTTGTATTTCCCAATTCGGTCTTTAACACCCGGGCCCACCACCCCAAAGGCAATGTTGACCCGTCATTAATTGAACCAACCGTCAACAGGCTTAATACTCGCTATACGCAATCCAATATCGCCCCAATAATATGAGGACCCGATATTGGGGTCACTACGTATACGGCCTTACTCTTTCGAGAAGCAAAGAACCCGATCCAATTAAATCATATATAGGATTTGTCACTTCGGACAGGCGTCTCCTATATACAACAACTGGCGACGGAATCCTTTGCCTTGACGGGAGACCATGGATGTCACTTATGTGATCCTCCACCTCATATTCAAATTGTAATTAATTACCGTGAATCATATTCACATAATTAATTCTTCCAAGGGAAATACACATCTATTCATAATAGAGTGTTTATTGGATATAATTAATTTAATCACATTAAATTAATCATCAATCCAATCATCAATCAACAAACATGTCTTTTACTTGAATAGTAGGTATTATCTCAAAGTACGTATTATTTGATTTTTAATAATTAGAAAAATACACATTGACTTTCTCCGGTATTATACAGTCCCTACCCGCTGTCATGGCCAGTACCGACGAGAGTGGGACGGACCACATACGTTGCAACCCGCGACCCCAATGCTCTCCGACTAGGCACCACATCCGCCTCGGGAAAGGATAATACCAGATAGATCATCATGTACTTTGAGATGCTCATCGGTTTTTCAACCGAAATTATACCATATAATATACATCAAAACATTTTTGATTATATTATAAGGAGATTTGCTAGACAAATCCCCAATCCTATTCAAGCAAGAGGGTTTTTCATGTAAATGGTGTCCTACAACATTTGTAGGATAAACTATGGTTTTTCATGAAAGCAATGTTTGTTGATGAACCAATGATCAAGATCTAATATCTCATCATTGTGGTTTTGGCAAATGTCATTCAATTAAATAATTATTTCTTTAAATATTTCACAAATATTTATCACTAATTATTCCATAAAATTAACAATTAATTTTCATCATGATAATTGAATGACATATCACAAGGTTCAAGATCAAAATTGTTAATTTCCAGCAGTGACCCCCAATCACTAAAATTAACATATCTTGATCAATTTAAATCCAAAAAATGCAAACTCAGTTTCCAAAGATTGCCTATTTGATTTATTAAAGAACCCAAGTGATAATTCATGCATTTCAAGGCGGATTAAAACCGTAATTATCTCATTAATTACGTTCAAATCTGCAGTTCCCGCAACAGTGAATAAAGTCATATTCAAAAAGCCATATCTTGAGCAAATGAAGTCCAAATTTAGTAAACTCAAGTCCTATGGTTTCCTTGTTTAATGGGGAAAAAAATCCAATTGAAAATTTCGTGTTTAAACATTTTAAACAGTTCCGAAAAATTCAATTATACAGAGGTGCGAAAATTGAAATGCAGTAAAAATTTCGCAACCCTTTCAAGAACCAAATCGTCTAAGGTCTATGGATCATATCCAAAACCTTATTCAACCTGGCTCTGATACCAGTTGAAGGATATTGAGAATCCTTAAGCGCATCACGGAAGCGTGTCGATCGCATCGTATGCAATCAGAGCAACTAGTCGCTAGATGCAGCGGAAATTAAAATTTTTAAAACTAAAGATGAAACCACATGATCACGAGAACACTTCTCGGATCGTTTCATCTAACCAAAGTATAAGGAATACCTCTTGAAGCGTGGTTGTGATCGTGAGATCCCAAAGTAGAGATCCTCCTGTCTCAAGTTCGATCCACGAAGAACGCACTTGCGGGCACGATGATGAGTCGCGTTCCTCCCCGCAATCCTTGATGAACATCCAAGCATGGCTCCCCCGATTTCGTCAAACGAAATCCGTCGTCTTCCTTTAGAGTAAGAAACTCCAGAGAAGAAGGAGATCCTTGAGTCGTCGAAGAAAAAACCGAGAGTCTCTCCTTTCTCAACACAAGATGGACGGCCATCTTTTAGAGGAGAGAAAGAGAGAGGGCGAGAATATGAGAGAGAGAGAGAGTTGCAACCATTTACAACTCTTGATTATGTTGTACCTTGGAAGGCTACCATTGCCCTCCTTTTATATTAGTTTAGGATCCAATGGATCTCAATCCATGGGACACATGGATCCAACGGCCAGGCTTGGTCCATGTAAAATCAATGGCTATGATTGTTGTTGGTTAAAACCAACAACATTAATTTAAATTAAAATATGTTGCAACATTATCAACATAATTTAATTTAACTAATTAAGAGATAATGTGACAACAAAAAAGGGAGTCAACAAACCACCCTAAATTATAGGGGGTTATTTTGTCTCCTTTTTATTTATCTTATTATTTCTTAATTAAATTGCAATAACTATTATTGCAATAATATCCACCAAATTAATTCCAAATTAATTTGTGAATATTTCAATCATGCCATCGAAGATATGTGAATCACATTCACAACCCAAACTAATTTGTAAATTACATTTCCAATTAATTAATTAATGTGAATATAATCCACACTATTAATTAACAAATGCTATTTACATAGATTCTCTCTCTTCAATATATATATTATAAATCATATTTATAATACACATATATCATGGATAGTATTATCCACATTCTCTAATCCTTGATAATTAAATCCCATTTAATTATCTTGGATAATAATTCTCACAATATGAATCATATTCATATTATGCTTGATAATTAAATCTCATTTATTCATCAAGTTCTTCTTGCTTGGATATGTATTTCATCAAATGAATTATTCTTGAACCGTTTCAAGAATAATGTGCTTTCTCCGCAGATACTTGGAGATAAGGACAGGGCGATTGTATTGTTCCATGTATAGTGACTTGGATATTGAGATCTTATCTCAAATCCAGATCTTACGAACCTCCCACAGATGCTTGATTAAATCAAGACCGCAAATCTAATCTTCTCATTAAATCTGAATCTGATTCAGACCAATGTCCAACACTTGGACTAAGATCGGATTGCTTCTCTACTGAAAGGAGTCACTAAAATCCAGACCTGTTTTATCACTCCTCGGAATGGAAGCGTCATGGATATACAATCGTTTATGATCACATCACCCTTCAGGTATTCCCAATACCTGTACATCCTGCATACTGGAAGACCTATGGTCAACCCGAAGATCAAGATCTATTTTACTCTGTCTTCTTCAGGGTTTGATCACCAAGTTTCTCATTTGATCATTGGGATTTGGTATCGATCATATACTTTCCAAAAGCATATATCATACCTAGGTCTTGATCATATACTTTCCAAAAGTATATATCAAACCTACAAATTCAGTCAAGCTTCCAAAGCAAGACGACCGTGCACGGAATTTGATTCTTCCCAATATCTCATGAGTGAGCTCATGTCTTCCGGTTCAGTAGTGAACCTGTATGATCCCTTTGAGAGATCGTATTACTCATATGCCCTTACATGCACACCAGCGCGCCGGTGTATAGACCTTGGTTAGGTCATCAACCTATTGGTCTGCCAAATGTACACACTCAGACATATAGTAACACATCTGTCTCCGGTCAGAGGATGCGTGCCTACGTTGTGACAGCATTCAACATAGGACCTAGGTTATCTCGATCTCGTTAAGTCAACTCTTTGACCTAACTAATCTGACACCTCCGAATCTCTATTCCTATGCAGAGGACCTACATCAAGAGGTCGGTCAGATATCAACCTATGTGAGAAAGGATTGCCATCTCCTACTCAGGCTGGAGATCACATCTTAACAATCATTTGACGGTGCTTGATGAGTCCTCGACCTAACTCTTTAGATATTCATCCAAGCACCAGCCTCTATGATTCAATAACTGAATCAAAAGCTGTATGATCATTAAGATAGCCATGGTACATAACCCTAATTGTACAGAGGGACCTATTATGCAAATTATTATTCTTCATTTCAGATCAGGGAATGATATTTGCAATAACATTTATTGCATAATGGCTCGCCGTGGGCTCACATGTCCAACAAACATCTGTCTCCCTCTAGGGAGGTTAGTGCATCACAGCCTGGTCTAGTGGCATTGAGATCTAAAGATAGTATGTTGTGAGGTTGCAATAACGCTTCAAAAGAGGGATAATGTACTCGCTCAAGAGGAAAAACTCCTTATGTACATGTTGCGCCCTTATATATATTTTTAAAAAAACATAGAATCTTCAAAAGTAGACAAGCCTAATTAAAAATTAAAATGCATGCTAGAGTGCATAACAAGTATAGTAAAATAAGATGAGCTTCAAAGATAAATGTTTGTGAGCTTGCAACTGGAAGACTTGTCTACACTGGTCATGCATCCAAGGATAGGTAGCTACATTGGCTACCATCCATTCTTTTCTCCATCTCCTCTTCTTGAGCTGGTTGCATTTGAACTTAGAAGGGAATGTCCCCACTCCTCGAGGAAAGAGTTTCTAGACCGGGTTATTAGAGTTACCTTGTTGAGGGAAGTTGTTTCTTTTCTACTTCTGAGGTGAGGAGCTAAACTTCACTTACACCATACAAGTAAAAATTCATAGTCATAAGAATTTGTGTATGTAGTCTTGTTCTGATCTGACTATTGAGAGGTCTTGAATAGGAGTCTTGTGGACCTTGAGGATCGTTAGATTTTAAATCCATTTCCCATTAAGGTTCAGCCACACTAATAATCCAAAGGCTGAAAGAGCTCCATACTACAATTTAACACTTAATATTGTTCTAAATTCTTTATTTTCCGTTTTTTTCTTTCCACTTATTCTTTCAAATAAGTGTTTGCCATGGGACTAGCAAAGGTAAAGCATAGGGGGATGGTGAATATACATTTTTATCATATTTAATAATTTATTTTAACTTAAAATCCATTGTAAATTACATGTATATATTAATAAATTCTACTTCTTATTAACCATCATCTTTGTTTAAATATTGTATATTTACCACCTTTTAACCTAAAATACATAAAGAAAGAAATAAAGAAAAGATAAAGAAAATAAAAGACAATATATATGTAATAGATACATGTTGAATCAAACCCCAAAGAGAAGGTCAAGTCTTGATGCAATCGACAAGGAATTAAGTAGGGGGAGATAATACCAAAAATATAATTGATACATGTGTATATTACTTACTTGTTTATATTATACACTATTATATTTTATCATTCCCAAATCTTTTGTTAATACAAATAATTCCTTCTTGAAAATTGTGTAGAAAAACCTCTTGTAAATAATAAAATGACTTCAGTAAAAACTTGTTTATATTGTATAAAATATAATAACTCCAAAATCCACAAAAGTATAAATTCGCTTTCATTGTACTCAAATTAGATATTCTTTAAAATAGAGATATTTTCATAAATGTCAGGGTTAAGATGTAACATGTGGCAAATTAGAGTATTATTGTATATTGTACCTATATATACTATGTATACATTATTCATACTTCTGAAATATTTTATTTTCATTATTTTGAATATTGTATTTAACTCCTAAAAATCAAAAAATCCAAAATTAACAAAAATAAAATCCTGATTATATTCTATAGGTATCATCATGTATATATTGTACCAATACGTAGTTAATTAACCTAATAAATTAACTCCTAATAATCAAGTAAAAATATCATTCAAATCCTTTGTAAAATATTTTAAAAATAAAAAATTAAATTATATATTAATTAAAAATCAAAATACTTTATACATAGGTATACATACTTGTAAATAACACCTTGTATTTATTTTAACCCTTGTAATTATATTATTTAATTAAGTAAAAATCACCAAAATTAACTTTAAATTATTCCTAACATTTTCTATTTACACTACTTAATTTAAATAATTCATTTGCAAATTTTAATTGATTTATTTAACATATTATTGTACTTTTTATTGTGTAGCATATTTTGTGTTTGTTCCTGGCATCTCTTGATTGGTTGAACCGAGTATGTTGACTCAGGTGAACTTCTCATCCGCACCCCTCTTCTCCAGCTAATAATGCCCCTGTCATTTCTTCTCTCAATTTTCCCATGTGCCTCAATCCATAACGCTCCCCTCTTCCTTCTCTGATTCCCTCATGCATTCTTTTTCCTTTCACTCCCACGTCTTAGCTCCAACAAACTCACCCTAATCAATGCCAACTTTCAAAATTCAAAGGCCATCGGAGCTTCGCCTTTAAATAGACACCCATCACCTCTGGCAAAGAATTAATCCATCTCTAGCACATCTCCTTTCCCGTGATCGGTCCCTAGAGTTAGCAGTCGTGACAAAGTAGTTTCTCTACAATTTGGAGCGCGGGTTTTTGAGTGAAAGATGGGATTCACCTACGTCGCTATAGAGCTCCTCCGCATGTCTCTGCCTCTCCGCCCGACTGTAGATTGAGGTGCTCTCACTTCCTTTTCTTATCCGTAGGTATCTTAGACAGTTCATTTTCAATCTAAAGTTTATTTTATGCCTTGTTTTCATTAGAATCACTTAGATCACTAAATCACATTCAACCTCCGATCTGCACAATCGAAGGAGCTCTGTTCGTGATTAATCATCTTCGACCACAACATCACTTTCATTATACTCCTCTCCACATTATCCACCGTTTGCCCTTGTCCAGATCGCAAGATCCGGAATCCGGTCTCCCTTCCGACTACCTATGCCAAAGACCCTCATCCATCCACTACTTCCTATATTTTTGACTTAATCATTTGGACAGAAGATCCCTCCAAGCACGAGCTTTCAATTGGAGGTCTCCGGAGCTATAGGGAATGCGTGAAGAATAGAGATCAGATCAAGAACACGTTCCTGGATAGCATAGTTTGATCACCTTCCTGATCATCAGTCAGGTATTAGCTCGTCGATCCAAGTGCTCATCAGATGCGAAATTACTTGGGCCATCTTCTGGGTATGATTTGAATTAGATCCATTAATAAACAAGGGAGAATCAAACAATCAAAGCTCTCCATGGAAGACCAGCTTCCCAGATCATCCAAATCAATTCATCACCGTCAGATCAAGAATGACCAACCCAATTAAGATCTTGACCGTCGATTAAGCCTTAATGCTTCGCCGTTGATTTGAAGATACAATCTCATCAGTGCTATTCTATCCAGAGTCTACCTTATCCATCCGATCATATCAACAGAACATCTAAGCCCCTCAATCTCCACGTCATTTTAATGGTACTTTTGCACCCTTATCCGTGTCTTTAATTTATTTGTAATAAATTTGTCTTTGATTAAAAAAATGCAGTTTTATTGCTTGCATTTAGTTTAATTACGAATAAGTCCAGTTTGACTGCGTGCATATTCGTCACGTGAGTTTTTGGAAAATTTGCAATAAATATATGAAAGTTTTTTTTTACTGTTTGGAACCTTGAATAATTTTATTAACATTTTGGTCCAATCCAGCTTGGCACATGGGCCCTTGCACGTGAGTTTTCGGAAAATTTGCATCATTAGACTCACTATTTTATTATTTGTTAACATGTAGTATGCATAGTTTAAATATTTGCATAATAGTCCCTGTGAGTTTGCATTTAAATTGCCTCCTAAAAACTAAGTAAAAATTCGTAAAATGCCTTGAAAAAATCCACAAAAATTCTCTTAACTTCCTGTTTTAGTCATCTTGCATTACCAAATTTTATTTAGCATTTTTCTTTTTTGTTATATATAAAAATTAAAGAACTCCATAATAAAGTCAAGTTTGCATCTAATATTCATAAAAAAATGTAATACAAAAATTCAAGAGAAAAAGATATTTCTATATTTTCTGTTTTTTTCATTTCTGACAAATTTTCATATTTTAATCATCTATAAAAAACCATAAAAAACTACAAATAATCAAAAAAATTAAAAATTCATGTAAAATCAATTAAAAATACAAAAAATTATAAAATTACTTTTTTGGAAAATATAAAATTCATCTTTCATTATGTATAATTTTCATCAATTTTTGACATTATTTGGTTTTTAAACATCCAAAAATATTTACATTATATTCTATTTATTTTATTTGTTGTTTTTAATTTATTGAAAAGACTTAAAAATTGTTAAAAATTCTGAAAAAATCATAAATAGATGAGAAAAAGTTAAAATAAAAAAAATTATTTCCTAATTTTTTGTATATATTTGGTATTATGAAACAATTCAAAAATAGTTCTTGTCTTAAATTGTTTATTTCCTTTTCTTTAATGATTTTATTGATTATTTAATATATATATATATATATTCAAAACGTAAATAAAAAATTAATAAAATTAAAAACCATAAAAAATAAAATTCTAAAATAAAAAAATATAGTGTACGAAAAATTATCTTTAATTTTGCATTGATTAAATTCAATTATTAGAATAACCCTCGGGGTTTCGAAGCCTCCCTGAGTTCGATCTTGTTAGTTATGCATGTAAATGATGAATCTCGTATTCATCATGCTAAAAACTCTCTATTAAAACCCCTGTCTTAATTAATCCAATAAAATAACCTTTAATTCTTTGATTTTATCATGTACTATATTGTGTATAATTAACCTATAATTTTTTGTATTTAATTGCCCTTATTTTTCTGTATCTATTTTATCACTCAAAAACCCCTAAAAATTAGGTAGATAACTTGTCTATAAATTACTGACCCTTAAAAAGATAAAAAAATAAAAAAAATCTCAAAACCGCAAACTTGGTGTTTTTATCCCCTTAAAAATACCCCCAAAAAATACTTTTTTTGTACAAATGACCTCTTTTGGCTTTTAGACCAACATGAAAGTTGTAGATCTCATTGAGACGAGCAACTTTCATGTTTTGACTTTTTCCAAATTCGGCCTCTAACTATTTCTTTCCTAATTTTCTTTATATTTTTCTCTCTGAATTTTCTCATTGGGCCACGTGGCGCTCTCTGAAGCCACCACGTGGCCCGCTTCATCTCACGCCATCTGGCTTGCTTCCTGGGCCGTTGGATCAACTCCGCATCGCCTCCATCTCCGCCGTTCATCCTCGCCTCATCTCCAACCGTCAGCACTCTCCTGAGATCTGATCTCATCCACACATTCCCGCCCAAACCTCAGCCGTTCGATCACGCGCCCATCCAACACCCCTCAGCCCTCCACGTCGCCCCTCTTTCTCAACCCTCCGATCTAGCACTCATCCTACTCTTCCTGTTCAACCACGTCACCCAATCACCCCTCACCATTAGATCGCCGCTCATCCTTCAATCCCAACCGATCGCCTTCGCCTAACTCCTAGCCACACGATCAGATCCTAAGGATCTTATCGTGGCCTTCCGCTCACAACCCCATCCCAACCGTTGGATCATCAGATCCAACGGTCCTCCACCTTCGTCTACCACACGTAACCCCCCCTTCCCAGACGTTACGCCTCTCCGCCTTGCCGCCCCCTTCCATTTCTAGCTACCGTCTCCGGCTATCCCTCCTTCTCGTAACGACGCCCCCACGTTGCCCTGTCCCCCGCCTTCCTCGCGCGACCTCCATCAAGCCTCGCCATTATTCCCATCGCCATAAAACCCCCCTCGAAAACGTTCCTCCATCACCGTAACCTCCGACCTCCTCCACCTATAAAACCCCCTCCCCCGCCACCGAAGCCACTCGTCCACCATTTTGGGCTATGCTCTAGCCTCCTCTGCCCCTCCGGTGACAACGGAGGGGCTGAATGTCGAGGCCAAGATGAGCCTAGCCTGATGTTGACCCACGGCGGTCTTCCGCCGTGCTCCGGTGATCTTCAATCGCCACTCAAGCTCCGAGGAGGCAGCTGGCCTCGTGGGCGACGACCGGAGGTTCCTAAGGAGCCTCAGCCCAAGCTGCTCCGCCCGCCATCAAACCTTGCTCAGGCAAGGTGCCTTGCCCCCCTACTTCTCCTCATTATCACAGTACCCCCCCATCGTTCACCCCCATATGACAGATCCTACACCTTCGCCATCTCATCAGCACCCTCGCGCACCATTCTCCTTCCTCCAGAACCCCCTCGCGCCCCGACTCCGCTCCTCCATCCCCACGGCGGAGGACTCGCCTGAGCCATCATCGCCTCCACCTCCGTCGGCTCCCATTTCGCCTCCCGCACGTCGCAACATACCTCCGCACGCTTCGGCTATGTGCTTCTAACCATTGCAGGTACAAACATCTTCACTGGCCGGACGTAGCACCTGAGCTTCAACTCCGCTCTCCGCCGCAGGTGCAGCTCCATCGTTCAGCCGTTCAAGACATCTCTGGAGCTTCGCCAGCTCTCCAGCTTCGTCGCGGACCTCTCAGCTCCATGGCCTGACCTTCAGGCAAGCGCTGGGAGCGCGGCGGAGCTATAGCATGGTCACCGGAGCCCCGCCTCCTCCAGTGGCTCGCGGGGGAAGAGGAACGAACAGCTACCGTCCGATCACCAGGATCGGACGGCTCTGATGCAGCCACGTGGGATGACCCTAGCCTACTGCCAAACCTCCAGGCTCGGGTCATCTGAGCCTCAAGCTGAGCCACAGATCCCAGCCACGTGGCCCCGAGCCCGAGCCGCCTCCCGAGCCTAGGTCCTCACGTGCACTGATGAATACCCATTCATCACTCTTTATTCTTATATTTTAGCTACAAAAACCTTTGCAAATACATGTAGATATGTGTAAATAGGAATAATTACCAAAAGCATGCATTGTGTAAAAACCTATAATTAGCATGTTTTTGTGCAAAAATAAAAGAATAAAGATTAAAAAGAAAAAGAGGGAAATATTTAGAATAAATATTGAGCAACCTAACCCAAGGGAGGGCTCAGCATGGGCCTGACCGCTTAAAAGCCAAAGTAGAGGGAGATAGGGGCTCATGTGTAAATATTTGTGTAAATAAATATTATTATATTTTCCTCACCCAAAAATATGTTTGTAAATACTTGTATATATTTATAAAAATATAAAAACAAAATAAAAAGTTAAAAATCAAAAAGATAAAAAATACTCCCTTTCATCATGTACATAAACCACACCTATATATTTATTTAGCTTTGTAAATATATAAAAGTAATTTTTATAATTTTTGTAAATAGTCTATGTTATATATTGTAAATAAATAAAATAAAAACAATAAAAATCAAAACAAAATAAAAATAGAAAAATTAAAAATATAAAATTACATTGTACATATACCATGTATATAGATGTATATATATTTATTTTACCTATGTACATAAATAATAAAAATAAAATAAAAATACCTTTTTATTCCTTATTTTATTCTATAAATAAATAAAATATAAAATAGGGATAAAATTGTATAAAAATAATAATTAAAAATCAAAAAAATCAAAACCCTATATATTGTATATACCTATATATAGTACATACTATGTATATATCCTATTTTCATTTCAGAAAAATTATTAAAAATCACCAAAAAAAATAGAAAAAAATAAAATAAAAATAGTTTGTGTTTTGAGTTTTTGCAATATCGGGCCCTAGCTACCTTAATTTTGAGCTTCAAGATCCTGCCACGTGGCCCATCCTCATTGGGTCCTGGGGATGTTGACCGCCCGGTCAACTACCCCCCCCCCCCCAGGACCACTTCCCACGGGTTCGAGCTCCGGACCCGATTTCTCCTATTATTACCCGCTCGACCCGATCACCAATCCGCCAAACCCCGGGTCCGAATCCTTCGCCGTGCATCCGACATCCTCGCCGGAGCCGCTCCCTCGGGATCCGCGCGCTCCTGAGCTTGCCCGGACCCATTCTTCTCGGACCCCTAGCCTTATAAAGCCGCTGCTCCGCCACCTTCTCTCTCCATCTTTGGCCATTCGCCTCCTTCCCTGTGAGCTCCAGAGAGACCGCGAGAGTGACAGCGAGCGATTCCACCTGTTGCAGCGAGGAGAGGAGGAGGAATCCACTGATCCGGCGACGTTGCCGCCGTAGCTTCGCCACCTGAGCGAGCTTCGAGCCTCGGGCCGAGACGACCCTCGAGGCGACGACCAGGAGCACCCCCTGCTCTTCCCCAGTCTCACCGATCATCCAGGTAACCCCGTAGCTCCGCCATTTCATCTAATTTCAGTTTTTCCCCAAATCGCTTCGCCGTCGTACTTTTTCTATTCACCCCGGTTCCGACCACCATCCGACCATCGGACCCGACCTTCACGTTCGCCTTCCTCTGCCACACGTTCTCCACCCGCTCACGCAACCCAGCTCGCACAGGAGCTGGGAACCGGGCTTCTCCGTCCACCACCCTCGCCGGAGCCCGCCGTCCCGACGCACCAACCATCCCCACTTCGCCTAACTGGGTCGAGGCACTTTGCCCTCGACCCGCGAATCTCCTGAGTGGTTTTGCAGGTCCAGCGGAGGCCATCTGAGGCCTCTCGACATTCAGACCAGGAGCTTCACCTCCACTACCCTCGTCGGAGCTCCCCCGAGCTCGGCTGGGGCTTCGGAGGCCCTCAGCAGCTGCGCACCTTCATGCCAGAGCTTCTCATATACTCAGGCGCAGCAGAGGAGGCCGGAGGCGCCTTCACGAGGCCAGCGAAGTTCGCCGGCCGCCTGTTCATCCAGGACCTCCATTCACCGTCGATCTTCTCCGCCCGCTCCAGATTGCATCTTGACCGTCCATTAGTGGAGCTGCATCCACCGCCCCATCTTTGGAGGATCGACCTCACCCGTTGGATCGCCAGCCACCTCGCCTCCACGCCATCCGATCAGCCACGTGGCGTGCATCCAACGACCCAGCTTAATAAAGGGTAAATTACCCTTAGGCCCCGCTTTTATTTTTATTTAGCTTTAGTCCTGTAAATATTTAAGTACGTTGTTTAGTTTTAGGTTTATTTGCATAGTGGACCCTGAGCTTTAGATAATTGCATTTATACCCCTGCCTGTTGTGAGCCACGTGCTTCGTCACGTGTTATTTTGGGTTATTTGCAGTATATGCCCTTGTAGTTCTGGTTGTGATGAAATGAATGAAAGTTTTTAGATAATTGCAGTTATACCCCTGTGCGTGTTCTATTTCCCCATGTGCGATATTTTGTGGGTTATTTGCAACTAAGCCCCCTGGACTTTTGGTACCTGTTACCAATAAGTCCTCAGAACTTTTTTTTATTACATTTAGGTCCCTGAGTGCCCCAGGCACGCGCTTGGCGTGTGTTTTGCTGGGTTAATTGCACCGGAACCCCCAGAACTTTGGGTATTTGCACTTTGGTCCCTGTGCACAGTGCCCTACCTTTATTTTTGAATAAAATATCAAATCACCTCCAAATCCAATGAGAATTTGACACATGGCTCCTGCCATGGCGTAGGATTTTCACGGATTTTTGAGGACATTTCTGATTTTGTTTGCTATTTTTAAAAATTCAAAAACCTATATTTTCGTCATTGTCCAGATTGAAAAATCACAAAAAAATATAAAAACTCCTTCAAAAATTCCCTAAAAATTAGCTACTGTTTGGTTTAGTTTGTTTTATTTTCCAGCCAATTATGGCTATTTTTCACCACTGAAAACCACTAAAAACTTAAAAACACTCAAAAACTCATAAAACTTCTAGTAAATAAATTAAAAATCCAAAAATAATAAAATTGGTACCTAAATTTTCCTTGTTTTATCATCTTTACAGGAAAATTACCTCCAGGCCATTTTAAGGCCCTTAGATATTTTATCTAGGGCTTTTTGGCTCGGCTGGACAGTACCCACTGTTTGCTTCACTCTTTGATTTTTAGAAAATAAAATACAATCAGAAAATTCTCAAAAATTCACCAAAAACACTAAAAAATATAAAACACATAAAAACATTTTTGTTGGAATTTTTGCTTGACTTTTAGTACCTTTAATAAATTGTTGAATTGTGTGCTTGGTTGTTTTTATCTCTTTCTTAATAAACTTAAAAATCCAAAAAAAATATAAAACAAATTAAAAACCACTAAAAAGATTTTTCTCCCTTTATTTTGACTACTTCGTAGGCCTCTCGGCCAATCCGTGCTCCTTGAGTTCGACCCTGGATGCTATACCAGGTTAATCACATAGCAGGACCACTATTCGCGCTTGATTGATTTTATTTGTATCGAGTGGTTCATTCATTTTTCTTGATATACATGGCCTGATCGCTTGGGTCGCAACGACCCTATTTCTGTACCTTATACCCGAGTGGTCAGACCGATTATCATGCACTGCACGTGGGGCCTGGGTAATTTACAGAGAAGACCCTGACAGAATTGATATTTACACCTTGGTCCCCAGGCTTCGCTCCTGACCTCAGTCGCCGACTTCGCACCTTGACTCTCAGATCCCCCCTCCACTACTTGGTTGCACTCCTAGGTCACATCAGGGATAGGAAGAGTACATAATGTCACTCCATTTTTCTAGTTAGGAAGAGAAGACTAAAAGAAAAAAAGAAGCATCAGAGAGTAAGTGCTTATTTGAAGAACTATCTAAAACTCTCTAATGGAAGCTATAGGCGCAGGCGAAAAGATAAGGGCACCGAATAGCAGGTGCTAAGGTCTTTCATCGGCTATTATCATCCCGTGAACAATCCCTAACTATGAAGTCTGTGCGGGCAGGCTTTTATCTAGAATATGTAGATTGAGGTGACCTCACGTGCGTGCCTGGGTAAATTTCAGGGAGTCCCTCCAGATTTTGAAGATTTGCAAAAAGGCCCCTGCACGCAAATGGAGAATTTACAAAATGGCCCAGGCGGTTTTTTGTATTTGCATTTAGGTCCCTTCAGGGATCTAAATGCAATATTTATCCCTTTATTTTATTGCATTTTTATTACAATTATGCCCTTGCACTGTTTTTAGCATAACTTAAGCATCGTAGGTCCAAATTGCATGATTTTAGTGTCGTTTTGATCCTTATTTTGTCCTTTACATTCTAGCATACTTATTTGCTCCATTTGATATTGTTTTAATTTAAGTGATTTTTTATGTGAAACATTGGACCATGCTCTACTTGTCTTGCTTGATTTGATAACTGGTTTTTAATGATGTGTTCAAAATGACTCTAACTTCATTCTATATTGCGTTGCTCTCATTTGAGGGTATAATTCTGGTATTTTATTCATCATGCATATGCCTTTGCATTACTTTCCCATGCATCACTTTAACTTGCATAAAAACAAGATAAAAAAATTGCTTATATCATAGCATCGCTTTGCATTGCCTTGTAAATTGCATATGGACCTGAAATTGAAATTAATTGACATTATGCCTTCACGAATCGAAATTCAATACACACATTAGGCTGTCGTATCCCTGTGTTCGACCTTGGTACACTTGCCAAGTATAAATATTCCACAGCATTCAAAGCTTGTGGTATTTTGACGACCGAACTCCGCCTTCTATACTACAATTATCGACTATTAAAGAGGTAGATTTCGCGTTCATCAAATGGTGCCGTTGCCGGGGATACGGCTTTTTCTTAATTTTTGGATTTGATTTTTTTTATTAACTTCAAAAATTTTCAGGTCTTCATTTCATGCATCATTTCTTGGCATATTAATTACTGATTTATTGTCTTCAGGTTTTCTAACATTTATCTTTTGTGGCAGGGCCCATGGTGATCGAGGACGCTTGATCCTCATGGAGGCGTGAAGTCAAGAACTTTCGCTGAAGAGGCCGCAAGAGACCCTGTGAAGGATTTGGGAGATTGTAGCAGTTAAATTGCATTGCATTTTGTACTAAAAAAATCTTGCATCTGCATATTTATTTCCAGTATTGCATATTGTACACAAAAAATCCCCCCCCCCTCACACACACATACTTACATACTCACCCCCACCCGCCCCCTGTATATTTCTCTCTCTCTCTCTATCTCTCTCTCTCTCTGTGTGTGTGTGTATCTATTCTTCATGAACCCCCTCCTCCTCGCCCTTGTATCATAGAACCCCCCCCCTAACGCAGACCTTACTTAGGCTATTTGTAGCCTAAGTATAGGGGGGACCTGCCTGCTCTTCCCTCCCTCATCCCGTCTTCTTGTATTTAGGCCAATTTCGGCCTAAGTATAGGGGGGCCCTCCTCCTTAGTTCGCTATATCACCCGGTACTTGAACCGAGCCTTGGTTTCATGGCACTTGTGCTCTGAGGACATAGCAAATTTTAAGTATAGGGGGGTATAACGTATATTATTGTATATTACTTTAGCCCTAGCTCACGTTTTTAAACTTTTTAAAATTTTTATATTTCGGGCTGGGTTTTGGTAAACTAGTGAACTGAGTAAAAACCTGTAAAAATTTAAAATTGAGGGTTTAATTTTTGTAAATATTCCTGTATTTAAAAAAAATTGAAAAATAAAAAAAATTAAAACCCATAAAAATTGCAAAATCTAAAAATCACACAAAAATTCACTAACCCATGGAGTTGGTGTATTCCTGACACATTCACACTCACGCAAGGCTTAAGGATTTTGAGGACTCTGGATCTCTGGGATCTTGAGAGTCTGAGTTAACATGCCTTAGTCATTAGGGTTTTCATGACTTAAATATCCACACTCTTCTGGTTTGAAAGATTTGAGTGCTATATTGCACTCTTCATCTCTACCTTCAAAGAAAATATGATTAGCACAGTCACTTCCACAACTACATTGATGAGCTGAGATGAGATATCACTTGAGGAACTAGGATCATAGATTTAAATTTAGACCCGATCTTATGATATTCGAGGATGGGATAAAGTTAATGAAGGCTTCAGAAAACCTGAGTGTCAGCAAAACCCTAGCCAGTATGTGAACAAGAATTCATATGCTATCTCTTGATATTTACCTAAAAGCGCCAGGGTGTGATGAAACTTAAAGAAACTTGTTGATCAGTGTGCGCCAATCTCTTGGTAAAAGCAGTGGAGCTAGCCAACAAAAGAAATGAAATGTCAAAGAAAAAGCTCAATCATCAAGGTCAAATTATAAATGAGCTTCCACCAATGGCGACCGCTCCCAAACATTTTTAAAGTGTCCACTTGGACCAAGCGCTAATTAGGACCAGAAGTCGGGCTGACACCGAAAAAGGGCTCTGCATCGTAAATGCTACAAGTCTGGGTGTCGAAGGTATCTTAGATACTCAAAAGAGACACACCCCGGTGTATTCCCAGAAAAACAAGTGCAGACAACTCCAACTCTCTGGACGGACACATTGATCAACATAATAATAATATACATGTGTTGAGTAAAAGGCACTCGAGAGGCCCCTTGTTCCAATGTGAGGGTGAGAAAAATAGATACAATCCCATGTCCTTCCATCATCTGGCCGTCCATCTACACTTTCAAGTCTGACAAACTATAGAGACGGTTGACTGAAGCAAGAATAGACTTATTCCCTAGTATTGAGGATTAGGTCTAGAGGAGAATCTTTGGGACTGGAACTTTGGGTGATGCATCGACTCTGCTCTCATGAAATGCAGTACACTAAATGTCATATCCTTATATTATATGTACAAAAAGAGAGTCCGATAATCAGAGAAGTTGGATTCCTTCTGACTAAGGCTTGGATAAACCTGGAATTTTAGGATCACTTAGGTCAAGGGTCTTCGAAAGATCAAGCCTTGAATCTTTCACGCGCACTGTCAGGAATTAATCCGACTCCTTCATTCTTTAGATGCTCGAGGACGAGCATGGTTTAAATATAGGGGTATGATGAATCTCGTATTCATCATGCTAAAAACTCTCTATTAAAGCCCCTGTCTTAATTAATCCAATAAAATCACCTTTAATTCTTTGATTTTATCATGTACTATATTGTGTATAATTAATCTATAATTATTTGTATTTAATTGCCCTTATTTTTCTGTATCTATTTTATCACTCAAAAACCCCTAAAAATTAGGTAGATAACTTGTCTATAAATTACTGACCCTTAAAAAGATAAAAAATACAAAAAAATCTCAAAACCGCAAACTTGGTGTTTTTATCCCCTTAAAAATACCCCCAAAAAATACTTTTTTTGTACAAATAACCTCTTTTGGCTTTTAGACCAACATGAAAGTTGTAGATCTCATCGAGACGAGCAACTTTCATGTTTTGACATTTTCCAAATTCGGCCTCTAACTATTTCTTTCCTAATTTTCTTTATATTTTTCTCTCTGAATTTTCTCATTGGGCCACGTGGCGCTCTCTGAAGCCGCCACGTGGCCCGCTTCATCTCACGCCATCTGGCGCGCTTCCTGGGCCGTTGGATCAACTCTGCATCGCCTCCATCTCCGCCGTTCATCCTCGCCTCATCTCCAACCGTCAGCACTCTCCTGAGATCTGATCTCATCCACACATTCCCGCCCAAACCTCAGCCGTTCGATCACGCACCCATCCAACACCCCTCAGCCCTCCACGTCGCCCCTCTTTCTCAACCCTCCGATCTAGCACTCATCCCACGCTTCCTGTTCAGCCACGTCACCCAATCACCCCTCACCGTTAGATCGCCCCTCATCCTTCAATCCCAACCGATCGCCTTCGCCTAACTCCTAGCCACACGATCAAGCCTTCCGCTCACAACCCCATCCCAACCGTTGGATCATCAGATCCAACGGTCCTCCACCTTCGTCTACCTCACGTAACCCCCCCTTCCCAGACGTTACGCCTCTCCGCCTTGTCGCCCCCTTCCATTTCTATCTACCGTCTCCGGCTATCCCTCCTTCTCGTAACGACGCCCCCACGTTGCCCTGTCCCCCGCCTTCCTCGCGCGACCTCCATCAAGCCTCGCCATTATTCCCATCGCCATAAAACCCCCCTCGAAAATGTTCCTCCATCACCGTAACCTCCGACCTCCTCCACCTATAAAACCCCCTCCCTCGATACCGGAGCCACTCGTCCACCATTTTGGGCTATGCTCTAGCCTCCTCCGCCCCTCCGGTGACAGCGGAGGGGCTGAATGTCGAGGCCAAGATGAGCCTAGCCCGGTGTTGACCCACGGCGGTCTTCCGTCGTGCTCTGGTGATCTTCAATCGCCACTCAAGCTCCGAGGAGGCAGCTGGCCTCGTGGGCGACGACCGGAGGTTCCTAAGGAGCCTCAACCCAAGCTGCTCCGCCCGCCATCAAACCTTGCTCCGGCAAGGTGCCTTGCCCCCCTACTTCTCCTCATTATCACAGTACCCCCCCCCCATCGTTCACCCCCATCCGACAAGTCCTACACCTTCGCCATCTCATCAGCACCCTCGCACACCATTCTCCTTCCTCCAGAACCTCCTCGCGCCCCGACTCCGCTCCTCCGTCCCCACGGCGGAGGACTCGCCTGAGCCATCATTGCCTCCACCTCTGTCGGCTCCCATTTCACCTTCCGCACGTCGCAACATACCTCCGCACGCTTCGGCTATGTGCTTCTAACCATTGCAGGTACAAACATCTTCACTGGCCGGACGTAGCACCTGAGCTTCAACTCCGCTCTCCGCCGCAGGTGCAGCTCCACCGTTCAGCCGTTCAAGACATCTCTGGAGCTTCGCCAGCTCTCCAGCTTCGTCGCGGACCTCTCAGCTCCATGGCCTGACCTTCAGGCAAGCGCTGGGAGCGCGGCGGAGCTATAGCATGGTCACCGGAGCCCCGCCTCCTCCGGTGGCTCGCGGGGGAAGAGGAACGAACAGCTACCGTCCGATCACCAGGATCGGACGGCTCTGATGCAACCACATGGGATGACCCTAGCCTACTGCCAAACCTCCAGGCTCGGGTCATCCGAGCCTCAAGCTGAGCCACAGATCACAGCCACGTGGCCCCAAGCCCGAGCCGTCTCCTGAGCTTGGGTCCTCACGTGCACTGCATGTGGGGCCTGGGTAATTTACAGAGAAGACCCTGACAGAATTGATATTTACACCTTGGTCCCCAGGCACGTGCCTCACGTGCGTGCCTGGGTAAATTTCAGGGAGACCCTTCAGGTTTTGAAGATTTGCAAAAAGGCCCCTGCACGCAAATGGAGAATTTACAAAATGGTCAATCGTGTAAATTCATTATTAAATTCCTAGATTATGTCATTCAAATTTCATTCGAAACAAAGACTCCTACGACCTCCATCCAGACGGGATCGATTTAAAAAATCATGTTACCGTTAAAAAATGACTATCAGGATGGAGGATGTAGGAGTCTCTGTTTCGCACGAAATTTTAATGACATAATATAGGGATATAGTGATGAAATTCCACGGAATAATTTTTTTTTAAAAAAATAAAAAAAATCGGGCAAAATGGGGTGGGAGGAGCCAAGTTAGCTCCCCCAAGTGGCAGCTCCATTTTTTCCTATATATATATATATATATATATATATATATATATATATATATATGGGTGAAATGGGGCTGCCCCTTGCGGGCAGCCAATGTTGGTTGCCCCGTCCTCGTCTTTTCCGCAATTTTTTTTATTTTTTTGAAAAATTTCACCATGTATATCCATTTCTATATCCCTCCTATATGCCATTCAAATTTCGTCAGAAACAGAGACTCGTACGGCCTCCATCCAGACATTCATTTTCTAACGGTAACAGAATTTTTTAAATCGACACCATCTCGATGGAGGCCGTACGAGTCTCTGTTTCTGACGAAATTTGAATAGCATATAGGAGGGATATATAGATGAATATACATGGTGAAATTTTTCAAAAAAAAATAAAAAATTTCGGAAAAGACGAAGGCGGGGCAGCCAACATGACTGCCCGCAAGGGGCAGCCACATCAAACCCATATATATATATATATGTATGTATGTATATGTACATATATATATATATACATATACATATACATATATATATATATGTATATGTATGTATGTATATGTACATATATATATATACATATACATATACATATATATATATACATGAGAAACTTCAAATGAGGCGGGGTCTCACCATACATATGTGTGTGTTTGTAATTGTATGTATATCATTTTCAGCTTGTGGTCTGTCATAAAACTTTAAACTCTTTCTACTGCTGATGCGTGACCCTCGTCTATTGATGCCTTAGGTTCTAAACGGATGGATTTTATTATCAAGGCGACCTTGTCTTGGAGCAGTTTATGGAGCTATGAAACATCACTCTAAAACGATCGATTTTATTATCAAGGCTACCTAAAACGGATGGATTTTATTATAAAGGCTACCTCGTCTATTGATGCCTTAGGTTCTAAAGGGATGGATTTTATGGAGCTGTGAAACATCACTCTAAAAGCACCGAGACCCCGACCCCATGGCGGAGCCCCCAGACAACCCTAACCCTACACCCCCCCCCCCCCCCCCCGTCAATCTCAAAGCACCGCCGTCGTCTTCCACCCCCCTACCACCGTCGTGTACCCACCCCTACCCACCATCCTTTTCCTTCCCTCCCTCCTTCCCCAATCCTCCTTCCCATGCGCAGGTCTCCTCCTACTCTGTGGAGCACCACCAGAATCCCGTCCCCCCCCCCCCCGTCATCTATCCTGGATGAAGACATTCGACCGTCCTGGAGGGACATTTGCGAGGACCAAAACCACCACTGCCCTCGCGAAGGATGGCATTCACCCCTCCTATTCTCGTTAATGGGGAGAAAGTCGCCTTTGTGGATGCGCAGGAAGCGGTCGCCTTGGACCACATCTGGGAGCATACCCTCGTTTTCTATGTGATGGGGAAACACCCCTACAGGACGCATCTAATCAACTTCATCGAAAAAGTTTGGAAGCCGAAGGGGGAGATGAAACTTCTCGCCCGTCCGAATGGTTTCTTCTACTTAAAATTGTCTTCGGAGGAAGATTGCCAAAGAATCCTTGCCAGAGGCCTGTGGCTTTTCCACGGGCGGTTCATGGCAATCAGGCACTGGGAGGCTAAAATCTCGCTTGAACGCGACCTTCTATCGGAGGTACCAATATGGGTACGTCTTCATGGACTCAGCCTTGGGCAATGTTCGGACATCATTCTGAACAAGCTCGCAAGCCTCATTGGTACGCCCTTGTTCATGGACGCCGCTACGGCTGCTGGACTGAGGGATGGATATGCGAGATGCTGCATTTCTGTTCATGCTGCGAAGGTCATCCCCTCTATGGTTTCCCTGGTCTTTTTCACTGGCAAACGAGAGAACATTGGTGTGGAAGTTGAATGGCAACCACCAAGATGCAGTCGCTGTGTTTCTTTTGGCCATAGCTCGGGTTGCTGCCCATACGCTAAAGAAGACAAGATGTTGAGAGTACAAAAGGATGTTAATGAGCAAGGTCAGGAGACCACGCCCAAAAGCCCCAGCGAAGTGGAGAACAAAGATTCCATTCCTGAAAAAGAGCCAATCGACCATCCTCGTGAAGAGCCCTCCGGAAATGCTCAGGTCATCCAAGCTACCATGCCGTCGAAATAGCCAAAGAGGACTCCAGTCCAAGGTAAATATGGAAACTCCTTCCCTTTTGGACATAGGTCCCTTCTTCACAGGAAAATAGCCACGCCATGCAAGCAGGTCCATTCTGGTTCCACGTTGGGTGGTATCCCAAGCATAGACTTGAACATCCCTTCCCACGAGCAGGGGAGCTCAAAGAAAGTAGTGATCCAGTGCCATGAACCACCTGAACAGCCTAGCATTGATCAGGGGAGGGGCTCATATACAATCCCGGAGATCGTCTCCTCCCCCAAACCCGGAGTGGGCTACTGTAACTCACAAAAAGAAGAGGCCTCAAAGGGTCGATCCCAACCTCAACGGGCCTCAGCCACCCTCAGCATCTCGTTCCTAATGTCGATTGCGGTGTACAATACGTGTGGTCTAAACAAGCCCCGTAAACTAAAGGCCCTAATGGGGAACCTCATCAATAGGCAGGCTGATATTGTTGGCCTTCTTGAAATCAAAATAAGACCTGAGTCGAGATCTAAATTTGCCGAAAGGCTCCCTTTGGGCTGGGCATTCGACCGTAATGACATGCCCCGAAGAGCTCATGTTGGAGCTGCACCCCTATGGCTTCCTCAGATCAAGCCATTACTATGAACTGCTCCAATCATGGGCGGCTGGAGCTAGTGATCTCGTGTATTTATGGCTCCAACTCTGCGGTGGAGCACAGGAACCTTTGGAACCAACTACGCCTGACATCTGAATCTATCAATAAGCCATGGCTTGTGATTGGCGGTTTTAATGTGGTGCGATTCAATCATGAGAAGACAGGTGGTCGTCCTCCATTGCAGGAACCTATGGAGGAGTTTAATGACTGTATTGACCATTGTCAACTTATTGACTTGTGCTCCTATGGCAACAATTGGACGTGGTCTAACTGCTCCATTGGTACTTCCAGAATCAGTGCCAAGTTGGATAGGGCACTCATTAATGCGGGCTGGCTCAGCACCTTCCCCCAATCCAAATGTAACTTCTCGCCACTGGCAAGTGACCACAAGTTGCTCTCGGTTGAGCTCGCTCGCCTACCCTCCCTTCCAAAGCCCTTTCGTCACTTTGATTACTAGATGGATCGCCTTGGCTATGTGGAAGCCGTTTCAAGGGGATGGAATTCTCCAGTGGCTGGTAACCGCTTGTTCCGTATTGCAAAAAGACTAAAAACCGTGAAACTTGCGCTTAAAGCTTGGGCTGGTGATGAGGCGAATGTACGCTTAAACTCCAAAAGGGCTAACTCCTTCCTGGAAATATTACATGTTGCCCTGAGTGAAAATCCAATGGACGACATCCTTGCCCAGTTGGATAAGGACACGAAAAGCTACATTGAGGAGCTGGAATCGGATCTTGAAGCAAAAAAGCCGCGTGGATTGGTTGAAGCACAGTGACAGGAATACAAAATTTTTCCACCTTGCGGCTAAAGCTAGAACAAACAAGAACAGCATTTCCTCCCTTCTGGATGACCATGGGCGGGTCATTGACAAACCCATGGAGATTGCTCGGACTGCTGTGGAGTTCTTCAATTCTCTACTTGGTCCCGAATTGCCTCGTCTCATCAGGGAGGCCCCTCCCTCGCCCAAATCTATCCTAACGGAGTAGGCAGCGGTTTGGCTCACCAGTCCATTCACGGAGAAGGAAATATGGCAGTCCCTAAGCAACATCTCGTCCAATAAGGCACCGGGTCCTGATGGTTTCAATGCCTATTTCTTCAAGAAACATTGGGAAATGATGAAAGGGGAGATATGTTTGGCCATGGATTTCCTTCATGGTGGGGGAAACATGGTCAGACATATCAATCACACTTTTTTAACATTGGTTCCCAAGGTGGCTTCCGTCACGGGTACGGGCGGCTTCCGCCCTATTTCATGCTGCAATGTTATTTACAAGATATTCTCCAAGTTGTTAGCCTCACGATTGGCGGAGACACTACCTAGCCTGATCTCTACAAACCAATCAGCCTTCATCAAAGGTCGCTCTATTGGCGATAACATTAGATTGGCTCAAGAAGTGCTTAATGGCTTTGATCGTCGTCGTAACTTGAATAGGGCTTGCCTAAAGATTGACCTGTCTAAGGCGTTCGATTCCATCGAACATTCATTCATTCTGGATGCGCTAAAGGCTATGGGCTTTAATGGAACTTGGATAGGATGGATCCAAAATTGCACTTTGACGACATCCTTCTCCATTCTGCTTAATGGGTCTCCCCATGGTCTTTTCAAAGGCTCTTGCGGATTGAGACAGGGGGATCCGCTCAGCCCATTGATGTTCACTATTGGGATGGAGTCCCTCACTTGCCTTGTGGAGAAGGCGCTGCTTGAGGGTCGGTTTCTGCCTCTTGGTAAAGGCCGCTCTCTTGCGCCTACCCACCTGATGTATGTTGATGACCTACTTCTCTTCTGTAAGGGTACAATGCGTTCGCTTGAGTCGATCAAGGATATCCTCAATGATTTCTATAGCATCTCTGGGCTCCGCATGAACGCTAGGAAGAGCAAGCTGTTCCGCCATAAGTACTTCAGGGACAACTTCTCCCTTACACTACGTATTGGCATACTTTCGCAGGCCTTGCCGACCACATATTTGGGTATTCCTCTGGCTCCCTCTTATAGGGCTAAGCTTACACAAAGAACTATCTTGGACAGGGTTAGGGTCCTGCTTGGGGGCTGGAAGGCAGCGACCCTATCCATGGCCGGCCGCGCTCAGCTATTGAGGTCCGTTGTCTCGGGTGTACTCCTCTTCTGGACAGCCAGCACCATCATACCTCGCAGCACTATCCGAACCATCGAATATGCATTGCGCAAAGTTCTTATGGAATCAGAAGTTGCATGACATCTCTTGGGCCAATATTTGCCTCCCAAAAATGAGGGGGGGCTTGGTATTAGATCGCTGGACACGCTTCAGAGGGTGATGATAATTTCCTGGACTTGGCGGCTGGTGAGCTTCGATGGCTCAATTTGGGCGTACTACCTGAGGCAGAAATACCTCCACTCCTCCTCCTTCTGGGACGCTCAACCATCCTCCTCTCATAGTGTGGTATGGAAGGCCATTCTACGTGGGAGGGAATCATTCGCAACCGTTGTTCAGTCTACTTCTCACCCTCTACGGTGGTCACTCTCCACAACAGGCTACTCTTTCGCAAGTGCGGTCGATCTTGTCCGCCATAAAGATTCGACCAAAGCTTGGGCCCCTTGGATTTGGAGAAGGAACATTCTCCCTAGGTTCTCCTTCACGTTGTACAGGGCATTGAAGGAGAGGCTGCCTACCTCGGACCGTCTTGCTAGATTTCAGATTTGCCCCCCCTCGTTATGTTACATGTGCCTCACTCACCCCGAATCTCACAAGCACATGTTTTTTGAGTGTAAGGTCTCCTCTGCTGTCTGGGAGACCTCTTGTTCCTCTCTCAATCTGACAACTCCACCTCGGCTGCACCTAAATGACCTTTTGGACTGGTTGGCCACCGCTCAGGTACACTCGATCTGTGACTTGCTTGCTCTCACGCTCGCTACTGTGGTTGGCTGCATCTGGGAGGAAAGGAACTCTCGTTGGTCTTCAGGTGTTCATAGGCCCCTTGAGTGGATTGTTGACAAGGTTGTGCATACTTGTCGTTTACTACTTTGAAAGATACTTAGATCGAGTTTTTGTTTTCCCCTCAGTCGTTTTTATTTAGTCCGGTTGTGGACGAATTTTTTGGTCGGTAACGTTCTTCTGGTGTCATGGATGTAACCATGGCCGATAGTGCCATTTGTAACTAATTTTAATGGAATACTTATATACCCTTCAAAAAAAAGTTTATGGAGCTGTTAAAGGCTTCCGAATTATTCGGAAATTCTCTCATCATCTAAACCACGATTTTCTGAAATCCCTTTTTATGTGGGGACTAGCGTCGGGGCAGTTCTGTTCACTGAATGTTTCCTCTTAAGTTGCCCATGTTACTCGTTCCAAGTTAGCTTATCTTTTGCCCAAATATCCCGGATTTTCAGGTCTTGTCTGGATCAGTAGGTCCTTTACCCCCACGCCATGTTCAGTGTACAAGAACCTTTATTGGTTGGCTTGATGATGAATGAACTCGATCTTCTTTTAAAAAGAACAATAAGATGATGATGAAAATCTCTTGCCATTACCGATGAGGTAAATGTCCAACGTCACGATTCCAACTGCTCTGAGTCGTTGACATCACTCACTTTCGTCATTTTTCCTCTGCTGGAAGCAAATGGAGCTTCTGGTATCGAAAGCAATTGATCTCTCTGCTTTGACGAAGAGAAGAGAAGAGGGTTCCCGTGAATGTGAACGTCGACCCATTGCAACCAACTAACATGATTCGACATGTGCTTGCTGTCATGGATTTCTCAGCATTTATGATAGCATATATAAATGTTACCACGCCAGTATTTAATTTATATATGAAGAACAAATGCTTTCAGGAAGCTCGAGGGCAGCAAATTCAAACTTGCCCAAGGAAGTGGATTCTAGCCTCTGCTGTAAACACCAACATCTCCCATCTTTGATTAACTAAATAAGATTACTATTACTCAGCCTGCCTAAATAGTCCAACAGCGACAAATTTATGAATCCTCGACCTGGAAGGACTTTTTGGAATAAATTGGAGCGCAGTCCACCGCCAACATTACAGGAAGATTTCGTTGATATCAATTGATGTTGTACCTTTCAATAGTTGAGGAAAATCCCTAGTTATAGCTTTCAGATCTAAATCCAATGGTTTTATTCCTCTACTTTATCGAAGACATTTTACTCAACCTTTTCATTTACGTTTTTCGATTTATGATTAAAATTTCAAGTAACTGTTTAAGATCTTCTATTATGGTATTTTTCTAATATCTTGTAATTCTTGAATCTGATATTCTGTGGAGTATTCAGCCCACGTCATTCGGCCATGTATTCTATAAACCGCGACGGTGTTATGAAAATTTCACCGGTTGTAAATTTTGTTGGATTCTTTGTAAAATGAGAAGCTCTTTTACATCTTCAGCCAAAATTGGTAGGCATCATCCTTCGTTGACTTCAGTGATTTGTGTAAGTTGGACATTTCCTTTGTTAAACTAGTATAGTTCTCTGGAAAAAAATCATTTGATGCTTTATCAGATTTTTTTTCAAAAAAAAAAGGTAACAGGTAAAAAAATGCAGATGGTAAAATCAGTAAATAATTATGTAAAATATGTAGTCCAGTAGAAACATCCTTCCGGTGCAGATTGTTGGAGATGTTCTTTGGAGAAGATGCGACTGGTGTGGATTTTGAACAGGCGATAAGAAAGTAGATAGTGGTGGAGAGAAATTTACATCGGCTAATTCTGACTTTGAGCATTATTACTCTTAAGAAACTTCTGAATTTTACATTGCGTATATTTATAAATCTGCAGCAGGTCTTGCTACAGTTATAATATTACCTTGAGAAATTTAGGGGGTGAAAAACACTCGTTTTGGCTCATTTAAATCATATAGAATCATATGCTGTAAATTTGGTGATGAATCTTGACCTGATTACTACTTATCGTTGTCATGACTGCGTGCCATATGATTCTTAAAAATATGATGTGTAATATCCAAATGTTGGCCTTGGAGAAATTTCTGATCATTATATTATTATATTTATCAAGAGCTCATTGTAATTTGAGGTTTTTAGAGTAAATATTTTTATTAAGATTTTACGTTTTTGAAAAATAAAGAATCTAAAGATATGCTCTTGTCATTAGAAAAATCATAAATAATAAACCAAAAAAATCTATAAAATTTACGTTTGTATCTTTTTATGTATACTTTATCATGTCAAAAACCACAAATGACATAATATCAAAATCCCTTAGAAAACAAAAATATAGAAAAAATGCAAAAATTCCTATATCAAACATACGGCAACAAAATCAGTTAAAATGAATGTTTTATATTCATTATAATCCAAATACCACTAAGATAATACATTTTTATCCATTTTTCGATTAACCAATATTTATATTTCATTTTGTTTTCCCTTATATTTATTCTTAAAACAAATTTTGTATTATTTTATAATGGGTTTCTTTGTTTTGAAAATTTTCAAAAATAACCTAAAATCTCAAAATCACGAAAATATTTCTCTCGTTTTTATTATATATGGTCTCTATTTTATTTATAAAAAAATTATTTCTTTTCATTTTTAAAATTTTTAAAACTAAAAGGGAAAGGATAACATATTTTAAATGGAATCAAAATTCAAAATTTCAAAGATTAAAAATTAAAATATATAATTGTATTCACATATATCTCGCACTACTTATAGGCATCACTACAACTAAAACTAGTTGTGAACATGGAACTATGTCCACGGATCTGGGAGCTTGTAGCTACGTAATTGGATCTGGCCACAACACTTCTGATCTGTTGCCGTAGCTACAAGTCTTTTAGCGAGAGTTCTCTGACCACAAATATGTTATGGCCACTATAAGTAATTATAGAAGTTGTTGTGGACACAATTCTGGCAAGAATGGCCTCCTTAATCTTGAAGGATGTCATCATGGAATTTTGGTTATGGAAACTAGTGGCCATACAATTAGCATAAGTTTCTATAGAGACGGTATGTGGCCACTGAAAAACACGTCACCCGGCCTGTCTTGTGATGATGATACAGATCCCTCGGAATCAGATATTGATTGGGCAGAGTTTGATGATCTTATACCATGTCTGACTTCCACAGAGCCTGCAGCTAGGGAGAAGGTAGTTGCCATACCGAGTAGAGACAGTCCAGTAGAGCAGCCTTCTCCAGATACCGATTGTGAGCGAGAGTTTCCGTTCTCCCATGCAGATTTGGCAGCATTCACTCAGAGCTTTCAAAGGCCAGATCTGCCAGCACCTACTTGTCCAGAGCTGAAGCCGCTACCTGTGTCGCTGAAGTATAGGTTCCTTGCGGGTGAGCATGAGATGTACTCAGTCATTATCTCTGCTGATTTGACTGGAGAGCAAGAATCCCGTCTGAGGGGGGTTCTTGAAAAGAACCGCAAGGCGATAGGATGGAGCGTAGCAGATCTCCAGGGGATCAGTCAGGCTCTGTGCTCTCACCACATCTATCTCGAGGATGAGTCAAAGCCGTCGCGTGAGTTCCAGCGGCGGCTGAACCCGAATATGAGAGAGGTTGTCATGAAGGAGATCTCGAAGTGGTGGAGCGCCGATTTTATCTACCCCATCTCCAACTCCAAGTGGGTCAGTCCGTTGCATGTGGTGCCCAAGAAGACGGGCATCATACATTTGTTACGGAGTCCGGAGAGGAGATCGCTACCCGGGTACCCACTTCTTGGCGGGTCTGCGTAGATTACAGACGACTCAACCAGGCCACCAAGAAGGATCATTTCCCCCTGTCCTTTATTGATCAGATCATTAATAGACTGGCAGGGAAGAGCTACTACTGCTTTTTGGATGGGTACTCCGGCTACAATCAGGTGTCCATCGTGCCCGAGGACCAGGACAAGACCACCTTCACCTGTCCCTTTGGCGCATACGCCTTTAGACGCATGCCATTTGGGCTATGCCATGCCCCTGCGACCTTTCAGAGATGCATGCTGTCTATCATTTCGGACATGGTGGGGGAGTGCTTGGAGGTCTTCATGGATGACTTCTCGGTCTACGACGACTCCTGTCTTGATTGCCTAGACCGAATCCTTCAGCGATGCATTGAGGTTCACCTTGTATTGTCTTCGGAGAAGTGTCACTTCATGGTGACTCAAAGGATGGTGCTTGGCCATATCATCTCCAACAGGGGCATGGAGGTTGATCCGGCCAAGGTAGATGTCATTAGAAAACTCGCACCATCGTCCAACCTGCGGCAGTTACGGTCTTTTCTGAGGCACATCGGTTTCTACCGGTGCTTCATTCATGATTTTAGTAGGATTGCCCGACCGTTGACTGATCTGCTGACGAAAGACACTGAGTTCCTTGTCGATGACAAGTGTCTTTCGTCGTTCGAGACTCTCAAGAGCTATGTCATAGAGGCTCCTTTTCTCCAGCCACCAGATTGGTCTCTCCCATTCGAGATCATGACGGATGCCTCCGATTTTTCCGTAGGGGCTATGCTGGGACAGAGGAGGAATGGATTCCCATTTGCTATTCACTACGTTAGCCGTACATTGGATGCCGCGCAGCAGAACTACACAGTCACTGAGAAGGAGATGCTAGCCGTAATCTTCACCCTAGATAAGTTCAGATCTTACATCATTGGATCTAGAGTGGCCATATACACTGATCACACCGCCATCGGGTACGTCATGGCAAAGAAGGATGTCAAAGCTAGATTGACCAGATGGATCCTTCTACTCCAGGAATTTGACATAGAGATTAAGGATAAGCCTGGAGTCAAGAATGTGGTGGTGGATCATCTCTCCCGATTAGAGTATCTTGAGGATTCTGAGCAGATTGACCCTATTTGTGAGACCTTCCCAGATGAGGCGATCTTTGCTATCACCTCGCTCCCATGGTATGCCGATATTGTGAACTATCTTGTTGCCAAGAAAGTTCCACAAGATTGGCCCAGGCAGAAACTTCAGACCTTCCTCGCGAAGGCCAAGTTTTATCATTGGGAGGATCCCGTCCTTTACCATGAGGGAGGGGATAGTATCTGGCGTCGGTGCCTTCCTCAAGAGGAGCACCACAACGTCCTTACTTACTGCCACAAGCTTGAGGCAGGAGGACATCACTCAGGGAAGAGAATGGCGCAGAAAGTGCTCTAATCCGACCTATGGTGGCCTATTCTCTTCAAGGACTTTGATGAGTTCGTGAAGAGGTGTACTGACTGTCAGAGGATGGGCACTTGTGGACAGCGTGATATGATGACGATGCAGCCCATTCAATTCTGTGAGGTTTTTGACGCATGGGGCATCGATTTCATGGGTCCATTCCCTAAGAGTCAGGGATTCGAGTACATTCTGTTGGCCGTGGATTATGTGAGTCGTTGGGTTGAGGCCATCCTCGCTCGAACCGCAAATGCGAGGACTGTTTACCGATTTTTGAGGAAGAATATCATTTCACGGTTCGGGGTACCTAGAGTGTTGATATCTGACGTGGGGTCTCATTTCGTCAACGACAAGGTAAAGGCCCTTGCTAGTGAGTTCAGCATAGACCATCGAGTTGCCACTCCATACCACCCTCAGACGAATGATCTTGCTGAAGTGTCGAACAGGGAGATCAAGACTATATTGCAGAAAGTCGTCCGCCCTGACCGAAAGGATTGGTCACAGCTTTTGGACTCGGTCTTGTTGGCGTATCGGACGTCTTTCAAGACTCCTTTGGGTACATCTCCCTTTCGCCTCGTTTATGGCAAGCCGTGCCATTTACCTGTTAAGCTGAGACATAGGTCACTTTGGCACTGATATACTTTTGGATCCAGATAGTGTAGGAGACCAGAGGAGGGCAGAGTTAGCAACCCTGGAGGAGCTTCGTGATACCGCCTTTTCAAACAGCCTACATTATAAGGAGAGAGTGAAGGAGTGGCGTGATTCTCATATCAGCCACAAGCATTTTGAGCCTGGACAGAGAGTATGGTTGTTTGATGCTAGGCTTCGATTATTTCCAGGGAAGCTACAGAGCAAATGGAAGGGACCGTATTTGGTGAGAAAGGTACACGATAATGGGAGTATCGACATATCTGAGTTGTCTTGTGAGAGTACCTTTCGAGTGAATGGCCAGCGGCTCAAGCCATATCTAGATCACGAACCGTGGGTCGTTGATGTTGCCCCTATTCACTTTGCGTGAGATGTGGTCTCTTAACTCACATCTATTGCATCTCACGCCTGATTATCACTGTTCTTCCGACTTGTATAGATCCAGTTGTCCATATCACTCTATTCTTTAGTCCCACATCCCTTTTCACATCTTATGATTATGCTATACTTAGGGTGTACCTTACCTTAAGTATAGGGGGATGTAGGATTTTCGGGTATTCTTTTTATTCTTTCTACCCCGATTTTGCTGCCTATACTTAGGGATATTTCACCCTAAGTATAGGGGGGGTAGAACCTGTACATCCTTCACTCGGATTTCCCTTCATGTACAGTTTTCTATACTTAGGATTACTTGTTCCTAAGTATAGGGGGAAACACTGAGTTCTCTTCATTCTATTCTTTCATTCATCCTTGTATATAGCCGTTTCTTTTCACTTCCCTATACTAAGCACGAGTTATGTCTTCTTCATCGCTCTTGATCACTCTGAGGACATCGTTCGAGCTAAGTATAGGGGGTGTGTATATATTTCATATATACTTTAGCCATAACTCGTACTTTGTGTGAGTGTGTTAATAAATAAAAATGGCTAAAAACCCAAAAATCCATAAAAATTAAAATTTTTTTAGTGTAAATTAACATTCTTTTATTGCACATACATAGCTATTGTACAAAATTATTTTTGTAAAAAAATGTTTTCAAAAACTTTTTGGGTAAATAGTGTGTAAATATTTTCTTATCAAAATTATGTATATAGTACAAAATTTTTCCAAAATGTTTTGAAAATCAAAAGTTTGCAAAAACCTGGTGTAAATGTGTGTAAATATTTTGCAAAATTTGCATTCATGCATACATCCATGATTTCTAAACATTTTTCAAAAATTTTGCACATGTGTAAATATTTGTAAATAGCATCTTTGTAAATATTTGTATAGGTTTTCCTGGATTATAGTTGACATTTAAACTAGCCTGGAATTAAATTGGAAAATGGAGCTTGATTAAGATCTTAATCCACCTAATTATAAGAGGAACCTTATAGGGCTTAGGGTTAAGGCTTTTCAGGTCCATGGTGACTTAATTCTTTGAGTCCACTAGGCTATGAGCATATGTCATCTTGATGAGCCTATGTAGAGCACTTAACAACACACGCATGACTCTCAGAGACAATGGATTTACTTGCACCAGCACCTTACACATAGCTATCCACGGATAAGGTGGTGAGGAGGCAGTTTCCTTTGGCTTGGGGTAGCATATGAGGGTAGTACTTCTAGGTGGAACCTCTCTTCTTCTTATAGTGAAGGAAGTGCGTCTCAACTTGGTCTGGTGGTTTTGAAGTCTAAAGACAGAAGTCGTGGATTGCAATAAAGCTTCAAAAGAGGGATAGTCTACTGGCTCAAGAGGAAAAACTCCTTGTATATATGCTACACCATGTAGATATGTTGTACATATGCACATGAAAAAAAATGTGCAAAAAGAAAAGAACTCCAAAAAAGTGGTGGGTCGGATTGAAAATTTAATAATCCCACCGGAGTGTATATAGTCAAATAAAGCAAAAGCTTATCGTATGCATGTTCCATCTCATGAAGCTTGCAGCGGGAGACTCAGCTACACTGGTTAGAGATCCCAAGGATACATGGCTACATTGGCCATGGTCCATTCTCTTCTTCCCCCTCTTCTTGAGTCGGTTGCAATTGAACTTAGAAGGGAATACCCTGCTTCTCGAGGAAAGAGTTGCTAGACCGAGGCATTAGAGTTACCAGGTTGAGGGAGGTTGTTTCTTTGTTACTTCTCAGGTGGGGAACTACATATCACTTACACCGTACAAGGAAAGATTCTTGATCATTAGAGTTTGTGTATGTAGACTTGTTCTGATTTGGTTTATTGAGGAGTCTTGCCCATAGATTGGTGGAACTTAGAGGCTGTTAAATTTTAAGCTTAAGTCCAAATAAGGTTCCGACACATTAATAATCCAAAGATCTGATCGAGCTCCATATTTCAACTTAATGAAGGCAAGTTTAATAATCAGCAGTGATCCATGCATTTTCTCCTCGTTTTCTTTTTCTTTTTCTTTTTCACTTCTTTTTCAAATAAGTGTTTGCTAAGGGACTAGCAAAGTTAAAGTATAGGGGGTGATGAGTACCCATTCCTCACTCTTTATTCTTTTATTTTAGCTACAAAACCTGTGCAAAACACGTGTATATTCTTGTAAATAGAAAAAATCATCATCTAGCATGCATTGCGTAAAATACAATAATTAGAATGTTTTTGTGCATAAATAAAAGAATAAAGAAATAAAAGAAAAAGAGGGAGATATTTAGAATAAATATTGAGCGACCTAATCCCAAGGGAGGGCTCAGCATGGGCCTGACCGCATAAAAACCCAAGTAGAGAGAGATAAGGAAGCTCATATATGTGTACATATACCTATGTTTATAAAAAAAAAATATTTTACTCTAAATAAAAATATAATTGTGTGACTATTCATTTGTATATATTTGTGAAAATAAAATCAAAATAAAAATGGGAAAACAAAAATAGAAATAAAATTCACTTCATCATTGTATATGGACCACATGTACATAAATAACTTATCTATTTATTATCACCTTGTAAATAAATAATTAAAATTCAATAAAAATATGTATATAGTCCACATGTCATGGTGTAAAGAAATAAAATAAAAATTAGAAAAATGAAAATAAAATAAAAAAATAAAATAAAATCAAGTTCCAACCTTGTATATATACCATGTATGGACATAAATAAAACTATTTATTTTACCCTTGTAAATAATTAATAAAAATAAAATAAAAATACCCTATTATTCCAGATTTTATTCTATAAGTAACTAAAATATAAATATGGAATAAAATGTATAAAAATAAACAATTAAAAATCAAAAATAAAAAATACATATGTATATACCTGTATATAATAATAATATTTTGTAAATACCTAAATTATGTTTCAAAAAAATAAATAAAAATCATAAAAAATAATTTAAAAATAAATAAACATTTTTCATGTTTTAAGTTTTTCGAAATAATTGCATTTACTATTTTTTATTGAATTTTTAAATCTTTAATAATCGGCGAGCTCTGATTGGTCCATGGGGGATGTTGACCCCCGGTCAACTCTCCCCCCAGGACCACCAGAGTCGGATTTTGTTGCCCCGACCCGACTTCTCTGATTTTTCCCCACTCGATCCGATCGCCAAATCCCTAAAGCCCGGGCTCCATTTGATCCTTGCTTATCCGAGACCCTCGCCCGGGGTGGATTCTAGGGATCCATGCTCCAGGCATCCACGCCCGACTCCAATTAGACAGAACCCTCACACTATATAACTGAAGATCCGCCGCACAATTCAGGCTATCTTTGGTGTTGCTTCTTCCACCCAGGACCTCCATCCGATTCCCTCGAGTGACAGTGTTGGATTGGTGTGTTGTAGAGAGGACGAGGAGCTTCCCGTCACTGATCCGGCGACATCTCGTCGCTGTGCACCGCCAGAGCAGCGCGTGAGCCTCGGGCCTCTGACGACCCTCGAGGCGACGACCAGAGCTCCGGTAGCTCATCCCCAGTCGATCCCCAGGATGAGGTGGACTCGATTCTTCCCATTTTTCTTGAATTTGCTACTACCCCCAAATCGACTGTCTGCCATCGTTCATCAATTACTTCCGCTCCGATCACCCATTCCATTGCCCGACCCGACTGTCATCTTCGCCATACTCCTATTCAAGTTCTACGCCTGTCCATCCATCCCAGTTCGCTCCGGAACTGGGAGTCCACCCTCCTCCGCCATCGCATCGCCGGAGGGTGCCGCCCCGAGACGCCAGCCACCCATTTCGCCTTTCACCAAGTCGAGGCAGTTTGCCCTCGACCCAGAAGTTGTCTCGTACTGTTTTGCAATGCTAAGAAGATCCATCTGAGGGACTGGACATTCAAGCACAGAGGCCCAGCTCCGCCTTCGTCGCTGGAGCTCCTCGGAGCTTCCCGCGTCATCGGAGAAGCCCATCAGCTGCGAAGCATCGAGGCGAGTCTATTCCACATTCCAGCAGCAGCAGCGAGGTCCAGCGCACCCGTGCTGCTCCGACGAAGTTCGCCGGAGCCGTGTTCCTCCAGGATCCCCCGCAGCCGTCCGATCTTCCCCGACGCTCCAGTTTAGATCAGATCCATCCATTAGAGGAGTCCAGCGACCGTTAGTTCTCCCTGGGGTTGATCCGGACCGCACGTTCACACGAGGAGGAGCCCGTGATCCCTCACCATCAGATCATCCACGTGGCTCCCTCCTCGCCGTCCATCCAGGCGAAGGGTTAGCCGCGTAGCAGCCACCGTCCGATCTCACACGTGGCTAGCCCTTAGCCGTCCGATCCGAGCTGACTTCTTCGCAGAGGCGCTGCGCCCCCTCAGTCCTTCGATATCACACGTGGCACGCCTACAGCCCTCGGATAATAAGGGGTAATTAACATTTAGACCCCCTCCTATTTCGCATTTACTTTTTAATCCTGCAAATATTTGTTTCAGTTGTTTTTACTTTTGAAAAATTGCACTTAGGACCTGAATCTTTTGTGTATGTGCACTTTCATCCCTGTGTATGTGAGAGTGTGCTTCGTCACGTGATTTTTTGTGAAATTGTATTATCTGGGCTGATGTTTTGATGTGTTATTGAATGAAATATACTTTCTGATATTTGCATCCATACCCCTGTGAACACTTTTATTCGACATGTGTTGAAATCTTTGGGTATTTTGCAACTTCTCCTCTGGACTTTTAGCACATGTTGCTACTAAGCCCTAGGAAGTAAGTTTTATTGCATTTAGGCCCCTCTGTGCCCAGACCACGTGCAACACGTGTGGGGACTTGGACAAATTGCACGAGGGACCCCCAGCTTCCTGGTTTTGTTATTTTTCAGCCCTTAGAGATACTTTTTATTGCGAATAGGTCCATGTGCAATGTGTGCTTGTTTTTATTTAAATAAAATATCAAATCTAATCCAAATTGCGTGAAAATTGGATACGTGGCTCCTGCCAATGTCTAAAATTTTCCCTAATTTTTGGGTACATTGTTTAGGCCTTTTTCTATTTTTAAAAATTCAAAAACCACCATTTTTCCTTCTGTCCAGATTAGATAATCATAAAAAATATAAAAACTCTTTTAAAAAATCCAAAAAAATTAGGTTTCGTTAGTTTTGTTGTATTTGATTTTCTTTGAATTTTTGGCTTTTTTTTGGATATATAAAAACATTAAAAAACCCTTAAAATTCATAAAAATTTTAAAAAATCATAGAAAACTCCAAAAATAATAAACTCTTTTCTTGAATTTTCTTTATTGTTTTTATTTTTCATAAAAATTACCTTCAAGCTTTTATAGATCAATTTGATATTTGAAATTGATATTTCAAGCCTGACTGGACAATACCTCACTGTTTATACCTTCTTTGATTTTTAAAAAAAATGTATAAAAATCAGAAAAATCTCAAAAATTCACCAAAAACAGTAAAAAACCTAAAAAACATAAAAATATTTTTGTTTGAATTTTTGGACTATTTTTGAGTAGTTAAATAATTGATTGAAGTTGCTTGTATTTGTCCTTTTGTTATTTTCCTTATTATTAAAAATCCAAAAAAAGTATAAAAATGATTAAAAACTACCAAAAATACATTTTCTTCCCTTATTTGTGAGTTGACTACTTTGTAGGTCGTAAGGTCAACTCGTGCTCCCTGAGTCCGACCTTGGGTGCTACACCAGGCTAATCTCATACCAAGGGTTGCTATTTTTTATTTTCTTGTTTTATCTGCTTGATTGGTGGTATGTTTCTCTTTTTCTTGATTGAGCTGATTTTCTCTCTCGATCCGGGTCGCAACGACCCTTTGAGTGATTATTTTATCCGGGACTGATTGGTTGATTATTTTCGGTTCTCCTGATTTTTAAGTCCAAAAATAGGGGGAGAAGATGATAAAGCCAATGCGCAAAAATCAATGATGCATACAGAGTAAGAAATGCGTACCTGACTCCATAGTCTACATGAAGGGTGATCCGCACATAAAATAAATGACAGAATATAAACTACCTATATGATGCACATGGAAAAACCGGCCCTAAACAAAGTTCTACTCGTGAAGAACAGTAGCCGAATACTCAAGCCTAGGTCCAGAGTCCTATCTTGGGAGCCACTCGGTGTCCGCCACAACGGATCCTGCACGCGTTGTTTGTGACTCCTGATGAATACCCATTCATCACTCTTTATTCTTATATTTTAGCTACAAAAACCTTTGCAAATGCATGTAGATATATGTAAATACAAATAATTACCAAAAGCATGCATTGTGTAAAAACTTATAATTAGCATGTTTTTGTGCAAAAATAAAAGAATAAAGATTAAAAATAAAAAGAGGGAAATATTTAGAATAAATATTGAGCATCCTAACCCAAGGGAAGGCTCAGCATGGGCCTGACCGCATAAAAGCCCAAGTAGAGGGAGATAGGAACTCATGTGTAAATATTTGTGAGAATACATAAAACTATATTTTCCTCACCAAAAATACAATTGTAAATATTTGTATATATTTATAAAAGATAAAAACAAAATAAAAAGTTAAAAATCAAAAAGATCAAAAATACCCCTTTCATCTTGTACATAAACCACACACATATATATATATATACATATATATTTATTTATTTAACTTTGTAAATATACAAAAGTAATTTTCATACTTTTTGTAAATATTCTATGCTATGTATTACGAATAAATAAAATAAAAAGAATCAAAATCAAAAAAACAAAATAAAAATAACAAAATTAAAAACCCAAAAATACCTTGTACATATACCATGTAGATACATGTTCATATATATTTATTTCACCCTTGTATATAAATAATAAAAAAAAATAAAAATATCCCTTTATTTCTAATTTTATACTATAAATAAATAAAATACAAAATGGGAATAAAAATGCACAAAAATAACAAATTAAAATCAAAAAAATTAAAAAGACATATTGTACAAATACCTATGTATAACTATACTATGTAAATACCATATTTTTATTTTTGAAAAATTAATTAAAAATCACCAAAAAATAGAAAAAATTAAAACAAAAATATTTCATGTTTTAAGTTTTTAATAATTCAGCCATTTGATATTTTTAATTGAATTTTTAAATGTTTTCCACGTGGCTGTTTCCCATTAGTCCACGGGGACTGTTGACCCCCGGTCAACTCCCCCCGCGGACCCTCTTCTCTCGCGGATCAGGCTGTCGACCCGATTTCTCTGATTTTTCCATGCCTGATCCGCCCGCCATTTGCGCAAACCCCGGGTCCTAATTCTTCTTCTTGCATCCGAGACCCCCGCCCGGGGGATTGCATCGGGGTCCACGCTTCATGCTGCCCTACCCGACCAGCCCTAGTCGGGTCGGCACCCATATATATCTCGAGCTCCGCCACCTTCAATCGGCATCTTTGGCCATTCGCGCAGCTTTCCAGTGAGCTCCAGAGAGAGAGCGAGGTGACAGCTCGCCACCCCACCCTGTTGCAGCGAGGAAGGAGGTGTGAACCATCGATCCGGCGAAGACTCCGCCGCAGCTCCGCCGCCTGAGCGAGCTCCGAGCCTCGGGCCGAGACGACCCTTGAGGCCACGACCGGGAGCACTCCCAGCTCCAGCACAGTCTCACCATCCACCCAGGTAGTCCCGTCGTTCCTTCTTTTTCTCGAATTTTCCATTTCGCCCAAATCACGCCGCCATCGATTTCTACCGATTCCGACTGCCTCGCCTTCCCGTTCGACCATCGGAATCCACCATCACCTCCGCCTTCCTTCCACGCACCTTCTCTGCCCCTCCGTTCAACCCAGTTCGCACAGGAGCTGGGGTTCGAATCCCTTCGCCGTCGCATCGCCGGGGTTCGCCCATAGCGACGTACCCTTCACCTTCACGTCGCCTAACCGGGTCGAGGCACCTTGCCCTCGACCCGCGAAGTTTCTGAGCTGTTTTGTAGGACCAACAGAGGCCATCTGAGGCCTCTCGACATCTCGCCCAGTTGCTTCAGCTCCGCCACCCTCGTCGGAGCTCATCCGAGCTCGGCTGGGGCATCGAAGACCCACAGCAGTTGCGCATCTTTACGCCGGACCTTCTCCGATCTTCAGGCGCAGCAGGGGAGGTCAGGAGCGCATGTACTGGGCCGGCGAACTTCGCCGGCCACCTGTTCTTCCTCGACCTCCAGCCACCGTCCGATCAGACCTCCAGCTCCAGTTTGCATCTGGGCCGTCCGTTCAGGAGCAGCAGCCACCGTCTCATCTGAGGAGGATAGATCTGGACCGTCCGATGCTCGAGGGTTAGCCACCGAGAGCCTCCATCGTTCGATCCTCCACGTGGAACGACCCCCACCGTCGGATTCACCCGAGGAGCCCAGCTGTGGAATGCCCGTTGTTCGCTACCGTCAGATGCTCCACGTGGCCTCCATCCGGCCGCTCCATTAATAAAGGGTAAACTACCCTAAGGCCCTTCTGTTTATTTCCTTTCGCATTTAGTTCTATAATTATCTAGTGTAGTTGTTTAGTTTTTGGGATATTTGCATAGTGGACCCTGAGCTTTAGTTTATTTGCATTTATACCCCTGTGTGTGTGAGCCACGTGCTTCGTCACGTGTATTTTTGGGTTATTTGCATCATATGCCCTTGTAGTTCTGGATGGTTCTGAAATGAAAGAAGCTTTTTGATAATTGCATTTATACCCCTGTGAATGGTTTTATTTCGCATGTGCGTTTATTTAAGGGTAAATTGCAACTAAGGCCCTCGGACTTTTGGTACGTGTTACCAATTAGTCCCCAGACCTTATTTTTATTACATAGAGGTCCCTGAGTGCCCCAGGCACGTGCCTCGCGCGTGTTTTGCTGGGTATTTTGCATCGGGACCCCAGAACTTTGGGTATTTGCACTTTGGTCCCTATGCACAGTGCCCTCTTGTCATTTTTGAATAAAATATCAAATCACCTCCAAATCCAACGAAAATTTGACACAGGGCTCCTGCCATGGTGTAGGATTTTTGTAGATTTTTGAGGACATTTCTGATCTTGTTTGCTATTTTTAAAAATTCAAAAACCTCCATTTTTGGCACTGTTTAACTTGAAAAATGACAAAAAAATATAAAAACCCCCCTAAAAATTCTATAAAAATTAGGTACCGTTTATTTTGTGTTCTTTGATTTTCTAGCCAATTTTGGCTATTTTTCATTACTGAAAACCCATAAAAACTTAAAAACCCTCAAATACTCATAAAAATTCTAATAAATACATTAAAAACCCAAAAACAATAATTTTGGTACTCAAATTTTCCTTGTGTTACCTAGTTTACAGGAAAAATACCTCCAGGTCTTTTTGAGGTCCTTAGATATTTTATCTAGGGATTTTGGGCCTGGCTGGACAGTACCCTACATTTTTGCTACTGTTTGATTTTTAGAAAATAAAATACACATCCTAAAAATTCCAAAAATTCACCAAAAACATTAAAAAACACAAAAAACATAAAAATATTTTTGTCTGAATTTTTGCTTGATTTTTGATGCATTAAATAATTTGTCGAAGTTAGCTTGTTTTTGCTTTACTTATTTTCTTCACATATTAAAAATTCCAAAAAAAATATAAAAATCATTAAAAGCCACAAAAATATTTTGTCTTGTATTTTATTCATTTTTGACTACTTCGTAGGCCTTCGGCCAATCCGTGCTCCTTGAGTTCGACCCTGGGTGCTATACCAGGTTAATCTCATAGCAGGACCGCTTGCCTTGCTTCGTGCTTGATTTGACATATTTTCGAGTGGTTCATTTTTTTTTTGATTGACACTTCTGAGTGACTGAGGTCGCAACGACCTATTTTCTGTACCTTATACCTTAGTCGCTCAAAATAAAACGTTAAAAATCAAAAAGATCAAAAATACCCCTTCCATCTTGTACATAAACCACACCTATATATATATATATATATATATATTTAACTTTGTAAATATACAAAAGTAATTTTCATACTTTTTGTAAATATTCTATGCTATGTATTGTGAATAAATAAAATAAAAAGAATCAAAATCAAAAAAACAAAATAAAAATAACAAAATGAAAAACCCAAAAATACCTTGTACATATACCATGTAGATACATGTACATATATATTTATTTCACCCTTGTATATAAATAATAAAAATAAAATAAAAATATCCTTTTATTTCTAATTTTATACTATAAATAAATAAAATACAAAATGGGAATAAAAATGCACAAAAATAACAAATTAAAAATCAAAAAAATTAAAAAGACATATTGTACAAATACCTATGTATAGCTATACTATGTAAATACCCTATTTTTATTTTTGAAAAATTAATTAAAAATCACCAAAAAATAGAAAAAATTAAAACAAAAATATTTCATGTTTTAAGTTTTTAATAATTCAGCCATTTGTTATTTTTAATTGAATTTTTAAATGTTTTCCACGTGGTTGTTTCCCATTGGTCCACGGGGACTGTTGACCCCCGGCCAACTCCCCCCGCGGACCCTCTTCTCTCGCGGATCAGGCTGTCGACCCGATTTCTCTGATTTTTCCATGCCTGATCCGCCCGCCATTTGCGCAAACCCCGGGTCCTAATTCTTCTTCTTGCATCCAAGACCCCCGCCCGGGGGATTGCATCGGGGTCCGCGCTTCATGTTGCCCTACCCGACCAGCCCTAGTCGGGTCGGCACCCATATATATCTCGAGCTCCGCCACCTTCAATCGGCATCTTTGGCCATTCGCGCAGCTTTCCAGTGAGCTCCAGAGAGAGAGCGAGTTGACAGCTCGCCGCCCCACCCTGTTGCAGCGAGGAAGGAGGTGCGAACCATCGATCCGGCGAAGACTCCGCCGCAGCTCCGCCGCCTGAGCGAGCTCCGAGCCTCGGGCCGAGACGACCCTTGAGGCCACGACCGGGAGCACTCCCAGCTCCAGCACAATCTCACCATCCACCCAGGTAGTCCCGTCGTTCCTTCTTTTTCTCGAATTTTCCATTTCGCCCAAATCACGCCGCCATCGATTTCTACCGATTCCGACTGCCTCGCCTTCCCGTTCGACCATCGGAATCCACCATCACCTCCGCCTTCCTTCTACGCACCTTCTCCGCCCCTCCGTTCAACCCAGCTCGCACAGGAGCTGGGGTTCGAATCCCTTCGCCGTCGCATCGCCGGGGTTCGCCCATACCGACGCACCCTTCACCTTCACGTCGCCTAACCGGGTCGAGGCACCTTGCCCTCGACCCGCGAAGTTTCTGAGCTGTTTTGCAGGACCAGCAGAGGCCATCTGAGGCCTCTCGACATCTTGCCCAGGAGCTTCAGCTCCGCCACCCTCGTCGGAGCTCATCCGAGCTCGGCTGGGGCATCGGAGACCCACAGCAGCTGCGCATCTTTACGCCGGACCTTCTCCGATCTTCAGGCGCAGCAGGGGAGGTCAGGAGCGCATGTACTGGGCCGGCGAACTTCGCCGGCCACCTGTTCTTCCTCGACCTCCAGCCACCGTCCGATCAGACCTCCAGCTCCAGTTTGCATCTGGGTCGTCCGTTCAGGAGCAGCAGCCACCGTCTGATCTGAGGAGGATAGATCTGGACCGTCCGATGCTCGAGGGTTAGCCACCGAGAGCCTCCATCGTTCGATCCTCCACGTGGAACGACCCCCACCGTCGGATTCACCCGAAGAGCCCAGCTGTGGAATGCCCGTTGTTCGCTACCGTCAGATGCTCCACGTGGCCTCCATCCAGCCGCTCTATTAATAAAGGGTAAACTACCCTAAGGCCCTTCTGTTTATTTCCTTTCGCATTTAGTTCTGTAATTATCTAGTGTAGTTGTTTAGTTTTTGGGATATTTGCATAGTGGACCCTGAGCTTTAGTTTATTTGCATTTATACCCCTGTATGTGTGAGCCACGTGCTTCGTCACGTGTATTTTTGGGTTATTTGCATCATATGCCCTTGTAGTTCTGGATGGTTCTGAAATGAAAGAAGCTTTTTGATAATTGCATTTATACCCCTGTGAATGGTTTTATTTCGCATGTGCGTTTATTTAAGGGTAAATTGCAACTAAGGCCCTCGGACTTTTGGTACGTGTTACCAATTAGTCCCCGGACCTTATTTTTATTACATAGAGGTCCCTGAGTGCCCCAGGCACGCGCCTCGCGCGTGTTTTGCTGGGAATTATGCACCGGGACCCCCAGAACTTTGGGTATTTGCACTTTGGTCCCTGTGCACAGTGCCCTCTTATCATTTTTGAATAAAATATCAAATCACCTCCAAATCCAACGAAAATTTGACACATGGCTCCTGCCATGGTGTAGGATTTTTGTAGATTTTTGAGGACATTTTTGATCTTGTTTGCTATTTTTAAAAATTCAAAAACCTCCATTTTTGGCACTGTTTAACTTGAAAAATCACAAAAAAATATAAAAACCCCCCTAAAAATTCTATAAAAATTAGGTACTGTTTATTTTTTGTTCTTTGATTTTCTAGCCAATTTTGGCTATTTTTCATCACTGAAAACCCATAAGAACTTAAAAACCCTCAAACACTCATAAAAATTCTAATAAATACATTAAAAACCCAAAAAAAATAATTTTGGTACTCAAATTTTCCTTGTTTTACCTAGTTTACACGAAAAATACCTCCAGGTCCTTTTGAGGTCCTTAGATATTTTATCTAGGGATTTTGGGCCTGGCTGGACAGTACCCTACATTTTTGCTACTATTTGATTTTTAGAAAATAAAATACACATCCTAAAAATTCCAAAAATTCACCAAAAACATTAAAAAACACAAAAAACATAAAAATATTTTTGTCTGAATTTTTGCTTGATTTTTGATGCATTAAATAATTTGTCGAAGTTAGCTTGTTTTTGCTTTACTTATTTTCTTCACATATTAAAAATTCCAAAAAAAATATAAAAATCATTAAAATCCACAAAAATATTTTGTCTTGTATTTTATTCATTTTTGACTACTTCGTAGGCCTTCGGCCAATCCGTGCTCCTTGAGTTCGACCCTTGGTGCTATACCAGGTTAATCTCATAGCAGGACCGCTTGCCTTGCTTCGTGCTTGATTTGACATATTTTCGAGTGGTTCATTTTTTTTGATTGACACTTCTGAGTGACTGAGGTCGCAACGACCTATTTTCTGTACCTTATACATTAGTCGCTCGGGTTTTCGTGTCGTCAGAATGGCGCCGTTGCCGGGGAGAACGGCTTAGTAGTCATTTTTAGCTTTTCCGCGGCTGTTTGATTTTCGCGGCTTTTTGTATAGATTTTTGTATATATATTTTTCTCATATTTTCTGACAAGAATCTTAAACTGACCACTTGTCTCTGTTTCTTGCGAGGGCCCGAGGATCGAGGCGGCTGATTTCGAGAAGCCGACGCAACCGCGAAACTCGGAGGCGGCTCCCTTCTGCACGGAGCCGCAGGAGAGAGCGAGAGAGAGAGTTGAGTGGGCGAGGATAGTTTAGGGCTATTTTATTATTGTTGTAATAATACAGGTACTCAGACTGGACTTGAACTTGGTTGACTTAGCGGGTCTGTTTCGCCGAGCACCGGTGTGCTCGGGGGACCCTTAGGAGTTTTTCGCGGTTTTTCACGGTTTTCTTCTACCTTTTTACTGCCTTTTCCGGTGTTTACGCGGTTTTTGCTCGAGCCCCTAGACTTAGGAATTTCTGGTGCTTGTGACGTAATTAGTAGGATCCACACACCTAATTGATTATCTGTTCCCATAGAACGTTAATTGGACCTACTAATAAATAAATAATAAAAATAACTTAGTCACTTTCCTGAGAGCCTACGCGCCGCGAGCCTGCCCCGTCAAGCGCTACTCTTGAACTCGACCTGTCGAGAAGAGGAGGGGTGGGTCTAGACCGGACTCTTTGGATCGAGGGCGAGTGACTGAGTTAGACGGTTCTGCGCTAGAAATTGCTCGTTTAGGACTCGGCTTTCCCGCTGCATCATTTAGGTAGTTTTCTTTCTGTCTTTAAATTCTGCGCGGATCACTTGCATGTAGAGTGCTGGAGACAAGGTACGCATTTCTATCTCAGCATGCATCATTGATTTCTCGCGCATCGGCTTTTTCGTCTTCTCCCCCCTGTTTTCGGACTAAATAATCAGGAGAACCGAAAAATTCGTTAGGCCTTTTGTTTGAGTTGAAAAATATTAAAAAGAAAAACCATAAAATTGGGACTGGCTAAGACTATTGACCTTAAAAACCGCTCACCCTAAAAATTTTGTCTTGGGGAGAGCAACCCCCTCATTGTATGGTTTGGATGCGCGAGAGAGTGACCCGCACCCTATGTAGAGCCTCCCGGTGCTAGTCCCGACTGATTACCGACTCTTCCGTGCGGGCCAGTCGGTTGGGTTAGCATCGGATATCCTAACAGGTCACGTAAGCGCTCTGATATATTGTGTGTTCACCAAAATAAAAATAGACAAGATAATTTGACCGAACTTTCACGGTCTTCAGCTTGCGTTGCGTTGGTGAACCGGGGGTTTGTTTGTGATCATAGTTGACTCCAGATCTCATCCGCATTACTCGCCAGATCAAGATGATGGGTAGACGGTCTCTTAGGCAGCCTCTGGCTGCACCGCTTTCGGGCACGTCTACCCGATCATCTAGGTTGGCCTGCGAGAGCCGAGACCAGCTCTCCGAGCCCGAGTACGACTCCGCCCTGTTCCCCCTCGACCCCCTTTCTTCTGGTATTGAGAGACATGAGCCCGAGGAGAGACTAGCAGATTTGACAGCACCTGAGTTGGGCTCATTTGATTTTGCAGACGTCGCCATGGCCGCCAGTTCAGGCGATTACCCCGGAGGTCCACGAGGAGACCAGCATTTTGTACTGGACCAGGGAGCGATCAACTCCACCCTGATCGCATCACTTGAGACAGTTCAGTAGCAGTTACGTGATCAGGGGGCATTCATGATAGAGATGAGGCGAGAGTTGGAGAGGCTCAGAGCAGAGCGAGGTTCAGAGCAGAGCGAGCCTGAGGAGATGCCTGATGTAGAGGCCGCAGCCGCAGCAGCCGCAGCAGCAGCAGCAGCCGCAGCCGCCGCAGCGGCAGCCGCCGCGGCAGGAGGACCACCACGACCGATGCGGGAGTTGCACAACCCCGGATCGACTCTGATGCATCACTGGGTAGTAGTGCCAGCGATCGTGGGGGACTTCAAGTTCCCCCCGAACACCTTGCAGTTGCTGCCCCGTTTCCACGGACTTGCCACTGAGGAGCCCCACCTCCACCTCCAGGAGTTCCTGATGATTTGCAGTACTGTCCACGATCGCCACGTGGACCAGGATACGATTCGGATGATAGCCTTCCCTTTTTCACTGGCAGATAGAGCAGCCACCTGGCTGAAGCATCTAGGGAAGTTTGTCTACACCTGGGAGCAGCTCCGCACCGAGTACTTGAACAAGTACTATCCACTCGGGCGGACGAATGCAGCGAGGGCCCTGATCAGCAACTTCTCCATGTTCCCCAATGAGCAGTTTCATGAGGCATGGGAGAGGTTTCGAGAGCTCTTAGACAGATGCCCGCACCACGACATCTCCAAGCCGAACTTGGTTCAGAGCTTTTTCAGTGGGATGACACCAGAGCTTCAGGGTCTGGTGAACGCTTCTTGCGGCGGGTCCTACTTTGCCAAGGACCACGACCAGGTCTGGACCATCTACGAGGAGATGGCCGAAAACTACATGGTGATGTCCCAGACCAGGTTGTATACTCAGAGACCCCAGCCACAGCAGCCAGGACCCGTGCAGTACCAGCGGATAGCACGGGTTGATGCAGGTCCATCCAGTTCGTCCGCAGTCGCAGCAGCACAGGCAGAGTCATCCGCTGCGGACATGGGCATTATCAGCGAGAAGTTGGACCGCATGGAGCTGATTGAGAAGAAGCAGTGCCAGAGCATCACTCAGATGGAACAGATGGCACAAGTTCTGAGCGACGTGAAGACCCAGCTCATGTGTCTCCAGGAGGCACAGACGGCTTCACAGCCCCGTCTTCTGTCGCGAGGCGATACCGGCGGCAGCAACAGCTCGTCCAAGCGCTCCAGCTCCTCACAGCAGCCTAGACAGGTTCACCTTGTACAGGCGGAGCCGTACCAGCAGCCGCAGCCTACCTACCAGTCCCCACCATCTCCAGACATGCAGATGGTGGTCTACCAGCCAGATCAGCCTCTGGTCATACTGCCGCCAGACCCCTTCGATGCAGAGCCGTTGATGGATGTCAACGGGATTTGGTATGACCGCCCTCAGCCTGGGATCCGACGAGACCATCCCGGATTCAGGTGGGGGAATGGTGGTGCCCAGCCCCAGCAGCAGCCGTCAGGACAGGGAGGGCAGTACTCCCAGCAGAGAGATCACCAGCAGTCGCAGCAGCAGCACCCAGCACACCAGCAGCACCAGCCATCATCCTTTGGTCCTCGTCCCTATCAGCAGCAGGGACAGTCGTGGAGGCGTGAGCAGCAGGCTCACCCAGTTCAGCAGCAGCACCCTTCCTCATACCCCTCTTACCACCAGCAGCAGTTCCAGCAACCTCACTGATAACCGCCCGAACGACTAAGGTAAAGGTAAAGAAATGAAGGTCGTCGCGACCTCAATCACTCGGGCTAAGTATATCAAGAAAAAAGTCGAACCGCGAAATAAATCAGGGATGAAACACGAAGTGCGGTCCTAGCTATGGGATTAACCTGGTATAGCTCCCAGGGTCGAACACAAGGAGCACATATTGGCCTTTCGGCCTACGATGTAGTCAGAAATCCGAGAGAGTATTTTTTTAGTGTTTTTAAGGGTTTTTATATTTTTTTTTTAGGATTTTTAAATATAAAGAAAACAGGAAAAGCACACAAACAATTAACTTGAACAATTTATTTAATGCATTAAAAAGCAAGCAAAAATTCAGACAAAAATATTTTTATGTGTTTTATATTTTTTTATGTTTTTGGTGAATTTTTGAGATTTTTCTGATGTTTATTTTATTTCCTAAAAATCAAACAATGCGAAAAGCAAGGGGTACTGTCCAGCCAGGCCCAAAACCCAAAGATAAAATATCTAAGGATCTCTAAGGGACCTGAAGGTAATTTTCCTGTATACTAGAGAAAACAAGGAAAATTTGAGCACCAAAATTATTGTTTTTGGGTTTTTAAATTATTTATTATGATTTTTAGGAGTTTTGAGGTGTATTTAAGTTTTTAGGGTTTTTACTCAATGAAAAATAGCCAAAATTGGCTAGAAAATCAAGGAACACCAAATAAACAGTAACTAATTTTTATAGGATTTTTTAAAAGGGTTTTGATATTTTTTTGGGGTTTTTGAATCTAAACAGTAGCAAAAATATGGGTTTTTGAATTTTTAAAAATAGCAAATGAAATCAAAAATGTCCTCAAAAATTCACAAAAATTCTACACCATGGCAGGAGCCATGTGTCAAATTTTCATCGAATTTGGAGGTGATTTGATATTTTATTCAAAAACAAAGGAGGGGCACTGTGCACAGGGACCAAAGTGCAAATACCCAAAAGTTCTGGGGGGTCTGGTGCAAAATACCCAAGAAATCACGCGCGAGGTGCGTGTCTGGGGCACTCAGGGACCCAAATGTAAGAAAAATAAGTTCCGAGGGCTTATTGGTAACAAGTACCAAAAGTCCAGGGGCTTATCTTGCAAAATACCCAAAATAAAACGCACATGTGGAAATAAATCACGCACAAGGGTATAAATGCAAATAAGTAAAAGATTTCATTCGTTAAAGAACATCCAGAACCACAGGGGTCTCTATTGCAAATAAACCAAAATATCACGTGTCGATGCACGTGTCCACAACTGGCAGGGGTATAAATGCAAATACGTGAAAGTCCGAGGTTTAATATGTAAATATCCCAACGTAAATAAAATAACTAAAATATTTACAGGACTAGAAATAAAAGACTCAAACTACGAGGGGGCCTAAGCAATTTACCCCTTTATTCGCCGACGGCTGGATAGGCGCCACGTGGAAGATCGGTCGGTCCTGGATGGTTGGCGCTCCTCTTCGTCTGACCTCGAGCCGAATCGACGGTGCTGGAGAGGACACGTGGAAGATCGAACGGGTATGGCCTCAGGTGTCTCTCTCCGCTGCTCGAACGGTCCTGATCAGCCCCTAGCGATGATCGACGGATGTTGCTCCTCGAAGAACGGACGGTGACGATGCAAACTGGGAGCGGGGGCTGATCGGACGGTGCTGGAGGATGGTGGAAGAACACTCCACCGGCGAGCTTCGCCGGCCTCGTGCGTGAGCTGCAGTCCTCCTCTGCTGCTCCTGATGATCGGGGAAGATAGGCGACGGCGTCCCGCAGCTGCAGGTACTGTCCGATGGCCCACCCGAGCCCGGGAGGGGCTCCGGCGAGGTCGTCGGCGAAGAGCTCCTGGCCTGAACGTATGGGGGTCTCAGATGACTCCCTTTGGACCTGCAAAATGAACCAAGAGCTTCGCGGGTCGAGGGCAAAGTGCCTCGACCCAAAGAAGCGGGGTGAAGGTGGCTGGTGGGTCGGTGCGAATGAGCTCCAGCGAGCTGGGGATGGGGAGCTCGACTCCCAGCTCCGGGGCGAGCTGGGTTGAACGAGTGGGCGTAGAACGTGCGCGAGGAATTGGCGAAGGTGAGCGTGTGCTCCGATGACCGAGATGATGGACGATATGGCCGAAATCAGAGGAACATGGCGAGGAGTCGATTTGGGCGAAACTAGAAATTACGCGAAATGAGAGGGCGAAAGGGTTACCTGGGTGAAGTGGAAGACTGTGCTGGAGTGTGGCTAACTCCTGGTCGTAGCCTCGAAGGGCGTCAAGGCCTGAGGCTCGAGCTCCGGTCGAGTGGCGGAGCACGGCGGCGTGAAGCTGCCGGATCAATGGCCGGCCACCTACTCCTCGCTGCAACAAGGGCCAACGCGAGCTGTCACCTCGGTGGTTACGATGGAGGTCACGGGAGTGAAGGTAGGGAGCCAAAGATGAGGCGCGGAGGCGGCGGAGGTGGTTCTATATATAGCGGCAGTCGCGATTAGGGTTGGGAGGCGACGGCTATGGAAGGCGTGGATTTCCCGGCGAAGGATCTGGCGAGGATGTCGGATGATCGGCGAAGGATCCGGGCGCGGGGTTTGCGTGGGCGACAGGCTGGAGGCGCGTGGAGAAATTGGCGAAGGCGGGGCGGCGCGCGCTTTCTCAAAAAGGAAAGAGTCCGCGGGGGAGTTGACCGGGGTCAACAATCCCCCGTGGACCAATCAGGAGCTGCCACGTGTTTGATTTTTTTGTTTATTTATTTTAGGCTAGAAGATGGCCGAATTAAGAGAAACTTAAAGCATGAAATATTTTTCTTTTATTTTTTCCTATTTTTTTGGTGATTTTTAATTAATTTTTGGAAATAAGACTAAGGTATGTACATTATATAGGGATATATACAATATGTAGGCTTTTCATTTTTGATTTTTTTATTATTATTTTTATACAATTTTATTCATATTTTATATTTTATTTATTTATAGTGTAAAATTAGGAATAGAAAGCTATTTTTATTTTATTTTTATTATTTATACACATAGGTGAAATAAATAGATATATACATTTATACACATGGTATATATACAATGTATTTTTGTATTTTCAATTTTGTAATTTTTATTTGATTTTTGTTTTGTTTTTTTTTATTTATTATATTTACAATATGTCACATAGATTATTTACAAAAAGTTTAGCAAATAATTTTATTTATTTATAAGGTTAAATAAATAAGGGAGCATGGTTTATGTACATGGTGAAAGGCCATTTTTGAATTTTTTGATTTTTAAATTTTTATTTTGTTTTTTTTAATAGTTTCTAAATATATACAAAATATGTACAAGCATATTTTTGGGTGAGGAAAATGTAATTTTATTTATTTACAAAAATCTGTACACATGAGCTCCTATCTCCCTCTACTTTGGCTTTTATGCGGTCAGGCCCATGTTGAGCCCTCCCTTGGGTTAGGTTGCTCAATATTTATTCTAAATATTTCCCTCTTTTTCTTTTTACTCTTTATTCTTTTATTTTTGCACAAAAACATGCTAATTACAGGTTTTTACACAATGCATGCTTTTGGTAATTATTTGTATTTACACATATTTACATGTATTTGCAAAGGTTTTTGTAGCTAAAATAGAAGAATAAAGAGTGATGAATGGGTATTCATCACCCCCCTATGCTTAACTTTGCTAGTCCCTTAGCAAACACTTATTTGAAAAAGAAGTGAAAAAGAAAGAAAAAGAAAAAGAAAAAGAGGATGTACATGGATCAAGGTTGAATTATTAAACTTTCCTTTATTAACTTGAAATATGGAGCTCGATCAGATCTTTGGATTATTAATGTGTCGGAACCTTATTTGGACTTAAGCTTAAAACTCAACAGTCTCCAAGTTCCACCAATCTATGGGCAAGACTCCTTAATAAACCAGATCAGAACAAGTCTACATACAAAAACTCTAATGACCATGAATCTTTCCATGCGGTGTAAGTGATATGTGACTCCCCACCTCAGAAGTAACAAAGAAACAACCTCCCTCAACCTGGTAACTCTAATGCCTCGGTCTAGCAACTCTTTCCTCGAGAAGCGGGGTATTCCCTTCAAAGTTCAAGTGCAACCGGCTCAAGAAGAGGGAGTAGAAGTATAGAGTTTTGGAAGCTTAGCCAGTGTAGCTAAGTCTCCCGCTGCAAGCTTCATGAGATGTAACATGGATACCATAAGCTTTGCTTTATTTGACTATATACACTCCGGTGGGGTTATTAAATTTTCAATCCGACCCACCACTTTTTTGGAGTTCTTTTTGCATTTTTGCAATATTTTTTTTTCAAAGACTTCTGTACAACATATCTACATGGTGCAGCATATAAGAAATTTCCCCTTGAGCCAGTAGACTATCCCTCTTTTGAAGCTTTATTGCAACCCACAGCTTCTGTCTTTAGCCTTCATCACCACTAGACCAAGTTGAGGTGCACTTCCTTCACTATAAGAAGAAGAGAGGTTCCGCCTAGAAGTACTACCCTCATATGCTACCCCAAGCCAAAGGAAACTGCCTCCTCACCACCTCATCCGTGGAGAGCCATGTGTAAGTGCAGGTGCAAGACAAGCCATTGTCTCTAAGAGTCATGCGTGTGTTGTTAAGTGCTCTACTTAGGCTCATCAAGATGACATATGCTCATAGCCTAGTGGACTCAAAGAATTAAGTCCTTATGGACCTGAAAAGCCTTAACCCTAAGTCCTATAAGGTTCCTCTTAAAGTTAAGTGGATTAAGATCTTTTTCAAGCTCCATTTCTCAATTTAATTCCAGGCTTAGTTTAAATATCAACTCTTATCCAGGAAAAACTATATACATATATGTACACAAGATGCTATTTACAAATGTTTTACAATTATGCAAAATTTTTGAAGAATGTTTTGAAATCATGAATAAATGATGCATGAGGTGCAAGTTTTGCAAAGAGGTATTTACAAACATTTACACAAGATTTTTGCAAACTTTTGATTTTCAAAACATTTTGGAAAAATTTTGTACTATATACATAATTTTGATACAAAATATTTACACAAGCTTTACACAAAAGATTTTTGAAATCATTTTTACAAAAATACTTTGTACACTAGCTATGTATGTGCAAGATAAAAGAGGTTTATGTACATGAAAAACTTTAAATTTTTGTGATTTTTAGCCATTTTATTTATTAACACTCACACAAAGTACGAGTTATGGCTAAAGTATATATGAAATATATACACACCCCCCTATACTTAGCTCGAACGATGTCCTCAGAGTGACCAAGAGCGATGAAGAAGACATAACTCGTGCTTAGTAAAAGGGAAGTGAAAAGGAATGGCTAAGTACCGGAATGAATAAATGAATAGAATGAGAGGAACTCGGTGTTCTCCCCCTATACTTAGGATTAACTAATCCTAAGTATAGCAAGCTGTACATGAAGGGAAAGCCGAGTGAAGAAGATACAGAATCTGCCCCCCCCTATACTTAGGGTAAAATATCCCTAAGTATAGGCAGCAAAAACAGGAGCAGAAAGAATGAAAAGAATACTCGCAGGTCCGACATTCCCCCCTATACTTAGGGTAAAGTACACCCTAAGTATAGCATAATCGCAGGATGAGAAAAGGGATGTGGGACTAAAGAATAGAATGATATGGACAACTGGATCTATACAGGCGGAGGAACAGTGAAAATCAGGCGTGAGATGCAAAAGATGTGAGTCAAAAGACCACATCTCACGCAAAATGAATAGCGGCAATAATAACGTCCCGCGGCTCATGATCTAGAAATGGCTTGAGCCGCTGGCCGTTCACTCGAAAGGTACTCTCAGAAGATAACTCAGATATATCAATGCTACCGTTATCGTGTACCTTTCTGACCAAGTAAGGTCCCTTCCATTTGCTCTGTAGCTTTCCTGGAAATAATCGTAGCCTTGCATCAAACAACCATACTTTCTGTCCAATCTCAAAATGCTTGTGGCTGATATGAGAATCATGCCACTCCTTCACTTTCTCTTTATAATGTAGGCTGTTTGAGAAAGCTGTATCTCTAAGCTCTTCCAGGGCGGCTAACTCTGCCCTCCTCTGGTCTCCTACACCATCTGGATCCATAAGAATATCTGTAACTGCCCAAAGTGACTTGTGCCTCAGCTCAACAGGTAGATGGCATGGCTTGCCATAAACGAGGCGAAAGGGAGATGTGCCCAATGGAGTCTTGAAAGACGTCCGATATGCCCACAAGACCGAGTCCAAAAGCTGTGACCAATTCTTTCGATCAGGGCGGACGACTTTCTGTAAAATATTCTTGATCTCCCTATTCGACACCTCAGCTAGACCATTTGTCTGTGGATGGTAAGGTGTGGCAACACGATGGTCTATACTGAACTCGCTAGCAAGGGCCTTCACCTGGTCGTTGGCGAAATGAGACCCCCCATCAGAAATCAAAACTCGTGGAACCCCGAACCGCGTGATGATGTGTTTTCTCAAAAATTTGCAAACTGTCCTCGCATCAGCGGCTCGGGCGGGGATAGCCTCAACCCAACGACTAACATAATCTACGGCCAACAGAATGTACTCAAATCCCTGACTCTTAGGGAATGGACCCATGAAATCGATGCCCCATGCGTCAAAAACCTCACAGAAGTGAATGGGCTGCATCGGCATCATATCACGTTGTCCACAAGTGCCCATCCTCTGACAGTCAGTACACCTCTTCACGAACTCATCAGAGTCCTTGAAGAGGGTAGGCCACCACAAGCCGGATTGGAGCACTTTCTGTGCCGTTCTTCTCCCAGAATGATGTCCTCCTGCCTCAAGCTTGTGGCAGTAAGTGAGGACACTATGATGCTCCTCCTGAGGAATACACCGACGCCAGATGCTATCCCCTCCTTCATGGTAAAGGATGGGATCCTCCCAGTGGTAGGACTTGGCCTTCGCGAGGAAGGTCTCACGCCTCTGCCTGGGCCAATCTTGTGGGACTTTCCCAGCAACGAGAAAGTTCACAATATCGGCATACCACGGGAGTGAGGCGATAGCAAGGATCGCCTCATCTGGGAAGGTATCTCGAATAGGGTCAATCTGCTCAGAATCCTCAGGCTGCTCTAATCGGGAAAGATGATCCGCCACCACATTCTTGACTCCAGGCTTATCCTTGATCTCAATGTCGAACTCCTGGAGTAGAAGGATCCATCTAGTCAATCTGGCCTTGGCATCCTTCTTTGCCATGAGGTACCTGATGGCGGTGTGATCTGTAAACAAAGTCACTCTAGATCCAATGATATACGATCTGAACTTATCTAGGGCGAACACTACTGCTAGCATCTCTTTCTCTGTGACCGTATAACTCCGCTGGGCGGAATCCAATGTGCGGCTAGCATAGTGTATGACAAATGGAACTCCATCCCTCCTCTGTCCCAGCACTGCCCCCACGGCAAAATCGGAGGCGTCCGTCATGATCTCGAATGGGAGAGACCAATCGTGTGGCTGAAGGACAGGAGCCTCAATAACACACTGCTGGAGAGTCTCAAAGGACGAAAGATACTTGTCATCGACAAGGAACTCGGTGTCTTTCGTCAAGAGATCAGTCAACGGTCGGGCGATCTTGCTGAAATCATGAATGAATCTCCTATAAAAACCAACGTGCCCCAGAAATGACCGTAGCTGCTTCAAATTGGACGGTGGTGCGAGTTTTCTAATGACGTCCACCTTGGCCGGATCAACCTCCATGCCCCTGTTGGAGATGATGTGGCCAAGCACCGTCCCTTGAGTCACCATGAAGTGACTCTTCTCCCAAGACAGAACCAAGCGGGTAGCAATACATCGCTGGAGCACTCGGTCTAGGCAGTCAAGACAGGAATCGAATCCGTCGCCGTAAACCGAGAAGTCGTCCATGAAGACCTCCAAACACTCCCCTACCATGTCCGAAAAGATCGATAGCATGCACCTCTGAAAAGTCGCAGGGGCGTTGCATAGCCCAAATGGCATGCGTCGAAAGGCATATGTACCGAAGGGACAGGTAAAGGTGGTCTTCTCCTGATCCTCAGGAGCGATGGCCACCTGATTATAGCCCGAGTACCCATCCAGGAAGCAATAATGGCTCTTCCCTGCCAGTCTCTCTATGATCTGATCAATAAAAGGCAGGGGGAAATGGTCCTTCTTGGTGGCCTGGTTGAGTCTCATGTAGTCAACACAGACCCGCCAAGAGGTGGGTACTCGTGTAGCAATCTCCTCTCCCGACTCACTGATCACAGTCGTGATGCCCGTCTTCTTGGGCACCACATGCAAGGGGCTAACCCACTTGGAGTCGGAAATGGGATAAATAAAATCTGCACTCCACCATTTTGATATTTCCTTCATGACAACCTCTCGTAGGTTGGGGTTCAGTCGCCGCTGGAACTCACGCGACGGCTTTGCCCCTTCCTCGAGATAGATATGGTGGGAGCACAACGAGGGACTAATCCCATGGAGATCTGCTACGCTCCATCCAATTGCCTTGCGGTTCTTTTCAAGAACCCCCATCAGACGGGATTCTTGTTCTCCAATCAGATCGGCAGAGATGATGACTGGGTACATCTCAGACTCTCCCGCAAGGAATCGATACTTCAGCGAAGTAGGGAGCGGCTTTAGCTCTGGACAGCTGGGTGCTGGCAAATCTGGCTTCTGAAGAAGATGTGTGTATGCTGACAATTCTGCCAAATCTGCCTGGGAAAATGATAAAGAACTCTCACAAACTTGATCTGGAGAAGGCGGGTCCTCTACATTGTCTCTGATCTGCTCTGCCTCTACCTCCTCCTCATCTGTAGGCTCAGGTGGATCCAGATCTGGTATCTGATCATCACAATCTGCCCAATCAGATTCTGAATCCGAGGGATCTGTATCAACTGCAGTGGCATCAGTACCACCGTAGAGCAGGGTGGCCTCAGTACCACCATCACTGAAAATCGTGTCGCGATCAAGGTCCGACTCTGCTGACTCAATAGTATCCTGAACCATGGCTGTGCTCTCCAGACGACCCTCTGCTATCATCTCTGCATCAGCTGTATCTGAATATGAGAGGATGGTCTGTGCTGCAGGATCTGCCCAAGCTGCCTCATCATCTGTGATCACAAAATCACAGTCCTGGTGTATGTCTGGCTCTGTATCTGTCAGTTGTTCTGAATCTGTACTGCCCTCTGAGCGGGATCTATCTCTGGCTCTGTGGTCCTTAACCGTCTCTATTTGTATACTCTCGCCCTGGACGCGAAAGAATACCTTTCCACTGTCATGGTCAGTCAATGCTTTGGCTGTGGCCAAGAACGGGCGACCGAGGATGATGGGGGAATCGGTCAACGAGTCAGGGGTCTCCATGTCCAGCACTACGAAGTCCATGGGGAATTGCAAACCCTGAATCGTGACGACAACGTCTCGCAACAACCCCTTTGGCCTCTTGACAGACCGATCAGCAAACTGAAGGTATGTCCTGCTCTGTCTAAGAGTGCCCAACTCTAAGTGGTTGAGAAGGGCTGCCGAAAGAAGGTTGATCGACGATCCGCTATCTAATAGAGTACGGTCGAACCTCTGCTCACTAATCTGACATCTGACATATGGGGCTCCTAAATCTGGCCTCTTGGTAGGCAGATGGTTCTTGATCGCGTAACACGTGGCTTTTGTCAACACATGAATCTCTGCGGTTTTGTTCCTCTTCTTCCTCCTGACTGTGGTTCTGTCTCTCAAGGATCGCTGAAGAAGAGGGATGTGTTGCAAAGCCTCATGGAGGGTCAGCTGGATGTGAAATCGGTCTATCATGCTCTGGCTGAACTCCTCCTGCTCTCTCTTTTTTGGATCTTTTTCTCTTTTCTTCCCCTTCCCCAACTCAAGGGCTCTAGGAAAGGGGATCAAAGGGTCCTTCTCAGATGAAGGACTAGGAATAGGCCTAGACGGTTCGATGACCGGATCCTCACATACATCATTCACCACAGTGGGATCAGAAGAAACTAAACCTTTTCCTTTATTCAAAATAGAGTTCTGAGATACATCCACACGAGAAAAGACAACATCTCTATCAGAATGAATATTGGTGGCCTTAGTGCCACCTCTAGCTGGCTCTAGACGTCTTGCGGCCTCAGTACCGCGGGCTGGCTCGGCTCTGCTGGTGGCGTCAGTACCACCTCCTCGATATGGTGAAGCGGCGGCCTCAGTACCGCCGGCGGAATCAGCATCTCGGGTGGCATCAGTACCACCGTCATCATCATGTGCGGCTTCAGTACCGCTCTCCTCTTCCTCATCTGGCGCTCTAGATGGATCCTCGCGTTGTCGCTCAGATGAGGCGCCGCCTGCTGGTCTTCTACCGCTCCTAAGTGTGACAAAATCAGCATCAAATAGATCCGACGATATATCATCAAATGAGTCACTAGGAGTGGTAGGCTCAGTGTGAACTACCTGCTCAGACTTCCTCTTCAAGCTATTCGGATTAGGCTCGATCTGTGCAGGGATGGCGGCCTTTCCTCTCATCAGGTCCCGCATCTCCTGGCGGAACTCGTCCATCTCCCGTCTAAATGTAGCCTGCTGCTCTGTGAAGATGCGGGCTAGATCATCCAAGGCGGGGCTCTCATGGGAGCCCGACGGGTTGCCTCTCTGGTAATGAGGCTGCTGGACCTGGTGCTGCTGCGGCTGAGAGGGGTAAGAGGAAGGATGCTGCTGCTGGTGAGCTTGCTGCTCACGTCTCCAAGTCTGTCCCTGCTGCTGGTAGGGACGAGGTACGAAGGATGATGGCTGGTGTGGCTGGTATGCTGGGGGCTGCTGGTGATCTCTCTGCTGGGAGTACTGCCCTCCCTGACCGGCTGGCTGCTGTTGGGACTGGTTACCTCCATTCCCCCACCTGAATCCGGGATGGTCTCGTCGGATTCCAGGTTGAGGACGGTCATACCAAATCCCGTTGACATCCATCAACGGCTCAGCATCAAAGGGGTCTGGTGGGAGTACTCCCAGAGGCTGATCCGGCTGATATACCACCATCTGTAAGTCTGGAGATGGTGGTGACTGGTAAGAGGGCTGCTGCTGCTGGTACGGCTCCGCCTGTACAAGGTGAACTTGTCTAGGCTGCTGCAAGGAGCTGGAGCGCTGGGACGAGCTGCGGCTGCCGCCGGAATCGCCTCGCGACAGAAGACGGGGCTGAGAAGCCGTCTGTGCCTCCTGAAGACACAAGATATGGGTCTTCATGTCGCTCAGAGTTTGTGCCATTTGCTCCATCTGAGTTATGCCCTGGCACTGCTTCTTCTCTATTATTTCCATGCGGTCCAACTTCTCACTGATAATCCCCATGTCCGCAGCGGCCGACTCTGCCTGTGCGGCTGCAACTGTGGACGAACTGGATGGACCTGCATCAACCCGTGCTATCCGCTGGTACTGCACGGGTCCTGGCGGCTGCTGAGATCTCTGTGTGTATAACCGAGTCTGGGACATCACCATGTAATTTTCGGCCATCTCCTCGTAGATGGCCCAGACTTGGTTGTGGTCCTTGGCAAAGTAGGACCCGCCGCAAGAAGCATTCACCAGACCCTGAAGCTCTGGCGTCATCCCACTAAAGAAGCTCTGAACTAGGTTCGGCTTGGAAATGTCGTGGTGTGGGCATCTATCCAGAAGCTCTCTGAACCTCTCCCATGCCTCATGAAACTGCTCGTTAGGGAGCATGGAGAAGTTGTTGATCAGGGCCCTCGCTGCATTCGTCCGCCCGAGTGGATAGTACTTGTTCAAGTACTCGGTGCGGAGCTGCTCCCAGGTGTATACAAACTTCCCTAAATGCTTCAGCCAGGCGGCTGCTCTATCTGCTAGTGAAAAAGGGAAGGCCATCATCCGAATCGTATCCTGGTCCACATGACGGTCGTGGACAGTGCTGCAGATCATCAAAAACTCCTGGAGATGGAGGTGGGGCTCCTCGGTGGCAAGTCCGTGAAAATGAGGAAGCATCTGCAGGGTATTCGGAGGGAACTTGAAATCCCCCACAATAGCAGGTACCACCACCCAATGGTGCATCAGTGTAGATCTGGGGTTGTGTAACTCCCGCATCGTTCTCGGTGGTCCTGCTCCGGCGGCGGCTGCCGCTGCGGCAGCCGCTGCTGCGGCTGCTGCGGCTGCTGCCTCTGCATCAGCATCAGGAATGTCCTCAGGCTCGCTCTGATCTCTCTCTTCTCTGAGTCGCTCCAACTCCCTTCTCATCTCAATCATAAAAGCTCCCTGATCGCGTAGCTGCTGCTGTACTGTCTCTAATGATGCGATCAGGGTGGAGTTGATCGCTCCCTGGTCTAATACAAAATGTTCGGGTTGGCGATCATCTGAACTGCCGGCTCCGGCCATAGTGACGTCTGCAAAATCAGATGAGCCCAACTCAGGTTCTGTCAAATTAATTCGTCTTTCCTCGGGCTCATGTCTCTCAGTAGCAAAAGAAAGGGGATCGAGGGGGAACAGGGTGGAATCGAACTCGGGCCCGGAGAGCTGGTCTCGACTCTCACGGGCCAACCTAGATGGTGAAGTAGACGCGCCTGAAAGCGGTGCAGCCAGAGGCTGCCTAAGAGATCGTCTACCCATCATCTTGATCTGGCGAGTTGGGCGGATGGGATCTGGAGAAAATATGATCGCAAAGCAAACCCCCGGTTCACCAACGCAACACAATCTGAAGACCGTGAAAGCTCGGTCAATTTATCTTGTCAATTTTATTGGGTGAACACACAGAATATCAGAGCGATTACGTGACCTGCCGGGATACCCGATACTCTCTCAACCGACTGTCCCGCACAGAAGAGTCGGTAATCAGTCGAGATGAGCACCGGAGGGCTTTACCTAGTGTTCGGGTCACTCTCTCGCACAATCAAACCAAACAATGAGGGGGTTTCTCTCCCCAAGACAATTTTTTTAGGTGAAGTGTCTTTTAGGGTCAATAATGTGATCCAGTCCCAAATTGTTTTTGTTTTTCTTTTTAATTTTTTCAAAATAAATACAAGCGGCCTAATGAATTTTCCGATTCTCCTGATGATTAAGCCAAAAACAGAGGGAGAAAACGAAAAAGCCGATGCGCGAAGAAATCAATGATGCATGCAGAGAAAGAAATGCGTACCTTGTCTCCAGCACTCTACATGCAAGTGATCCGCGCAGAATTTAAAGACAGAATAAAACTACCTAAATGGTGCAGCGAGGAAAAACCGAGTCCTAGATGAGCAAATCCTAGCGCAGAACCGTCTAACTCAGTCACTCGCCCTTGATCCAAAGAGTCCGGTCTTGGCCCACCCCTCCTCTTCTCGACAGGTCGAGTTCAGGAGTAGCGCTTGCGGGGCAGGCTCGCGGCGCGTAGGTTCTCAGGAAAGCGACTAAGTTATTTTTATGATTTATTATTAGTAGGTCCAATTAACGATCTATAGGAACAGATAAGCAATTAAGTGTGGGGACCCTACTAATTACGGCACAAGCAAGAGAAATTCCTAAATCTAGGGGCTCGAGAAAAACCGCGTAAACACCGGAAAAGGCAGCTAGCTATCAAAACTGCAGAAAAAAGCCGCGAAAATCCAAATGGGTCCCCCGAGCACACCGGTACTCGGCGAAACAGACCCGCTAAGTTACAAGTGTCCACAAATGTCCAAGTTCTTAATTATTACAGAAAGAATATTGTTCTCTCTCAAAAATAAGAATTCCTTCTTCTTCTCCCTGCTTCTTCTTCCCGTGCGGGTCCTCAAAAATAAACTCCAAGTTGTCCACGCAGTACCTCGCACAAAAATCAAAGAGAGAGAGAGTGTCAGAAAACAATGATAATATAGAGAGACAATATGGAAAAATGACTACAAAGCCGTGCTCCCCGGCAACGGCGCCATTCTGATAACCGCCCGAACGACTAAGGTAAAGGTAAAGAAATGAAGGTCGTCGCGACCTCAATCACTCGGGCTAAGTATATCAAGAAAAAAGTCGAACCGCGAAATAAATCAGGGATGAAACACGAAGTGCGGTCCTAGCTATGGGATTAACCTGGTATAGCTCCCAGGGTCGAACACAAGGAGCACAGATTGGCCTTTCGGCCTA